>CM044436.1:44951798-44969483 GCA_024363595.1 Xenopus borealis
GGATTGTATTACGGTCAGTATTTTTACGATAGAGTGTAGTGCCAACTCCCTGCTCAGTGCAAAAAATCCTAATATCCAAAAAGTCAATCTTATCAGTGTCCTGAGCCAATGTAAATTTCACAGGGGTAGGCAATGCATTCAACTCAGCTGCGAATGTCTGTACTCCAACTGTGTCCCCTCGCCAAATCATGAATATATCATCGATATATCTACAATACAATATAAGTTTTTCCCCATAATATGGGTAAATATATGTTTTTTCAAAATGATCCATGTAGAGATTGGCATAAGAGGTATAGTAATTTTAACATTTTTCTGCCAGTTGTATCCATGCAGCTGCAAGTCTATATCTATGGGAAGCCCTAGAACAAAGAAATATGCTCATAAAGAAGTACTGTACTTTTCTACAGCCTAGAGTTGTTGGTATGTGAGGGTGCAACCAAAGTATTTTCCATTTGCTGACATGCCCACATTTATGCTCATTATTCTGTGTGGTCATTAATGTATTTTCAGCAAGAAACTGCCAATGTAAGAGAGGAGTCTGTTTGATTAAAGGGGTTGTTCACCTTTCAGTCACTTTTAGTATAATGTAGAGAGTGATATTCTGAGACAATTTGCAATTGGTTTTCATTTTTTATTGTTTGTGGTTTTAGAGTTATTTAGCTTTTTATTCAGCAGTTCTCTAGTTTGCAGTGTCAGCAATTTGGTTACTAGGGTACAAATTACCCTAGCAACCCTGCACTAATTTGAATAAGAGACTGGAATATGAATAGGAGAGGGACTGAACAGAATGATAAGTAATAAAAAGTGGCAATAACAATACATTTGTAGCCTTACAGAGCATTTGTTTTTATATGGTGTCAGTGACCCCCATTTGAAAGCTGCAAAGAAACAGAAGAAAATTGCAAATAATTAAAAAACTATGAAAAATAAATAATGAAGACCAATTGAAAAGTTTCTTAGAATTGGCCCTTCTACAGTATATTAAAAGTTAATTTGAAGGTGAACCACCCCTTTAATGCAATTGCTAAATGAAAGATGTGTTTCTAGCTGAAAGTAAAATAAGCAAACTAAGAAATTTTAGGAAAACACATGGAGGTCAGCATCAAAATATAAATATGTCCAAATGTTATTAGTGCTCCTCTTTAATAAAATTAATCTCCAACCCTACTTTAAACCAGGGTTAATGATTGATATTTCTTCTCTGTTCAGTTGCCAAATAAAGATTCTAGATTTCCCAAATACCATGGCTTGTCTTCCCTTGTCAGATATAAATCCTTAAATACATAAAGAAATGGTCTTTCTCTTTGAGTCTTTTCTATTGCTCTGGCAGCAAGTGTCAAAGTTCTTTTCCAGAGAAGGAATGAAGGAATTAAAGCACTTGAGAAGGAAAACGAGAGGTTCTTTTAGCAGATTTTTGTACAATGATGTGGATATTCAAATTATTCCACCCGTCTATCTAGTCAATTATTTTACTGGTATTATTGGACATATTTGCAAAATCCTAAAGAATTGCTAAGCACTGAAATTGAGAATGGTGAAATGAAGAAGTAAAGTCTAGGAACAGAAATTGCCAAATTGTAGTATGACTGAAAATGCAAGATGGGTTTTAGGGCACAGAATTGCCAGTCACAAAGATTTGCTTAGCCAGAAGATGTCCTTGGAAATTCTCAATGAAATATTAATACATTGTGTAAGACCAATACCTGATTAACCACATGGATGGCCACCCTTTAGTCCTACAAAAGTTTTAACTAAAGCTGCCACCATCCAAGATTGAGTAAAAAAAGGCAAGCTGCATAGTTGTATACAACTAATTTTGAGCCTTCCTACTGACCATGGAACCCACTTTTAGTCAAAGCATAAATAATATATACAAAAGCCCATTACCACACAGTGAAAGAGAGTTTGTGTATGAATTCACATATATATATGTGCATAAGCACATTCTCAGTAGATCCCATCTCAGCCATGGCAATAAATTATTCTGCATTTTAAACAATAGACACAGCTGCTCAATGGAAGCATGTGACAATAGACCTTTGGCTAAGCAACTGCTCAGAGTTATAAACCATTCTTCAACAAAGGCAGAAGGGGTCGACAAAAGAAATTGCTATTCCTAGGCCAAACCATGCAGAAAGAAGGGAAAATGAAGAGAGATAAGCAAGGAGGACATTGTCTGGCTCACCAGTGCAACGGTAATCCTGAGGAATGTCTGCAGAACAGTAGAATATAATAACCTTGCACAGACAAGGTTAGAGACACTACATACTAGCAGAACGTACATTTAATTATTGCAATCTTGCTTCTTAGAATTATTACTCCATCCAAGTAGAAAAATGGCTTTACTGTAAAACTACAAATAGAACAGTAGCAATGTTGTGGAATTTGAAGTGCCTTCACTGCAGCACCCTAATAACAAAAGTTAAGCCTCCGATATGAAGTGCCAGTTTAACTAGATAGAGGAATATCTGGGTGAGGCATAGAAAGTGAAAGTTAGCAAGAAGTTAGCCACTATCACAGGAATCAATAGGGGCACTGGTCCAATGAGGTAAATTAAAAAACTTGCCTCAGGTGGCAACGCCGAGCAGGTTGACAAAAGCGTCAAAAAGGCTGTTTTACGCAAATCCATAAAAGTCCTACTTTACATAATAATACTGTCTCTCAAGCTTTGTCTGACGTGGGTCGACTACAGCTAAATACTGCCAAGATGGAGGTTTAAAAAAAAAAAAAAGCCACATTTCTTTAGGACACAATGCATGATTTTTGGTGGTTATGTAATTGAAGAAAGTTTTACCAGAGATAGATGTATTCAATATCATGAATAAATTTGTGTATCCATGAGCCTTTGAATTGGGTTCTTTAGTTACATGGGAGGCAAGTCTTCCAAAAATAAGTTGTTTGCATCCGATTCTTTTTCACGGTTTCATTCGTTTTCTTGTGGATTCAGCTAGAGCTATTAATAAGAGCTTTTATACAGAGCAGATCTGAGCAGATGAGACAGCATGGAATGGCCAGCAATGACACCCTGCAATGCAGGCCTGCTGAGATCAGAAGATAAGGGTCTATTATGACCCCAAAGAAGGGCTCAGCCCACTTCCCAATCTTAGCATTCCTGCAGAACAATCCTTGGCCATAGCTGGATTACTCTGGAGGAATATGAAAGATCTGGTCAAAGAATAAGGGTCATCTGCTCTTTATCAGTAGGGCACGCCTCACTCTGACCAGTCAGTAACCTTTTAACCTGGTACAGCATTCATCCTGAAAAAAGATAATGGCATTCCAGCCTGGAGTCCAGCTTTAGTTTTCACTTCTAAACTTTGTAACAAGGACCTGATCTTCTTGTGTGTTCAGGCCTTAAAATTAGTACCCAAGCTAAGCTCTTCGCAGCTCCAAATGCTGCTTTCGGCATTGTGATATTAAAGCTCTTAGTAATCTTACTTGTCAAGGCTTTGGCCCACCAGAAAAAAAGGGCATCCTTGCCCCCTGCTGTAGTTTCTGACTAAGACAACACTTGCTCTTTGACAAGAGAGAATGCCCATTTAATGCCTATTCTCCGTGTATTTAATATGCATAGCTTGCTTTAGTTATAGGAGTAAGTCATCAGTTTTCACAAACTGATAGAAATATTCCCCAAACAAACTGAGGCTAAATCTTCCTTTTCTTCTCTAAACATCTAAACACTGGCAAAGGTATTAATTCAGTAGAACAATGTTCTTAGGGGAAAAGATCTTAACGCTTTTAGTTTAACTTCCTTGGATATATAGAAATCATAGAATCTGCATATATTAGCTTACCACAGCTGTGTCCTTAGAAATAATATAGTATGAAAACGAAGCTGGTGAGTAGATGAATTTCACAAAAAGAACACATGCTGATAAAGCAATCACTGGCATTTTCCCATTTTGTCTTAATTCCTTCAGAAATCTGACCCCAACACAAATTTCCATGGTTCTGTGTATTTGTCTTAAAGCTGTCCATTTAAGATGTTCAGCTCCTTTGCAGTTGTTTCTAGGAGACTGTGAAAAAAGTTTACATGGGACAAACAAAATGAAAATGCCTTAAGCCAGAGCACACACCATCCATTTCAGGCTATTTACAATTCTGCCTCATGTGAAAAAAGCTTTAGGATATTCTCAGAGCTGCCCCTGATATCTCTATTACAGCTTGTGAATAACAATTCACTTGTATATATTATGCAGTCTTTGATTTTCATGTAAGGGTGACTTATTTATTGGATTGTATAAAAGTCCTTATTACGGCTTTGAACTATGTATATACAGCATATTCAAGTGGCTTTTTCATGTCAGTTCATAAAAATCTTTATCAGACTACATTAAACATTAAAGTTTATAGTTAAAACATAGTGCATATATATATATATATATATATATATATATATATATACAGTATAATCAACAGGAAACAAGGCATGCAATGAAAATTGGTTGGTTCAAAGCCTACAGGCAGTCATACACAGGCTGACCATATACCATCTCTGCCCAATCATCCCACGGGATGAATAGATTGAGACATATGACAGGCCACACACAGTATGGCCACAAAAAAAACGACTGTCCATGAACTGGACAACATGGCAAATCAGCAGATGTAATTACCTAACCTGCCCAACAGTGCCAGGCCTAAGGATGTGGGTGCCAAGGCAAAACCTGGCTGTGTAACAAAACAAACAATCTTTCCTGGAAAGATCTTTTTCAGGAAAGATTGAATTAGTAATGTCTATGGCCACCTTGAAGGGAAGGGGGGGTAGAAGAGGTACGTGCCCAGAGACCCCAAACATAGCACATGGACATCAGTTGAGCTTGTCAGGGAATCATATGTATACCAATAATAACATTAAACTTTGCTTAGTTTATGGCCTGCTTGGCTTTTATAACTGGAAATAAAGGTTTGGCCTTTGAGGGTTCTCTATAACTAGGTGTCAAATGGGAGAACTAAACACTACATTAGAAATATGAATCAAAGCCAAATCAGAACAACAAAACAAAATAAACAAATAATCATAAAAGCATGCATTTGAGATAAATAAATAAGATACTGGCCTCTTTAATACATCCAGCTATTACTATTTGCTTTAAGAGGAAAAGCATTACACCAGCATTACCCACAAAGCTTTCCACATTAATATCATGTGTTCTCCCTGAGGAACCTTTATTATGAAAAAGCACCAGCAGTCAAATAGCTAGCCTATGGATCTATGCTTCATTCCACTGCCAGTGCCTGTCCCTTCAATGGAAATTGATAGTATCAAATGGAAATACAAATAAATACATTTAACTGCCTAAGACTGATTATGCTACATGCTCGTGTTTTTTTATTACAAGGCTATATTTTGCTTATGCAGAATCCATGCACATGAGTGCAAAAGCAAATTTCCCATTTCATCTAATCAAATTGATAAGATACAGCATATGTTTTAAAATGAGCCATTTTAAAGATGGCTGTCACCTAGATCAAAAGCTGGGGCTGACAGTTGCCATGGAAATATTCACAGCAGTTATCTAAGGTCTTGCCTTAAATGAAGATTATAAATATTCCAATGTCCAAACACTTTCATGCCAAAGATTGAGAAGATGGCATGTTAAATTACGATTTGCTTTGGGGTCAAAAACTTTAATTGAAAACTTGAATTGAATTGTCACTTTTTTTAAATTATTTTTTTAGGGATTAATTGCTTAAACGAACTGGCCATAGTGCTAAATAAATACAGGCAGTAATGAACCAACACAGGCAGTCCTAGTGGAACTAAACACCAAATAACTTACTGGCTAATGAAAGATGAGCTCTTTGACTTAGAATGGCACCAAATTTGTTCAAAGCCAAACACTGATAAAATCCTTCATCAGACTGCTCCCCTTTCCTGCCCTCTACCTCACGGATGTACAAGGATCCATTGTGAAATGTGGATATCCGTTCATTCTCAGAAATCTTTATTCCATTCTTCATCCATGTGACTGTTATTGGAGCTTGTCCATTAGTCTGGCAGTCTAAAACCACTGAATCTTTCCGTGAAACGATTACATCTTGAGGTTCTTTAACAAACATCAGATCGCTAATACATAAAATCCCTACAAATAAAAAGAAAAATTGTATCCAATTAGACATTGGTAATAATCAAGGTAACTATATAAACTTTATAAACACAGCATAACAGCCAAAAGATTAAAATGCTAGAGACGATTGGACACCTGGCAAGGCTTCTAGAATTTCTACAGAATCCTGTATATGAGCAAGGTCATGCAAGTTAAATTTTAATTTCTATTTCTTTGTGCATATTTGTGGTTGAACAATACTCAACCTCTCTGGCCTATGAGATGGCCTTTCTGTCCTTCCATAGCCAATCCTGAATAATGGCTTTAAAAAATTAACTTACTGTATTATTATTTTTATTTGTGTGATTATTATATATTTATAAAGCTCTATTTAATAAATGTCTGTATATATAGAATGTATACAAACAAAATGACCACTATAACAAGACGGCCCTGCAAAAATTGCTTATTCCGCACCTACTAGAACAAGTCAGTTCCAGAAATTTGTGTTTGTTTATCCCCAATTTATGAAGCAATGCATCTTCATGGGTGCCTACAAAAATGTCTGAGAACAAAAACTTTGGAAGATGAAAAAACGCAAAAAGTAAAGGTTCCCCATCATTAACAACGTACCAAGGTTTAAATCTGTCAGCTAATTTTACAAGCTTGTCACACAGATCCTAAACAGGGAAAGTCATAAAGGTTTGATTTTTACAAGAAATCATTAACATCCCCTTCATTTTATGAACAAGCAGGTTTTCAAGCCCTAGGGAGTTTTCACATTTCTACACCCTTCTCCTGTGTGTTCACCGTAAGTGACAACTGGGACATATTTGTACTTTCCACATATTATAAAGGCACATACTATTTCAGTTGATACAGATCTTCTCTTTAAATAATGCAGTTCTCCACCCTGATAAGTTCAATAAGGTATGGGGACAATGGTTAGACATCTACCCGATAGCATCAGGAAATGAGTAAAGTGAATATTTGCTAAACTATGCAATGTTAATATATATGTAAAGTTGTGAATGTGCTCTTGTAACATGTGCAAAATATGTGATGATACATTGTATGTAAATGGATGTACTGCCAACTGTAAATAAAAGACTAAAAAAAAATGCAGTTCTAAATAGGTTTTGTTCTGGTATAAAACACAAACACTCTCATTTTTTTTCTTTCTTTTAAACCTGCCCATCTGTTAGGGCCCGTACACACGGGCGTTTTGGACCTGCGCTCCCCTGCGTTGCGTTTGGCTATGTTCAGCCGCAGGGGAGCGCAGGTCTAGACGCACCTCATTCTTTTCAATGAGGTTGTACCCACGAGACGCGTGTAAGCGCCGAATGCAGGTTCAGACGCAACATGCTGCATTTTTCCTGCGTTCGGTGCCTACATGCATTTGTGTGAGTACAGCCCCATTGAAAATAATTGAGTGCGTCTATACCTGCGCTCCCCTGCGGCTGAACGCAGCAAAACGCAACGCAGGGGAGCACAGGTAAAAACGCCGTGTGTAAGGGCCCTTAGGGTAGGGACAGACAGGGAGATTCGGGGAGATTCTGTCGCCTGGCTTTTTAGCAGGCGACAATCTCCCCGAATTTCCTTCTCCCTGTCTGCAGCTAGTATAAGTGATAAAGTGCCAGCGCCTGTGCACACGCTGCGCGGCGATTTCCGGAATCGCCCAAAGTTTCCTCACGAAGTATCTTCGGGCGATTCCGGAAATCGCCGTGCAGCGTGTGCACAAGCGCTAGCGCTTTATCACTTATACTAGCGGCAGACAGGGAGAAGGAAATTCGGGGAGATTGTCGCCTGCTAAAAACGCCAGGCGACAGAATCTCCCCGAATCTCCCTGTCTGTCCCTACCCTTAGGCAGCCTTTAATACCTCTTTCACTTGCTCGATTTACTTCATTTCTTCTTTCAGCAGATACATTTAGGATATGGACAATTCAACTTCCTAATATTTGCGACTCTTGCTGCTAAATCACAGTGGGATAGAGATTAGGAAACCTTTATTTGGACAGTTGTGTATTGCCTACTGTTACTGAAATGCGGAACTAATTAGTTACTTGCAGTGGAGATTGCTTAATTACCCAATACACATTTTGTTGTGGTAGGGAAAAAACTACCCTGTGAAGGAAGTGCTATGCCTTTTTTAACCTTACAAACCCATTCTTATTTCCCAATCCATCACAGAGCAAGATGAAAAGAAAGGAAGAATAATTTGCAGAATCTCACCCCCAGGATAAAATCTCTGTTGCCATACCTTTAATCAGTCTCTTTAATCTTTGTTTAGAGCATTAAGGCTTAAGGTGACATATATCAATATGTTTAGACATCACCCCATTATCAATTGATTTCTCTGATAAGGATCAATAACTCAATTCTGAAAGCCCCTTTGTAATCTGAGATATGTTACACCAGATAGTGTGCTGCGGGTAAAAAACATTTTCAAGCAGTTTTGCTGCAAAAACTAAAGATGTGTAAAATCCATTACAAACAAGCTTTATCTGATCTCAATTCCCAGCCCCAGCTCATCATCCAATCTAATCTGTATAACTTTATATTACTGGCTACTGTGATAGCTATGCCTTAAATACACAGTGTTCCCTGGTGTTCGTAAGAAAAAAAAACATATATTATATTTATATAATTTGGCAATGAAATCTGTTATTTGTAATCAAATAAATAATGGCACACAATAAAAAATAAATAAATCCTTGCCAATATATTAATTTCCCTTTATAAATAGTAAAAAGCAAAGCATGTTTGCTTACTTTTGTAAACACAGGTTATACAATGTAACATCCAAAGAAGAGATTACTGACCAATAAATACATAACGCACACCTTCTGTGATTTGAACATGTAGAGATATTGCTTTTTTTTCATCTTTTTATTGAATTATTACATTAATTGATTTCAGTTTCTGACCACAAGTATCCACAGCATCAATAAATTATCTAGTAGAACCACAGAGACTCTTGGTTTCAAAATTTCATAAGAAATTTTGTACCAAAAAAAAATGGCATAAACAAATATAATAATATTTGCAATATGTGAACAAATATACCTGCAATGCTGAATTCACAGGGCGTGCATGGACCTTGTGTATCACTATTTCAATTGCAAAACAAAACTATTATAATGTTTTAACTATTTTTGGTTCATTCAAGGCCTGCGAGTGCTGAGTTCACTAAAATGTACTATTAAAACTTTTAAAAAGCTTTAAGCAGTCACATAAAATAGAGACATTTACAGCGGTTAGTTAGCCTGGGACAAGAAAGGGTTCACTGAAATCTCTCTGGGTTATAAGCTCCTCTGAGCAGTTTCTCACATAAAACACCTGAACTGCTTATATTTGTCTAGCTCTATACAATTCTTTAAAACTAGGGACTTCCTAATGACAACACCGTGGATTAATAACCCATTAGCCATAACAGGGATTAAAACTGGCCATAGACACAAAGATCCGATCGTTCGATGAATCCCAATCTCCCGACCTGCCACTAACTTTCATATCAAATAAAGTAGTAAAAGCACAGGTCAGCCGACGTTTTGCCCCGACAGGGATCGTACGAAGGTTGTACAATAAAAACATAGTGACAGTCTCCCACTGAACATCGTACGATCTGCAATACACGCAAATATTTGATCGCCAGCCGACAGAAATGTTCTAACCTGGGGGATCAACCAAACGACCAAGCGGCATGGTAAGATAAATGTAAGATAAAATCGTACAATCCTTGATCGTTGCGTCTATGGACAGATTAAGTGATATAGTATGGAAGGAGCTGAAGTAAAAATGCAGCTATATCTGGCAGCTGAAGAAGGGATGACAGTTAGATGAAGTGCATATTCTCCTGGGGGTTTAACAGTACCTATGATTAATAGAAATGCTTTAATGAAGAATGTATGGACATGGCCTACGGTTCTCCAGCCCATAATCACTATTTTCTATGTGTAAAATGCCCATTGTCAATAGCAACACTGCCATTAGCAGCAGGGGCAGTTTGTTGGTTGATATCTAGGCCATTGCAGACAAATGCAATCAACTTGAAGTGAAATTGACAGGAAAAAAAGTGAATACATGAGCACTGGATTTTAACTGTGGCAGTTAACTAAAATAAACTTTATAAAACGGTATTTAATGAGGTGCAACATGCAATCCTATTTAACTACAAGTCTCAAGCCCGCAGCAGCTGCAACTTGGGGGCAGAATCAACGGCAGCGCCTCAGTGTTGTACCACAGTACCACATACAGTAAGTGCGCACAGAGCAACGCCGGGCTGTACCACTGAATCGGACAGCGCAACGCCGGGCTGTACCACTGAATCGGACAGCGCAACGCCGGGCTGTACCACTGAATCGGACAGAGCACTGCCGGGCTGTACCACACAGGGAAGTTCCCCATGTATGGGTCAGTGCTAGTGAGCGCAGAAGGCTCCCTTCCTTCACAAGGGCAAGCGACACCGGTCACTTTCAATCCGCACTGATCTCGAAAGCAAGTTTCCGTCTTTTAAAAAAAAAAGCCCATTTCGCACTCACCTGGGAGGCTGAGCAGGGTTATCCAACAAAGCACCCCGTTGGGAAGTCGTCTTCTGCAAGCCGCCATTTATCGAGGTCCTTCTGGCATGCTACAGTCCTGACACTTACGGCTCTCCGTGTGCCTCTGTGACTCACACTAGGATCTCCCGAGTCCTTCGGGGACTTTTTTTTTCTTCCTAGAGCTCCTGCGCAGGCACGCGAGGCGGAGGGAGAATAGAGACACGAGAGAGATGGACAGTGGGACAGGGAGAGCCTTGGAGTGGCCGGGACTACATAGTGCATCCTGTTGTGCAGCCAGGAGGGGGGCAGGGCTGAGGTATGCGCTGTGTGTCCCAGCAGCACAGGGCACGGGGTCAGAGGTTGGCTGAGTTCTGTGTGGTGTCGTCTTTCCCCACCACTCCATATGGGGACACTGCAATGCCCCTCACTTCCCTTGGCGGCGTGTGGTGATATCATGTGCCTCTTGTTGTAGTTATCACGCTCGCTTGGACTGGTAAATGCCACGGGGCATGATGGCTCCAGTCCCACCACTATCCTCATCATAAGTGCGTATACTTGTATGCATTATTAATGCTCTGTTTATTGTATGGCTGCCTTGTTGTGTCTTCTACGAAAACATTTCTTGAACCCTGATGCAGCAATGAAAAGGTTAATACTATACCCATCCTGCTTGTCAGCTGCCTGCCAGCCGTACACTGACTTATCCCGAGCACTTTAGTGCTCTTTCTGTAAGTCTCATCTGTAAAACACTTGGAGGGGAACTCCGTGATTTGCTGGAGGCAGCGAATACTTGTGCTTTTTAAAGACATGGTCACCAAAGTGTTAACAGAGCTTTGCAGTGAAAGTGTTAAATGATTGGGTTAACCTGGTGTGACTAGTGTGCATAGTTGGAATATGCTGTGTAGAGACAGAGATTTGTTTCGAGGATAGAGTTTATGTAGAGATTTGTGTAGATAGAGATTTGTGTAGAGATAGAGTTTTGTGCAGAAATAGGGATTTGTGTAAGAATAGATATTTGTGTAGAGGATAGAGATTTGTGTAGGGATAGAGATTTGTGTAGAGGATAGAGATTTGTGTAGAGATATAGATGTGTGTAGAGATAGAGATCTGTGTAGAGCTAGAGATTTGTGTAAGGATAGATATTTGTGTAGAGATAGAGATTTGTGTAGAGATACAGTTTTGTGTAGAGATAGAGATTTGTGAAAGAATAAATATTTGTGTAGGGATAGAGATTTGTGTAGAGGATAGAGATTTGTTTAGAGGATAGAGATTTGTGTAGAGATAGAGATTTGTGTAGAGATAGAGATCTGTGTAGAGCTAGAGATTTGTGTAAGGATAGATATTTGTGTAGAGGATAGAGATTTGTGTAGCACTAGAGATTTGTGTAAGGATAGATATCTGTGTAAAGATAGAGATTTGTGTAGAGCTAGAGATTTGTGTAGAGCTAGAGATTTGTTTAAGGATAGATATTTGTGTAAAGATAGAGATTTGTGCAGAGCTAGAGATTTGTGTAGAGGTAGAGATTTGTGTAGAGGTAGAGATTTGTGTAGAGGTAGAGATTTGTGTAAGGATAGATATTTGTGTAGGGATAGAGATTTGTGTAGAGGATAGAGATTTGTGTAGAGATATAGATGTGTGTAGCTATAGAGATCTGTGTAGAGCTAGAGATTTGTGTAAGGATAGATATTTGTGTAGAGATTGAGATTTGTGTAGAGATAGAGATTTGTGTAGAGATAGAGATTTGTGTAGAGATACAGTTTTGTGTAGAGATAGAGATTTGTGTAAGGATAGAGATTTGTGTAGAGATAGAGATTTGTGTAGAGATACAGTTTTGTGTAGAGGTAGAGATTTGTGTAAGGATAGATATTTGTGTAGGGATAGAGATTTGTGTAGAGGATAGAGATTTGTGTAGAGATATAGATGTGTGTAGCTATAGAGATCTGTGTAGAGCTAGAGATTTGTGTAAGGATAGATATTTGTGTAGAGATTGAGATTTGTGTAGAGATAGAGATTTGTGTAGAGATACAGTTTTGTGTAGAGATAGAGATTTGTGTAAGGATAGAGATTTGTGTAAGTATAGAGATTTGTGTAGACTGTAGAGGATAGAGATTTGTGTAGAGATAGAGATGTGTGTAGAGATAGAGATCTGTGTAGAGCTAGAGATTTGTGTAAGGATATATATTTATGTAGATGATATAGATTTGTGAAGCGGATTGAGATTTGTGTAAAGATAGATATTTGTGTTAGGATAGATATTTGTGTAGAGGATAGAGATTTGTGTAGAGCTAGAGATTTGTGTAGAGCTAGAGATTTGTGTAAGGATAGATATTTGTTTATAGACAGAGATTTGTGTAGAGATAGAGATTTGTGTAGAGATTTGTGTAGTGGAGCCGCAGTGCCTGGGGATTCCCTTGTGACAGTTAGGGTAAGGCCATGCGGGGAGTTTTCGGGGACATCTGTTGCCTGGCGACTTATCACCGCAATGAATCTCCCCGAATAGCTTGTTAGCGCTGCGCACCCGCTAGACGTAAAGTAGCCTTCGCTTATTCACACGCAGCTGCACGATTTTCAAAGTCGCTGAAAGTTGCCTCAAATACGTGGCGTTTTGTCGCCAGGCGACTAATCTCCACGAATCTGCTCATCTGGATGAGTCCTTAGGCTGGAGCTGATTCAGAAATCTGTGCACTGGGATCACTAAACACATTCATGGTATTCAGATATTCTTCTTGCCTTCATGGAAACTGTTGTGACTTACACAAACCCCAGCACTTAATAATATTTCATGCAATTGCTCAGGCTTCTTATCGTCCTAACATTTACCTTATTACCTGTTTACGTGTATTATTATTTATATAGTGATACAAATCCACTGAACACTGGTACAACAAAACAATAAATTAATAGAACAAACAGGGGGGTAACAGAGCTGTCAACCTTTGCATGGACTCTGTCGGGACACACCCCATTTTGAAATAAATGACATCACACGCATGTACAGAATCTCACCCGAAACCAAATATTTGTGATGCACATTTGCACATCGGATTTTCACCCGCAAGTCATCTGAAATTGTGGAAAAATAGTCAGAAATCAGGCAGAATCCCTAGGGTGGTGAGTCATATGAGGCTACTGGGGGAGATTAGTCGCTGAGCAATCACCTCTTCTTCAGGCGATTAATCTCCTCTAAATGCCTTCCCCCCAGTTAGGATGTACATCGCCGGCGAGATGGTACTCAGAATGCTTCGTTTTCTGAAGTGGCCTCACAAGGAAACTTCGGGCGACTTCGGAAAATGAAGTATTCCAAGTGCCATCCCACCTGCGATTTTCATTCTAGGCATTTAGGGGAGATTAGTCGCTGTGGCAACTAATATCCCCCAGTAGCCTCGCACCACCACCCGTAAAGAGGTTGTTCACCTAAAAACACTATTTTCAGTTCAGTTGGTTTCAGATAGTTCACCAGAAATAAAGTATTTCTGGTGAAAGCGGCGCGCTTTTTAAAATTGCTCCAAATTGCCTGGCGAGGCAATTTGGAGCAATTTTAAAAAGCGCGCCGCTCCGTGTGGATACGCGCTGGCGTTTTCAAGCAACGCCGGTGCGCTTAGGTAAGTGGCTGTTCGGGGAGGTTCGGGGGCTACAAGTCACGGCGAGAAGTCGCCAGGCGATAAAATGCCCCCGAATCTCCCCGTCTGGCCTAGCCCTAAAGCAGCTGTGGGGATAGGATTTGCTAAATCTTTTACTTTCACTATTTACATTTCTTATCTTTGTCCCTGCTGAGTAGAATCTCTGGGTTTCATTACAGGCAGCTGTTAGTTGATACAAAAGTTGCTAATACTCCAGAAATGCTGCTGAGAAATGTATCGACTAAATATTGCAAAATTGTAACAGTTTAGAGTCTGCACCTGAATTACTGAGCTGCCAGACTCAAACACCAGAGACGGGAACATTACATTATAAACCTAGATTTTGCAAAACAGTATAAAAAATAACGCATGGAAAGTAATTGAAAAAAGTCTTTATTTCTGGGGAACAATCTGAAAACAATTTAACTGAAAAAAGGTGTTAAAAAAGTGACTGTGTTAAAAAAAAAAAAGGCTTTCGTTTCTCACATCTGTATGCAATCTTTTTGTTCAACCCACTGAATTAAAGCTGAAAGTCTGCAGTTCAGCTGCAGAGTTGTTTCCTTTAAAATCCATTGTGGTAATGTACAGAACCAGAATTAGAAAAAGTTGTCTCTGTCCAAATATTTATGGACCTAACTGTAACTGACATTTTGGGGCATTTTTACTAAAACTGGACTATTTATCACTTTATTAAATTAAAAAATTGACCAAACTCCCAAACCCCAATGCCCATTGCAATTAAATCAATCATCAATTTGAATTGTGAGACTGTTTCGAATTGTCACTCCAGAAGTTTTAATTTATCAAGTTGTTGAAAAAAAAAAAAACAGAATTTATTGGATTATCCGATGAAAACCAGTGCATTATTGAGATTCCTGAAAGTAAAAAACTTTCCCATTGTTAAAGGGCTATCTGCTATTGGCATCTACATAATTTCGACAAGTTTCAGCTGGAGTATTTTCAGATTCAGATTTTTCTCAGTTTAAGAGCGTAATAAATCTCAAAAACATATACTCAACTAGAAAAAAATGAGGCTTGATAAATAGGCCCCTTTTCTGTTAGTTTCCTTTTTTCAGTAGATCAGCATTTAAAGGGAAAACTCCCTTTGAAATAATAAAGATCTATTGTTTGCAAGACTGTTAATGGAATTAAATAGCAGAATGGGTGAAGTACTCCAGCCAATAGCATTGAGACTACACAGGGCTCTTTATGTCACAGTCTGACCTAAGGAAGCCTATGGCGGGCATCACTGAAAGGGAAACTGTCATCCCTTTGTGAAAAATTGCTGGTCTGCTTCAAATAGACACAGACCAAACAATTTGTCCTGGTGTCCCCAGACAGCTGTATTAGCACCCCAAGTGTCCCCTGTCTGCACAGTCATCTGTGAACCCAGGCATCCAAATGTGAGATCTCGAGCAGAGCGGCTGCACAGTAGATGAACATGTTGGTATTGTGTATTATACTTATACAGCCTCTACTATTTATCAGCCCGTGGGGGTGTAGAAGAATCAATGAGTAAGGGCCATAGAAACCTGGACTCACCAGATACTGTGCAGACAAGAATTGACTCCAGTTGCAGGTGTTTAGAAGAACCAATAACCTACCAGTGTGTTTTAGATAAGATAAACCTAGGCAGAATATTAAGAGTAGTTTTGATCACAGTTGTCTTATATTTGGGCAATGACACACAGTTTTCTTGTATTAGGACAATGACACACAAAGTACTCTGGGGCACTTAGGAACCTGGGATTTAAAACAACAGTAACAAGAAAGCACCAAATAACCCCCCCTCCTGCTTACAACAACAATCATTTGAGAGCATTAATGCAAGGATTTCAGGCTACTGTAATTTGGAATAATGAACTGCAACATTTCCATGTGACAATAATTTACAAAGCACTTGCATTAGCATAAAGGAGGTTGTCAGAGAAGACAATTGGGGTGTGGTTGCCTTAAGGCTGCATATGAATAAGCAAGTATCACTTGAGGTGCTAGCTCAGATACAGTGCATGTGTTGTTCCTTGAACACAATTTAATTCTGAGCAAACACCAAATTGCTCAACTAATTCTGAAAATATGGCCAGAGCTGGAAATCATATAAATGAACCATAAACCCATTAGAAACATGCCTGTCTAGTGTAGTAATTGTAAAAAAAAAACTGTTACTGTAATACAAGTACGTCACTTAGAACGCAGGCGCACATTGTGAAACGCGTAAGTGTCTGGGATGCTATTGAGTAAGACAGAGCAGAGAGACAATTCATTGTGTCTATGTAAAGAGGTATTTAAAGAGGATTGCAAAGTGTCTAGGAGAGTTTGACAGCTTTAAACTGCAATAACAATGACAAGTTGGATAAGAGATCTCCATTAGGGCCCTGACACACAAGGAGATTAGTCATTCTGCGATTATTCTCCACTACTGCCAGAGCCTGATCTCCTCCAAATGTGAACCGCTTGTGGGAAAACATGCAAGTCGCTTCGACTTTCCAAAGTTGCCCAAAGTTTCCTCAAGAGGCGGTGAGTTGCGTTATATAAAGTATAAACCCACTTTTGTTACTGTACACTTTAAACATTATACACCCAGTGTAAATAGTTCAGTTGGCTGCTGTTGGTATAAACAGCCTTGCACCACTCTAAATCATAAAAAAATCTCTATTTTTTTACTCCATAAGACTCTAATCCTTATGCAATATCTTTAATATAGCTGCCCAACCTAGTTACAAATGGAATTTTTGTCAACTCAGTTTTCTTCTTCTTACCAATCTTAGCTAAGGTGTTCTCTTTCAATAACTGATCTCTAGAGAACTAGGTTCAGTAGACAGTTTTATAGTATATTGGATATAGTCAAGAGATATTTACCCATTCTCTATGCGGATGATGGCTTTTATAAAATATTGGCACCTGGAATAAGTAGTGGACCAAGACGTGCATTCACATTGAAGGATATGTTAGCACCAAGTATGTACAGTGAAAGGAATAGGGGAGATAGAATGATAAACATGGATCCTCTTAGGGTAAAGGGATGCTTTAAATGTGGTGGCCGTAGATGTGTGACATGTCAGCATTTAAAAGTATCGAAAGAAAAGACAGTTACAGGGGAAAGTTTCAAGATTAGTGATTATATAAATTGCAATACATCTACAGTCATTTATTTGGTGACATGTTTAAAGTGTCAAAAACAATATGTAGGGTGTACAGGCAGAATGTTAAAAGAACATCTGAGTCAAATTAAAAATGTAAAGGCCGCAGACAAAAGTAATGTAACAAGGCATTTTGCACAGTGCAGCGGAAGTGATGTGAAATACTTCTCTATACAGGGCATTGAGAAAGTCAGGTTAGGTAGCAGGGGAGGAGATTTGACAAGCCTCTTAATGAAAAGGGAATTATTTGGGATTTTTTATTTACATACCAGATTACCACTTGGTTTAAATTATGAGTTTGATGTTACGTGTTTTACTTAAAACATGGTC
>CM044436.1:45006733-45024577 GCA_024363595.1 Xenopus borealis
CACCTTCTAGCAGCCCCTCTGGCATTTGCCAGAACCCACAGATTGCCAGTCCAGGCCTGGATCCAACACCAACCAAGTAATTTATTTAATTATTGTTTGCTTTTGGGGATAAATCCTTTAATTGTATAACATATTGGCAGATTGCCTTGATCTGATATCTTGGCACCCTACACCAGAGAGGGTTTAAAGGCTAAAAATGCCATGTTTTATATACTGAACTTATTGCACCAGCCTAAAGTTTCAGCTTCTTAATAGAGGATTCTGGTTCACTAGAACCCATTTCTGTTTTTTCACTGGTCCAGTCTGACCCTGGTCATTTGAACGGCAAACTTTTAAAATGATTATATTAACCCTTAAATATTCACAGTTTCACAAATGCATGCATTATCCTCCCTCCGTCAAGCTGCAGATGTTCCTTTTATATACATACATTCATACATATACTTAACTCATACAGTACATAAATGTATCACATATATGTATGAGTTAAAGTTATTTCACTTGCTCTAGCGCTGTCATTTCCCTCATTTGAGGTTTACTCTATTAGTCTTTATGACTTTCACATCACTCATATTGTCATAAGTAAAACTTATTTTTAAACAACATAGCTATTGGCTTTCTTTCTATCCTCCCTTCACTCTCCCCAGTCTTCTCTGTGCTCCTACGTCTCACTCACTGGAGGAGATATCAGAACTATTGGTTTCTTCACACCAGCCCACTTGATCCATTCCTTTCAATCTTCTCCCCAATCCCTACTCCAGTCTAATCAAAGCTATTTAATATTTCCCTCTAAACTAAAACATACACTTATAATCTCTATTCTGAAAATCCCTCCAGTCTAACTTCAACCCATCTTTCTGCTTCCCTTAATCTATAAACTAGTTGAGTGATTGGTGTACAACTTATGTTATTCCTCACTAATCATAACCTACATCACAGTTAACAATTCAATTTTCACCTCCTCAGGCCCTGTGCTTTGGGGTTATCCTTGATACTGCTCTGACCTTCACTTGTCATTGTCAATCAATAACTATCGTGTTACTTTCACCTAAGGAATATTAAAAAAATGCAATCATTTATCACCCAAGATGCCACCAAAATCCTGATTCACCCTTTAATCATATCACATGTTGACTACTGTAACGCTTTATTAATTGGCCTTCCGTTCCCTTTCTAGTCCATAATGAATACTGCGCTAGGTTCCTACATCTCAGCAACTGCTCCTCCTCTGCCAGTCTCTACACTGGCTTCCACTACCTTTCAGAATAAAATTCAGATAATTGACCCAGTCATTCAAAACAGTTTTTTACTTTGTCCCACTCTACACCTCTGAACTTATCTTTAGATCAGGGATTCTCAAACTATTTTACCCTTGAGCCACATTCAAATGTAAAAAGAGTTGGGAGCAAAACAAGCATGAAAAACTTCCTGTGGGTGCCAAATAAGGGCTATTTGGTAGTCCCTATGAGGACTGGCAGACTACAGGAGGCTCTGCTTGGCACAACATCTGGTTTTTATGCAACAAAACTTGCCTCCAAATCTGGAATTCAAAAAGAAGCACCTGCTTTGAGGCCACTAAGAGCAAAATCCAAGGGGTTGTTGAGCACATGTTGGGGATACTCACTCAACCTCTTACTACGCCTCACACAATCACTAAGACTAAGTCAAGACTTTGCTAGGACTGATCTGTCTCTGTTTTTCTCTCCCACAGTCTATCTGCCTCCCCGCACACCCCTCCCACACCTTACTTCTCATACCCCTTCTCCTTTTAGATTATAAGTTCTATTTAACGATTGTATCAGTTGTTTTTGTAACGCGTATGTTTAATGAATACAACCACTTATTGTACAGCACTGTGGAATATGTTGGCACTTTCTAAATATGTAATAATAATAATGAGTGTGTCAAGCAAAAAGTTGCTTGTTGTAGTTAAGTACTGTAGCATGATGTGGGAATTTCATGTCCCTGGGAGTTGCCATGTAAACCATACGCCTAATGCACTGTATCAAGCTGCCCTGAAATCTGAGAATTAATTCTAAAAATATTTGTTTCTGGAGACAATTAAGAGTCCCTGAATAGTACCACAAAAACCAGAGAAGCACAACATCCCACCCCTTCTTCTGAATCATGCACTAGTGCACCCATGGATACAGGGGAACCCTGGAGCTACTGGCACATTCAAGCTGGTGGTTCTCTTGGTGGACTGCATAAATACACTGGACTGGACTGGTGAAAATGCGGCACTGTGGGTAACAAGCAGGGCAATTTGCAACTGAAATTGTACTTTGCACAGTGAACTTGTGGGTGTAAGTGAGTCTTGTTAGCTGACATTCATGTTTAGCTCCCCAAGTCCTCTTCCCAATTGAACCTCCCTGTCTGATCCTGCCATGGAATAAATTGTACGAGTTGTGGATTTAATGCTACAGGATATAGTCACTAACACAATGACCCTTCCCTGGAACTTGAATGGGCAGTGTCAGACCAGATGCTGTGAAGTGTGGCCTTTCAATCCACTTTGTGAGGCAGAAAACAGACCAGTGCTGGTGGTTTGTGATTGTGCAGTTTGCTTGAATGCTGTAGCCAACATGTGTTATATGTTAGTGGCTGGAGGAATTAGGCAGATAACAAAGGGGAAATTCCAAGCTCACATTGTATCATAAATCACACAGAAATTAAAGACACTAAGGAATGGACTGGCAGAACTGAATGTGGATGAAGGTTATTCTGCTATTTGAAAGATTGTGGGTCTGTTCAGTTAATCTAGTGTCTATTGCTTTACAGCTCCAACCTGGATTAACTCCATCTTCAAAGCACTGTCTGTCCATGCACCATGTCAACCCATGAGCCAATTAAGGGGAACAAATACCCTTTTCCCCAAATAGTGCTTTTCATCATTTTAGTGTTCTTTTTATTTACTAAAACATATAACACACTGTGACTCTGAACATTTATTTTTTTTTTGAGTGTTATTACACAGCTCATGAGTGACAGATGGTATTGTTATTGGCATTCCAGAAACCTGGCCACCTTTAGTTGCATTGCTATTGTGCATGGTAAAAGTTACTATATATTTCATGGACATGCAAGTAGAATTTGGATCAGAGCTTAGATTAGCTTTAAGGGTGTAGTTCACATTCAAATGTTTGCATGTGTAAAATGTGTTAAAAATAAAGTAAAATAATGCTAATTTTTGATAAATATATTTATTTTATTTTTGGCATTATCATTAACGCTGTTTTGCTTTCCTTTTGTTCTGGGGGGAAAAAAACACTGGCCTTTCTAAATATTCATCTTCCTTCCTTTTTAGTAACACTGGGATGAAGCATCATTTTGACTGTCGTGGCAGGTAAAATCCCATTATGGCACCTGCATATTGCTCGCAGCTTGCTTGGAACTGAATGGAACAGGCTAGTGCCATAATGGAAGAGCTGAAAGAATCCCAGTGAAGCTATTGAAAGCAGCATGCAGCAGGTAACTTGTCTGACTCTTGTGTGTGGAGTGAAGTGGTTGTTGCAGCACATTGGGGGAAATTCATGAAAGGACGATTTTTTTACCAGTGAACGCTTCACCACACTATTGCCACCAGGTATAAATTAGTTACCACTACTCTAATTCAGTAATATGCAAAGTTGCGTCTCAGCAGCCGAACGCTGGCGAAGTTTAGCTAGCATTAAATTGTCAGCACAAGCATTTCATAGCAAATTTTTGCTAGCATTCAATTCTGCCTAGTGAAACTTCGTTAGTACTCTTACGCTTAGGCCAATTTGAATAGGGTGGGTTCATATAGGTCTTAGATATGTGTCTTTATTAGAGATGTTGCTGGATATGGTTGCAGTGACCACTTATTATTACAGATGTCCAAAGAAGCAAAATAAAGATAAGAGATCCTCTAATGCCCTACACATGAGCCCACCCTAAAACAAATGTGGCACGCCCCTCAAATGGTTGGGGATAAAAACAGGATATGATGTCGCTGGCATAAGACTGAGGAGGATGTAGCTTCATCTTATCAATTCGCCTAGTCTAAGGCGGGGAAGGAAACTCTGGCGAAAGAGGTAACGTTCTGTAAAATTTGCACTTTAGTGAATTTGCAGAGGAACCATCAGTCGCTTGAGCAAAAATTCGTCTAGCAATAGGACTGTGGAATTGCACTAGCGATGGTCTCTTTTGCTAGTAAATTGGCAATGTCCCTGCGGATAAGATTTTGGGAGTTATCGACGGCCACTTCTCCCGTAAAGGAGAAGGAAACCCTAAAAAATGAATAAGACTAAAAATGTCAAGTTTTATATGCTGAACTTATTGCACCAGCCTAAAGTTTCAACTTGTCAATAGCAGCAATGATCCAGGATTTCAAACTTGTCACAGGGGGTCACCATCTTGGAAAGTGTCTGCGACACTCACATGCTCAGTAGGCTCTGAGCAGCTGTTGAGAAGCTAAGCTTAGGGGTTGTCACTAATTATCAAGCAGAAAAATAGGTACAAACTTATGCTACAGGACTGATTATTAAATTCTGATGCTAGTTGCACTGCTTTCAGTGCTGTCATGTAGTAATTATCTGTATTAATTACTAATCAGCTTTATATTGTGACATTTCTATTCTATATGTACTGTATATTGTGAGTTGGCCCCTAAGCTCAGTAAGTGACAGCAGCACAGAGCATGTGAATCAGTGAATCAGCAGAAAAGAAGATGGGGAGCTACTGGGGCATCTTTGGAGACACAGATCTTTACTGCTAAAGGGCTGTGGTTGCCTTGGGCTGGTACAGAAGCCCAAAATATAATGTATAAAATATAATGTACAACATTTCTAGCTACTTCTTTAGTTTAACTTTCCTTGTCCTTTAAATGGGTTGTTCTCCTTCCAAACACTTTTTTTCAGTTCAGTGGTTTTCAGATTGATCCCCAGAAATAAAGCCTTTTTTCAATTACTTTCCATTAGTTATTTTTTACTTTTTTTTCCAAAATCTAAGATTAAAGATGAATGTTGGTGTCTCTGGTGTTTGAGTCTGGCAGCTCAGTAATTCAGGTGCAGACGCTAAACTGTTACAATTTTGAAATATTTAGTCGATACATTTCTCAGCAGCATCTCTGGAGTATTAGCAACTATTGTATAAATTCTAACAGCTGCCTGTAATGAAACCCAGAGATTCTATTCAGCAGGGACAAAGATAAGAAATGTTTCCGTTAAGGGTCACACGGGCAGATTCGGGGAGATTTAGTTGCATGGCAACTAATCGCATCTTCTTCTGGGCGACAAACTGCCTTCCCCCTGTTATAATGAGAAGACGCCAGCACAAAGACACTCACTGCTAGGGTTGCCACCTGGCTGGCATTTTACCGGCCTGGCCAGTAAAAATAATGGTTGAGCTGAATGCTATTAATAGGGGATAAATGTATAGGAAGGCCGGTATTATTTTCAAGAAAAGGTGGAAACCCTACTCGCAGCACTTCGATTTCTGAAGTTGCCCGAAGTTTCCTCGTGAGGCAACTTCGGAAATTGAAGTGCAACAAGTGCAGTGTTGCAGGCGATTTTTCATTTTAGCAGGCAGAAGGCAGTGTGTGTCCCCAGGGCCGGCTTTACCTAGCGGGCACCCCTAGGCCGCTGTTGTTAGTCGCCCCTATCCCCTCCCCCAGAGCTGCTTTAGAAGGTGAAAAATTACACTTTACAATTCAGTATTAGAAAAATGGTCAGGCATAGTACGTAATTGGAAAAAGACGTTATTTCTGGTGATCTATCTGAATACAACTAGTTGTTTGAAGGTGAACAACCCCTTTACATAAAAATCTGGCCCATTGTGTCCGGAAGTGGAGTAAATGCAATTTTGAGGCATATGTAAGTTCTGATTGGTCTGTGCTTGACAAGGTATAAGAGTGATTAGGCATTACAGCATTAACCCTTGTCATTAACACAGCAAACATTGTATTTCAAAGTAGAACTGACGCTTGTACTTACACTATTTTTCCTGGTCCCCTGAAAAACCTACAATGGGGTTGTACTGTATAATGATTAGACTGCTTCATTTATGTGCTGGGGTCGCAAGTTTCATTCCAGCCAGGGCAATGTCTGCAAGGAGTTTGTATGTTTTTTCTCAACTTATTTTGCTGCTGATAAAATTGACCCTGGTGTGTTTGAATGTAATTGGGATTGTAATATCCATTTGCAATAGGTTTTTAATCTTTGTGATTTATTCAGCAGTAGTCATGGGCATATCTGGCCCAATAAGCCAAAAACTCACCAATCGGTCAATTAGTGTATTTTTGTGTAACATTTTTCAGCCTGTGCAACATTTCTTAAAATTGACATTTTTTTTACACAGTCACATATTTCACTCATCCCTATTCAGCAGCAATCCAGTTTGCAATTCCAGCAAAGTTGTTGCTATGGTTCAAATTACCCTAGCAACCATGCATTGATTCAAATAGAAGGCTGGAATAGGAACAGAAGAGGGCCTGAATAGAACGATGAATAATAGAAAGTAGCAATAACAATACATGTGTAGCCATGCAGAGCATTTATTTTATAGATGGGGTCACTGGAAAGAGTCAGAAGAGAAGGTAAAGAATTTAAAAACTATATAAAAAAAAGATGTTGTTGACCAATTGAAAAGCTAATTAGAACTGGCCATTCTATAACATTCTAAAAATTTACTTTAAATGAGAATTCAACCCATTTTTTAAAAAATCCCTACCTCCCTCCACTGGGTATATCCCCCTGCCCCTAATTTTTTACTTACCCCTCCATGCAGATTCGGGCCTCAGGAGTTCATGGACGCCATTCTCCTTTTTTTCGGAATCTGTGTGTAGTTTTTGGCGAATGTGCAGTTGTAGTAAATTTCCGGTCCTGAACAACTGCACATGGAGTTTTTTTTCCAAAAACGGGTTGAATTCTCCTTTAAAGTGGACCACCCTTTTAAGAATATATAACATCAATTGTTTGCTTTCTATGTTATCAACTGCTTTACATGACTTGATTTACAAGTTCTTTTCACTTTTTGTCCCTAACCTTAAGATGACATAATGCTGCAGCCTAATGGTAAAATAAATAAATAAATATGCGTTTTGGCCCAGGTTGTGGGACCTAATATATAAATACACATACATGGCATGTATAATCTATTACAGGGCTAGCTAGGCAGGCTGAAGTATACGCTAAGCACACACAGTTATGGGAAAGACTGAGCCCAGTTTCCACCAAACAATATGTGGGCTCCAGTTCAACAACAACCTGTGTAAAAATGTTAATATATTTGGAGAGAAAGTCATTGTAGATAATTGTACTCAAAAATACTAAACAAAGCAAATGTAAAGCCTCAAAACAAATGAATGTCACATTGCAAAAATTGCTCTGAGCGTTGCTCTGAGTCTAAGCACTATTGCAGATTACAACAGCACCACCTACTGTTCATTCTGACTACAGTCAGGAGACAGTGACTACAGTTGCAAAAGGATCATCTTGCTGTTGCATGTCATTTCTAAGCAGAGTCTCCTGGTGAAAACAATTGTGTTGTAGGATTGCGGGTAAAAGAGTATCCTTTTTTCATACAGATCATATATTTCATCCCCTGCCATTATCTTATTGCACACTAGAGCCAATGAACCTGCCTGTAGGTTTTGGAAGTCTGTATAGAAACTGGAGAACCTGGAGCAAGCCATTGCAGACATGCAGAGGACATACAAGCTACTGGCTGATAGTGCCTATGATTAAGGGGCAGATTGGTCGAATTTCGAATTAGAAAAAAATTAGAAATTTAACTATCAAATTATTTTTTGGGGGGGGGTCATTTTTGATCGAAAATGACTGTTTTTGATCAAATTAAAACTTTAACAAATTTTCTAGGACTTAGAAAAAAGCTTCCAGGAGGCCCGCCATAGGCTACAATGACAATTCGGCAGCTTTAAGTGGCGAATAGTTGAATTCAGGGCAAGTACTTCGAAATTCGAATTTTTTCAAATCGATAGTCGAAGTAGCCCAAAATTACTTCAAAATGCTTCAAGCCCGAATGCTTCAAACATTACTGAAGTTCTCGTATGTATGGATCATGGGAAACATATCTATCCTCGTAAATATTGTTGCAATGATATGCATATTCATTTTCTTGAATTTCTCCTGGTGGGGGGGGGGAGTACCTTTGTGATGTCATGCTTCACAGTGAGGCTGTATACTGGTGTCTTGAGAAAGGTCCTAGATGGGGACTGAAAACGTTGACCTGTTTTCTTTCAAAGATGAATTACTAAAGATTTGTTATTCTTTCGAAATTCCCTTCAACATTCGATGAAGTTGTGATAATAGTACCTGGGTCAGTGAGTTTTCAGCGTGGGAGTGCTTGACCCACTATAGTTTGTATGAATACTGTATATATATATTTTTTCTTTTGAAAGTTCAGATAGTGTGTATGCACCTTTTCTACACATGAGCTCATGTCGGATAATGTACCTGTAATGGACGCCGCCCCTTTGACTTCGCCATCCACTCCCCCTTGTGAACATGCCCCCAATATCCTTCTACTAAAAATGTGGAAACCCTAGATAGTACTAAGCGCTGATGAGTGGTGCCGAGTCCATTGACGGTCCTATAAATGTCACTGCTGCTTCAACGTTTCAGTTGCATCTTTCACTTTGCTGCATAGCTAAATAAACATTCAACTTTGTGCTTGCCTACCTTTCCAGCTGCAATAGCAGAAGGCCTTTAAAATGCCAACTAGCGGGCACCTAAACATTAAAAACAAGTAAATGACTGCAGACTTATAGGTAAAAAAAGACAATGAGCCATATTAAGTGAACACAAAGACTACAAGTATTTTCACATTATCTTACATTAGTTTTGGTAATGCTGAATGATTACAACTCATTTGGCTAAAAATGAAGGTAGCATTATTGACATAAAAATGGACTAGAATACCTGTAAACGTACACAGCTCTGTAAACATATCTGCACTGTGCAACTGCGCATTGGATACTGTGCATTCTACAGAAATGCAAGTGCTCCACGCGACGAGAGAATTTTCACCTCTAAATTCAAGAAGCTGAAGTGACTTTAGGGGGGTCATTTATTAAAATCCAAATTTTTCAAAATAAAAAAGTTCCACCAAACTGGAATCCACAATTTGCCTTTATTTAACATTAAATAGTCGCACAATCTCACGAAAAATCTGTTTTTTTTTTTTTTTATTTGATCCCTGAATTTTTTTTTCGTGAAATCGGAGGAAAAACCTGAAGTTTTCGTACAAAACCCAGCAGACAATAATATCTTCAAATTGCAAATGGGACCTCTGTCATTGACTTCTACAGGACCTCGACAGGTTGAAGATGGAGAATTTTCGGATTCAGACTTTTTGCAGCCTCGGGGTATAATAAATATTGAAAAATTTGGATTGTATTGTAAAAAAAAAAAATAAATAAAATTTTTCGAGTTCGGACTAACCCTCTCAATGTCCGTTTCATCATAAACTTTCAAAAAGAATAAAACAAGAAAAAAACGTCAAATAAATCATAAAAAAGTGCTTCTGAAACCAAAACTATTCAGATATCCATTCATATAAAAATCCCTTCTTTCTTTATAAGAGCAAACTGGAAATAATACAGATTAGGAATAGTGACTTCTAGAAGTGAGCAGTATACAGTAATTTTGTTATACTAACATAAATATAAATGGTACAAACTCAAACTATATTTTGGTAATAAAGTGTCTAGAGATATAGAACATTAAGCAGCTTGAAGCAGCAGTGAGAGAATTGGTTACAGTTTCAGACTACAAATTTTAGTCAACTGACACTCCCCAAAACAATACCCTGACCAATAGATGAGGGAACAGAATTCTACTTGTTTCATCATGAATTACCAAATAAAGGGGTATAGATCACATGATCACTACATGTTTCACAGCCTTTAAGTTAAGTTAGTTGTAATAATTGCAGTGTTTGCAAAGGACACAAACTTACTGGTGCACTTATATATAATATATATATATATATATATATATATATATATATATATATATACATACACAGGGCAGGCTTTAGCAGTGCATTCAGCTGAACAGAGCACAGTATTTTCTAGTGCAGTGGTGTCTGCCTGCTACATGTTGTACTGAAGCAGATAAAGTACACAACATAGCCTGCTCCTAATATTAAATATATACATAAGAACACTGTTCTGCTTTTTATTTTATTGCATCGTTCTTTCTATATGTAATATACGTAATTGAGAATGTTAAAATGTAGTAAAATAATACTAGAGAGGATCCCTGGGATATACTTTTTGTTTTCATTTGTAAACATAACACTTTGTCTTCAAATTTGCAATAACCCCATTAATCATCCCCATCAAAACCTTGGGTATTTTCAACTGCAATATGAAGCTTATCCCACAGGTCCTCAAATGACTCATAAGGTGGCAAGTCCAGGCGATTAAAGCTGAAATGCCATTGGTCTGAAGAAGGCCTGTGTGATACATCATATGTGAGCATTTACAGTGAAACAGCTTAGAAGTTCTGTCCACTTATAAGAACTGAGTGTTAAAAAGAAAGGATACATTCTGAATTTGTTTCCTTCCCCCACAAAAAAATACATTTAACATACACAAATCCCTCTCCGGAGCAGGAATAAAACATTAGAAATGTGTGCTATAAAATTGTAAAAAAAAAAAAAGATAACAAGCAACAAAGTAACCACAGTACATCAATGTTGATAAGGCAGACCAAAATGTAATTTAATTTGTTAAATAAGCTTACCTTATGCAATTTCACAGAAGGCTGTTCAATTGTGGGGCTTCTTAAGTACTGTTTCTTATAGCTACTAATCCTGCTTTCATTTCCAGGTGCAAACTGTATGTGCAAACAAGAGGACCCCGATTTAGGATATTTACATTTAAGGCTGGATGCAGAGGACTGTTTTTGTGGAGGCCCTTCAGACATACTTCTTTGAAAAACTTGAGTCCATTGGCATTTGTGAATATTTTTGTATCCCTGATCTGAGCTTCTCCCCATATGGCATTCCACAGTTTTATTGGAGGGGGAATATGAGGATGTGCTGTGCAACAGTCGACAATGCTGTGAATCTGAGTTCAGCTGCGGTTTATCCTTGTGCAGTTTGGTGTGTTTAGCAACAGAATTGCAAATACTTGGCAGTGGAATCTGAAGAGAATCACTGGACTCAGATACAAAAGAAGGTCCATCTTTTCCAGCTTTCACTGTCTCTAGACTCTGTGGAACCAGTCCATCATCTTTGTCATTCAAGTAAAGTGGCTTAATATCTCTAACCTCACCAACATTGCAGTTATTTTTGGAAAGCCGAACCCCATTGACTGCTGTTGAAAGAGACCCCTTGGAAGCCCTTTGCTCCTCTTTTTGTGTAAAATCATTAGAAAAAAGCATAAGCTGATAAGATGTTTGATAGGAGCCAGTGCTTGTTGGAGGGACTAAACTAGTTGGAGATGTTGGTGGAGTGTCAGAAGGAGTTCTAGGAAAAATAACTAATGAAGAGCAGCGTCGTAATGGAATTTTTGTTTTCTTCCTTGCTAGAACTTTAACCTCCTCTTTTTCTGTGTAATCCAGGTCAAAATGGAAGTTGCACTTGTTTATAGGCAAGGGCTCTTCCAAGCAACTTCTGAAAAACTCACTAGTTTCTTCTGGGTTCATGAATAAATCATTAACATTGGGTAATGCATTTAAGTAATTGCTGTCACTTAAAGAATAAGTACAGCTACTACAGTCACTTAATATACTGTTAGCACACGAGCCAGCATCACTTGCAGTACTTGCACAGGAACCATAGTCACTGCTGTTGCTACTATAAGATCCATTGTCACTTGCAGAAATGCCAAATGAACTGCAATTTTCAGTTGAGGTGCCAGTACTGATGCAGTTGTCATTTATGGCTGGTTGACAGTTATATTTCTTGCTCAAAGTAAAACTAGAATTGATTCCATCCATGTAAGTATTGGCGACGCAAATATCTTCCATAGCAGGCACAATGTTGCCAGATTGATGACATCTGCTATTCCTGCTTGGCTGCAAAGAAATCTGCACTGAAGAACTTTTTTTGCATGGTGAAGAAACAGAATGAGCATGATGTACAGGAATAATTTCTGGGGCAGAAGTATTCTGTGCGCTTTGCCTCGGACACAGCCAGGCCCGGACTGGCCATTTGTGGGTTAGGGCAAATGCCAGATGGGCTGCTATAAGGTCCCATAGAAAGTCAGTATTTAGTGGGCTGGTGGGGACTGTTTGGGCCTCTATGTGACCTGATTGGGCCTCTGTGTACCTGAAATGCCAGGGCCTATTTTGATTCTCAGTCCAGTCCACAGCCTCATTTGGATCACACCGGGTGCAGTTGTTGGAGAGAGTGTTTTAAAGCACATATGAATATTACTATCCAATCCATCTTCAGAGCATTCTGATAATGGGTCAGTGTTGCTTCTCCTAGTTGCAAAGTGAAGTCTTAATCGCCAAACCATTTGTTGATTCTAAACATATTATGGGTTTTAATAAAGTGTGTTCCCTTTCTCAGAATGCAAACCAAAAACTGAAGTAAAGCATCTACAATAAACAAAACACACAAATGCTGAAAGTGTTAAAGTCAGTAAGAGGCAAAGTATAAGAAAGGCGTACAGCAAAGCACATTACAAAACTAACATTTTCCTGGGATCCTAGCTCTGCACCGTCTTGGATATCTTCTGTTTCAACTGCATTCACTTTCCAAGCAGTTGATTTCCAGCGACCTTTAAGCTCAGCTTTACTTCAGCATACTAGTTAAAACAATGGCAAGCATGTTTCAGTTCTACTTTCCCATATTTGCATGAATGAGTCCTGCCCAAGATCAACAGACCTCTTGCATTACAAACCTAACATCTCTTTCTTGCTGTACCTGGTCAGACTGAACACTTACTCTATTTGACTCAGTATGTATAATGTGCTCCTAAGCAATTCACAGCCTGTAATATTTTTACCCATAGATATAATGTTACAGGAAGTTTCAAGGAAGGAAGGTCCACATAATCAAGTATCGGCATTGGGATTTCATTTCTAACGCCCGTCCACACATGTCAAGAAATGAGCATTTATAACGTATTTTATTTATTAATATGGTTGCATTTAAATTTGTATTCACTTAAAGAGGGGAATCGCTTTATCTACTTTTAAGAACACAACAAATAAAAAGACTGTGCCTAAACTAATATAAATAAATTTACAGTAGTCTTAGTTATTTAAACAATATAAACATTTAGTAAACAAGTGTGTCCGTGATCTGTGTATCTGAAAACATAAGTGACTACAGAAAATGGTAAATGTTATTTAAATAATCATACGCAATATAAAATACTTTAAAAAATGTCAGTGCAGCAAGTATTAAAATCTAATACAGTTAAATAATTAAATGTAGTTTTTAGAAACTTTGTCACTTACAACTGTCTTGGGGTGGCACCTAGTGGTTAAACAAAAAATACTCCTTAAAGAGAATGTTGCATACAAAAGACAGTATACCACTAGTGATGGACGAATCTCCCGCGATTCGCCTAAAGATTCGCGAATTTCTAGAGAAATTTGCGAATCAGCGAAAAATTTGCGAGTTGAGTCGCGGGACGGTTTTGACGCGCGTCGCGTGTCTTAAATATATTGATAATAAAGTCCCTTTGTAAAATGTATAACAAAGCAATAGAATTCTTAATGAATCAGATGCAATTTGAGAGTAGGACTGGCCAGATATGGGATGACTTTGACGTAGTTGGCCAGCTTAAATATATTGCAATATATGGACAAACAATCCCTGCTTTGTTTAAAGGGTAAGGCATTTTTTAGTAGCTGTATGCACAAAATGTCTTAAATATACTTATAATGGGTTGAGTGCAGAGGACCTCTTGTATTTTTCTATAAATACTTGATTTGTTCTATGCGGTAATGCTCAGATTGGGTCAAAGGCATTATCTGCAGATGTGAGGAAAGAAATAATTCCTTTCTATAGCAATTTTGATAATACAGGGTTAAATCTGTAATATTTGTAGCTTAAAACACTATTTGGAAAGTCATATTTGTTTTTTCCTAATTTCTTCATTAACATGGGCCGAATGCCAAGAGTCCCCTAGCCCGTAACAGCTGCTATTGCTGTTTTTTCCCCTTTGAGCAATGAAATACATATTGATGTCACAGTATGGAAACCACTGGGTCTGGGGTTAGCACATCTGCCAGGAAACACTGCAGGGCATCATATGTCACAAAGACAAAGACTTCTAAAGAAATGTTTTGATGTTGTAAAGGAATAGTAATCTTTAACCTCATTACACCACAACATTTTAATTCAGACAAAGCAAAATGTTTATGCAAGATAACTAAGGAAATGTATACAACATTTCTCAGATGTTTATTTTTTATTAACTGGTAATATATATACACACACAAACACACACATGCAAGCATCCATACTGTAGATGCATTTATTTACATACACAAAACTAACTATTGCCCTGCTATCACATGCAAATCTTTCAATTTGAACTCATAACAAACTAAGTTACTGTACTCAGCATCTTGCTCTGCAACTCTAGGGGTCCAGGACCTAGTATATATAAATAACTGCAATGTATGTTCATAGAAAATGTTTTGTTCCCAAAGTTTAGGGGCCCAATGATCTTTCTGTGGGTCTCAATAATTTGTCAGTAATAGTTCATATACATAGAAGAACAAATTCATGTACTAAGACAGTTGTTTATATTCCTTTGTCAGTTCAGCTGGTTACAGAGAGTTCACCGTAAATAAAAAAATTTTTTCAAATACTTTCTATTTGTCACTATTTTTCTGGTTACAACTTTCACCTTATGTCTTTATAAAAGCATTCTGGGGTGGAGATCTCAACAAATCGGGAACAATTAGTACAATTACCAGAGTCTGTGCCATCTGATTTTCTACATTATATGGTTCATTGGAACTATTTTAATGCAGCAAGGTTTCCAGATTGAACACTGCAGCATAGAGTCCTGCAGCAGGTTGGGTAAAAACATGAAGGTTGAAGTTCTGGGTGCGGGTATAGACGCGGGTCGGCGGTTCTGCGGGGTCTGGCCGCAGGTCTTCTCAGTAGCGTCTTTGACTAATTTTTTTTCTGATCACACCTACTTCCGATGATGTCACTTCCAGTTACAATGACAGCAATTCCTGATTCTTGACAATCAGCATGACATCACTTTGTGATTGATTATTGATGGTCAGCATGACAGAACTTCCTGATTCTTGATGGACAGTGGGTTTGCGGGCCCAGGTTGCCGATAAGGTACTTGCATCTTTAACTTCTACATGATGTTGCTTTTAGATGGCAGAGTTTTACATTCAAGTTTTTCAAGCTTAATAAATACAAAATAGTAAATTTAAACACAAAAAACAGCATCACTGGGATTAGGTTCTGAAGAATAGATTTAGCATATATGTATGCTAGAGCAGTGATCCCCAACCAGTTGTTCATACGAAACATGTTGCCCTCCAAACCCTTAAATGTTGTGCCCAGAAGCCTAAATGAGAACCAAACCCTTAATTATAAAACCCAGAACCCTACATAGACTCCCCTACCTGCTCCCCACCAGCCTACCTGTTATCCTTGGTAAATCCACAAAGGGCAGCATTTAGCCCCCCAGGAACATTTTTCATTCTTGCATTGCTCCCCAACTCTTTTTATATTTAAATGTGGCTTATGGGTAAAAAAAGATGGGGGATTCCTGTGCTAGAGGGTGAACTATACCCCATTTGTTTATATGCTGTAAGAACTCACTCGATTACCTCAATATTGGCTGTCCACTGTCTAATCCTTTTCTTAGCATGTCATTGTCTATGTTGTCTATTAGAAATTGATAGTCCTGTAAGAAATATCAAATTGTCCTGTTAATTTATGTCTGGGCTTGTAGAGAAGGCAAATACACTTCTAGGTAATGAGAGTAATCTCCTCTGGCAGTTATTGCTTTTGCAAAGGTGGCCATGCACGGGCCGATACAAACTGCCGACAGATCAAGTCGGCAGCTTATTGGCCTGTGTATGGGGCCTTCAGACGGGCTTTACCAATCAATATCTGCCTGAAAGTTGGACGGGACTAAAAATCCTGTTTTACTTGTCTTTTTTTTTTAACCCTCTTCCCACCAAAAGGTGGCACCTCTGGAAAGTTGCTCCAAGCCCACTCTAGATTACATGACTAATGGGGGACTAATGATTAGGTTGGGTAATTTACAATGATTCAAATTCATAGAAAAGAAGCCTAGCTGTTCCTGAGCTTCCAATCATCGTTTTTATTCCTATTGTTATCCCAGATATCAAATAAAATAACACTAATAAATTAATTTTAATATAAACCTCTACAGATGCCAATTATGCTTTTAGTGTTCATACTGACTTACCAAACGATTTTCATCAAAAACTTCAAAAAGAAGTCTGTGTTTTTGTGGATATACCTGTTGGGAAAAGACATGACATAAAGGAAGCAAAATGACCTTTGTATGACCATTCAGTACATACACAACATAAAAAGTCCATACATACACACGCAGTGATTCTGCTACACGTCGTCTTTATATTTTCTTTAGCTTAGTGGAGTTCATAATTTTTGCGCAATTTAATTTTAACACCCAAACCTGTAACCACCTAGGACTTTGAGAGCTTCGTTTTACAAGGAAGTTTCAACCCATAGGTCTCTGCTTTGGAAACATTTTAATTGCAATGCACGTCAACATCCCTAGATAGTCACTTTGTAGTAAAAGCTAAAAGTAAAATACTTACTCTGAATAATACTTCCTCATTCCATTTAGGATTCAAAGTCTAGGAAATGAGAAGGAATCTGTTATATGCATGTAAACAAAAAACAGTTTCCTCTTATATTTGAACTTAATGCAAGTGAAGGCCAAATATTAGTTGCTGTTGTTTTAAAAGTCTTTACTATGAAAAATCACCAGCATACATGAAAAAGATTACAGAGTTTAGACATGGGCTGATCTTGTCTGTGAAAAACACAGGCTGAAAATAAGCTCCGATGTTGCTAAAATTCTATGATTAAATAATGTACTGTATACTGCTTGTACGGATGTAACAGCTGGCACACTGAAGAGGAAGCACATTCTGGAGACGCACTATTCCTATAATCACGTGTAGTCAAAACTGATTTAATGACATTATTTATACAAAGTTGCATATACAGCATGAAAAATAAGTATTAAACTAGTCAACCGTTGTCTAGGGCAGTGATCCCCAACCAGTAGCTCGTGAGCAACATGTTGCTCCCCAACTCCTTGGATGTTGCTCTCAATGGCCTCAGAGCAGGTGATTATTTTTGAATTCCTGGCGGCATGTTTTGGTTGTATAAAAACCAGTTGTACTGTCAAACAGAGGCTCCTGTTGGCTGCCAGTCCACATAGGGGCTACCAATAGTCAATCTCAACTCTCATTTGGCACCACCCAGTAATGCTTGTGTTGCTCCTCAACTGTTTTTAAATCTGAATGTTGCTCACGGGTGAAAAAGGTTGGGGACCCCTGGTCTAGGGTAACAACTCAAGTAACTGTTAAGATAGTACATTTAGAAAATAAAAATATTCCTGGTGTAAGTCCACTAGCAGTATAAATGTGGGGTCTGGGTGTACAAGCACCTGACCTAAAGCTCACGGTGGAAGTATTAGACGAAACAGAAAACGGCACTCACTCACAGATTTCACAGACAGGCTTGTAGAAGAACTGGGAACTTTATTTCAGGCCAAAATACATAGCCTGTCTGTGGGATCTGAGAGTCCCTGACACTTCCTGTTCAGTAACCCAAGTAATGCACATATACAAAGAACTCAAAACAAATAAGTCCATAAATTAAGATATGTGTAGTAAAGTGGAATAA
>CM044436.1:45025093-45038431 GCA_024363595.1 Xenopus borealis
AGCATTTGTGTATGAAGTCCCATACATAAACTGATTTGTGCTCTCTCACACTAGTAAAGCCAAATTTCCAGTTTAAAGCTGGAAAATGGGCTCTTAAAGGTACCAGGAGCGTTTTTTGCTGCCCCTGGAAACCTCTATAGATTGAGGATAAAGATCTTTCTGCTCTGCGCATTCACCATCTAGCTTGAATCATTGTCTGTGCTGTTGTGTGTGTGCAAGCACCTCTTTATATCTGTTGCCTGTTTCTCTCTTGCCTAGTTTGCAAAACCTGCTATTACAAGAAATGATTCAGCACCAGGGATTGCCCTAAGTGCTACAGAAACAAAAGGAGAAAAGTAAATCGTCAAGTCTACAGCAGACTGAAAGGACACCAGTGGTATGATGCATTTCTGCAGGGTTATTTTTATACCACAATCTGTATATTATGCACATAATTATTTTAAGGAATTTATTTGGCGTTGCTTGTTACTCAGAATTTTAGCAATATCATTTTCCAAATTGTTGTAGTGTGTGTGAGACAGAACTGGTTTTCTCTGGGTGTCAGGGTTTGGGAGCAAACCTGTCGTCTTATTCGGCCACTCAGAGTGAATGATGTTGATGGAGGTTCATAGTAAAAGTCATCAAGAGGTGGAAACTCTTCACTGGTGGTTTTCTATGGCTTCTCTTGGGGAAGTTGGGCAAGCTACTTGGTTCTGCCTGATTATAGTTTTTTTAACACTAGGTTATGGAGAGTCTTAGGGAGATCTTGGCTATGTAATAGAGCTGTGGCTAGTGTAGGCTTTTGCTGACTCTCCAACTTATCTAGACAAAAGAAAGAAAAAAGGAAGACATTTTTTTACATATGATTAAATAGTAGCTGAAAAAAACATTTTTAAATACACATTTTTAAAAACACATACATCAAATTAATTCTTTTACCCGAGTAAATCCTACATTACTACTGCTTAATCCACAGGAACTTGAAAAACCTAATCTGAAAACTCTCATTTGTTTTGGCATAAAATTAAATAGATCATTGGATCAATGTTGTACTATTAGGGTAGTTGGTCTGTTTATGACTTTTATTACATCCCCCCATATATTCTAGCATATATAGCCCTTTAATTAAAGAACTTTAGGCTAAAGAGGGAAAACAAGGCCAACACTGAAAAAAACAGCAATGCCTTTCAAAGCCGGTCTTGTTTTCATGCATTTATGGGGAAAGGCCGCAATGTGCATGATATAAAGCTTACAAGCCCCAACCCTAACCACCACCAAAAATATTTACTGCTTCAGTCATTGACCAGACAACTGTATTGGAAGGGGAACATGCAGTCATGAATGTCATGCTTTACATTTGTATATGTTCAAAAGAGATTTTAGAAGAACTGATGCTGAAAAAGAGGTATGCAATATCAATTGTGCATTGTGCCTAACCTCAGTGTTTAGATCCAGTTGCATAAATGTCAAATAAACTTGACATTAAAACAAAATGTCTTGTATTACTGTACCTTAATTTTTAATTGCCTGCCTCAATGCCTAAGGCATAGGAGACGGGCAGAAAGTACGATTGACAGATGAGACTTTAAAGGGGAGTTCATGAACTTCGCTGGATGGGACCTACACAGAGGGGTAAGTAGCGACTTAGGGGTGTTAGCGTCAGGTGAGGTTGAATTCCCCTTTAAAATGAGTTTATAACAAGTACGGGTATAGTGGTGTCACTGTGCACAAGAGTTATACTGTGCATACACAGCACTTTCTCTACAGCTTAAAGTGTTAGAGGTGAAGTTACTGTTGCAGTGTAATGGCTGCATGAATCTGCTAATAAAGCACCATTATACTCTACTCATCCTCGTTCATTTGAAAAGGACATATTATACAGCTTTTTATGTCTAGATGAGAGGTCCCCTTTAAGAAAGCATGTTCCTTCACATAAGCAAATTAACAGAGCTGTCAGCTTTATGAATGTAGAAGCAGTGGGACTGCCATAAAAACTCAGAATTTATGCGTGACATAGTTACATCCTGAGCAAAACCTCTCCTGAAGCTGCTGAAACTGCAATGCTCATGCAAACTTACTCTACTAACGTCACTGAATGTTCTGCACATGCTCACACCAGATTTTTGCCACAGATCAGTAGAAATTATCAGAGATCGTCAAAAATAGAGGGAATGTATCAGAGAAACGGGACATAGCTGAAAATCTGTTAAAGGAAAAGTAAATGTTTTTTTTTCTATCTGTAAATTTGCTCTACACAGCCCCCCAGATTAATGTACCTTAGTCCCTGCTGCAAGTCTGCTCTGGTTTCTGTGTTATCAGCAGCTTGTTTCCCCTTCTTCCTGGTGCAGAGTGAAGCCCCACCCCTTAGCTTACTGAGCTGCCCATTTGCATGCTGTGACATAGCTGAGAGGAAGGGGGAGCCAGTGTGTGCAGCACCAGCAGCTTTTTTTTTCATGTGCACTCTCTGCACAAATCCCTGAACCTTTACTATAAATTACAAATGGCACAATTTACTGCCAATCTGATTCTAACACATTTCACTGTACCCTAAATGATTAGTAAACTAGTTTCCCCCAGCATCACTAAAATTTCATGCATAAGGCTCTGAACATTTACTGTAATGAACAACTCCCAGAACAGGCTGCCATTCTGATTCTAAATAAAATCCCCACTTGCCATTCTAACTGATAATAAATCAGCTCCCCCAGCTTCATCAACAATCACTTGCACAACCACCATAGTTAATCTATGTCAGTATGCAGAAAAAATCAAATAGCTTTGTACATAAATTGATCAGTAAAGGGACACATGAATGAGTTAATCAAACTCAGTAATAAATCAGCTTTATTCTTTACATAACCAGACAGAAGATCAGGCATAGCAATCAATAGCATTATAAAATGTATTATAAATTGAGAAAGGGCTGTTACTTTACCTACAGTACATCAGCAGTGTCAGAGAAATATTCCTCTCAGTGCTGCTGTGATATGGAATGAACCAGAACGAGCAGGGAGTGCACATGAGGAGAAAAAAAGCTGCTGGTGCTGCACACACTGTCTGGTCTCTGCTATGTCACAGCATGCAAATGATCTCCAGGACTAGTCACAGAGATAAGGTAAGCTAAGGGGCGGGGCTTCACTCTGCACCAGGAAGAAGGGGAAACAAGCTGCTGATAACACAGAAACCAGAGCAGACTTGCAGCAGGGACTAAGGTACATTAATCTGGGGCTGTTTAGAGGAAATTTACAGCTAGAAAAAAAATAACGTTTACTTGTTCTTTAAAGGGGTTGTTCACATTCCAAACCTTTTTTTCTGTTCAGATGTTTTCAAATTGTTCCCCAGAATTAAAGACTTTTTCCAATTACTTTCCACTGAAGTTGAATGTTGGTGTCTCTGGTGTTCGAGTCTGGCAGCTCAGTAATTCAGGTGCAGACTCTAAACTGATACAATTTTGCAACATTTCATTGATGCATTTCACAGCAACATCTCAGGAGTATTAGCAACTATTGTATCAATTCTAACAGCTGCCTGTAATGAAACCCAGAGATTCTGCTCAGCAGGGACAAAGAAAAGAAATGTATCCATTAAATGTATCAGTTTAGAACAGTTGGGGGGATTGGTGACTCCCCCTCGCAAAGCTGCTTTAGAAGGTGAAAAATGACACTTTACACTTCAATATTAAAAAAACTGTTACAAATAGAAAATAGACAGTAATTGGAAAAAGTCGTTAATTCTGGTGATCTATCTGAAAACAACTAGTTGTTTGAAGGTGAACAACCCCTTTAAGAAATAATTTAAAGAAACTCTGCTTTCGCTCCTGTTCAGAAAAGGTGACCCGGTGACAATTGTGCAGCGCTCGATTTCGTCTCCATGCCCATCTCCTATAGAAGGCAAGGAGGAGAAATCAAGCGCTGCACGATGGATCATTGCCAGATCACCTTTTCTAAAGCAGAGTATCGGTAAGTTATATCTTAATAAAGATTATGCGAATTCAAAGTGAATTGATTTTTTGTGTGCTTTTTTTTTTCATTACGGACAAATAAAAAAAAAAAATTTACTGGTCCTTAAATGGAGTGCTCATTGGCCATTTCTGCAGTGATCTTACTGTGTCTCTTAACATCTTGGAATAAAAAGAATGTAAATTACAAAAGAGTAGCACTCAATTCTACATTCACTTATTTTATAGGTTTGCATATCCTTTTGGAGCCCAAAACTGTACTGCATACTCCAGGTGATGCCTTACCTATTAAGAAGCAAAATTATGTTTTCTTCCCTTGAGTTTATGCCTTTTATTATGCAAGACAAAAATCCTCCAGTCTTCTCTATTAAGGAAATCACAACACACTGCCATTTAGTGTATAATTTGCACTTATATTATTTTTGCATCTTTTTGCATAACCTTGCATTTTACAAGTGCTGTAAAACATTGCATAAACATATCAGCACTATATTAAAAGAGAATAATTTACTTTAGATCAGTACTTTAAATAGTACCTGTGTTTAACATAGTTTTGGGATCCACGTGAAGCCCTTACTTCCCAGCAGCAGATTACCTGCCCAGGGTGCCTTGAACCACCATTTCCTGAGGGTTGCCACCTGGCCGGTATTTTTGATGGTTGATCCCAATTTTATTAATAGGAAAAAAAGATAAATATATAGGAAGGCCGGTATTTTTTTCAAGAAAAGGTGGGAACCCTAGTGCTGCCTCCGAGATCACCTGACCAGAAATACTACAACTCTAACTGTAACAGGAAGAAGTGTGGAAGCAAAAGACAGAACTCTGTTAATTGGCTGATGTGACCTAACTTTATAGTTTGTTTGGTATGTTTGTGTGCACCGTTGAATCCTACGGTTCCCAGGAGGCTGTCCTTATTTTTTAAAATGCCTATTTTCTATTTATGATTACCCAAAGGCAAACGCTACTAAAAAAGTATATTATTATGAAAATGGTTTATTTACATGAAGCAGGGTTTTACATATGAGTTGTTTTATGCAATATCTTTTTATAGAGACCTACATTGTCCAGGGGGGTATAGTTTTCGTTTAACGTGATTTTGGAAACAAATGTTTACTGCTTTAAAAATAATTGCCACCATTTGTACTTGCATGGAATAATCTTTGTTTCCTGTTCTATAGGGTTTTCTTCCATATTTTGTTTTAGTAATTTTAAGGCATGGTGCAGAAAGGTCCCTTGTCTGGAAAATCCCAGATCCTAAGAATTCCTTATAATAAATCCATTAGGGAGGTAATAAAGTATGTTGAAGAAGTGTAAGTGGTTTTATATCCGTGCAAGTAAAGCTGTTGCTCACAAGAGTGCTTAGAAGATGGGGGCCCCCTACCACACAGGAAAAGCTTTACATTTCCTGACCTTCGCTCCAGACTTCTTAGCTTGTTGTACTATGCATCACTCAGGATACTGAAAGGAAATTACTTACACACAAAGAGATCACCATGTTTCCTGGAATTTTGGTTAGTCTTTGTTTCTTTCTCACCAGTGTCCCCAGTCAGTGAAATTTTACTAAGCCTTGACACTGTATCTGCAATGTGCATGAACTTTTGTTATATCTCGTTAGCCTGTGCTGCTGTTTTAACAAATACATGTAGATTAAATTCTTCTGATATTTGAGCTATGTGAATGTCTTCCACTTTTAGAGCATGTCTAATGCCAGTAGAGTAACCCACTACACTGGAGTATTAAAAGTCAGTTGTCAAAATAGCAATGTTATCTACATGAAAACATTCTCCAACCTGTAAAACATGTTTTACTAGACCTTGTAATTACAATACTGCAGATAAAATCTACTAGAAACTCCCTGCAGCTTTGCCTGCAAAACACCATCGTTTTCTTCTGTGCAATACTTTGGTGCTGTATGAAATAGGAAATAATAAAGAAACAGATTTGATTATAGTAACAAGGAGGCCATAATAAGAGAAAAGACTCTACAATCGACCGAACGAAAGGTAAAATAAATTTATTATAAAAAAACTGAGGGGCATGTCCTGCATGGAGCCTGAGTAAGACGTGCACAGGCAGAGCTCCATGGCAGAAATATCCTGAAAACCTGCTAAGCCCTTAAAAAACCCACTTAAGGTACCATCACGGATACCTTTAGAATCCCAAGAATGGGAAAATATGGACCAAACAAAAAAACCCTGGAGCAGCTTGCCAGGAAAGGCAAACAATCAAGCACTGCCCCACCACCACCTGCAAACGAAGATGGCGACGCTGATCTACCCTCTCCAGAACCAATGCAGCCAGACTCGGATACCCAAATCCTAATTACCGCAATTGCTGAATCCTGAACCGCGCTATCTACGCAAATTGAGGAACTTAAAGTCGACCTCTCCCTCCTGCGTGCGGATGTTCAAACAGTCAGAGAGAGAGAGTAAGGGAAATGGAGGGACGCGTCTCAATGCTAGAAGACGTGCAGGCCCTGATCCCAGAACAACTCCGAGCCATGACACAGCAGCTTAAACAACAAGCGGACCTGTTGGAGAATTATGAAAATAGACAGCGCCACAACAACATACGGGTAGTGGGGCTGCCTGAACGGGAAGAAGGCGAGAACCCCGTCACCTTCATAGAAGCATGGCTGCAGGAACAATTTGGCGTGAATACGCTGTCACAGTTCTTTGTGGTGGAACAGGCTCACAGAGTGCCGGGGCAACCCCCACAACCTGGGGCATCACCTAGGCCCTTTCTAATACGCCTAATGAACTACCGAGACAGAGAAGCAATATAGATGGCAGCCTGGAACAAGGGTGAGATACAACATGGTGGTGCTGTAACCTGACTATTCCACTACCCTCCAAAAAAGATGGAGCACTTTCAACGCAGTCAAGCGGCAACTAAGAGATCTGCAATATAAATATGCTGTCCTCTACCCAGCCAAGCTCAGGATCACAGAAGGAACCAAAGCACACTTTTTCAATACTCCAGAAGAAGTCACTGAATGGCTGGATGGCAGGCTGTGTCCAAACCTATGTAACAGCCCCAGGTGCTAAACTCAGATGGGACACCTGTACGTAAACCAGCCACACAAAGCATGATGAAGCCTTAAGACAGCTTCTAACCTGTATAACACAGGGCCTCCAAAACCCACAGAGACTCTAGAATGAACCAGAAATTGATCATCTAAGCCCACCAGACCACGAACTACACCCCACAGTTTGTATTCAGGGTATTAAGCCTACCTAGTTGGGAGGATAGGAGGGGGGATTAACCTCAATAATAGTAATAACTACCTGAGTAATTAGTTGGACTGTATATTGTGGTTATGTAATGGTGTTGTTAATTGTTGATGAGAATTGGTCTTTCCTTCCCCTTCCCTCCCATTTCCTCATATCCTAAAAATCTACTCATTGGGCCCCTATGGCCAAAGGTCATAGGAAAGTGGAATAATACCTTCAAAGATATCCCCTTTCCACAACAATGCAATCAACTCAAAGATCAAGAAAGTTTTGGTGTTCCGAATACCTTAGAAAGTATAAACCGCAAGTGGTGTGCCTCCAAGAAACCCACTTGACAGGCAGCCGTGTATTGGCTTTAAAGAAAGCATGGGTAGCGAGTTGGGTTGCCACCTTTTCTTGGAAAAAAATACAGTTCTTCCTATATATTTTTTTTCCTATTAATAACATTGGGATCAACCATCAGAAATACTGGCCAGGCAGGTAAAATACCGGTCAGGTGGCAACCCTAGTAGTGAGGGTGTTTCACTCCGAATTTTCCACACATTTGAGAGGAGTGGCAATACTACTAAGCAAGGTGGTCAGCATAACCACAAAAGCCTTGCATACTGACCGCTTAGGCAGGTATATCATAATGCAGTGTTCGATTCACCAGAAATTGCTTAATCTTGTATGTGTATATCTCCCCCCTCCTGCAGACTACACAGTGCTGAATGACATTATGGGAAAAATCCTTGAATTGGAATCAGACCCCACATTGATTATGGGAGACTTGAATATGGTCCTAAGGTCAGAAGTGGATCGCTGCCCCTCAGGTAATCCAGGTCCAACTCCCCTACTTAACTGGACCCACACGTATAACTTCATAGACGTTTGGTGGCAAGAACACCCCACAGCCCTAGAATAGTCCTGCTGTTCTGCCACATATAAAACAGCATCCTGTCTTAATATGGCACTAGAATAACCAATACTAAATACTGGGTGGCATATCGGACCTTGCCCCGCTATCTCTATTACAACACAAGAAGAATGCACCACCCATAGATGCGGCCTCAACTCCAAATGGCTGTCTGTACCATAGGTATGTGAAAGAGTGTGGCAGGAACAGGAAGCCTACTGGGTAAATAACTGGGTCCACTGATCCCCTTATAGTATGGGACGCCTCAAAAGCCTGCCTCAGGGGATCCTTTATAGCAAACATAGTAGTACATAGATGGCAACTAGACCTAGAGTTGGACAACCTTTCCCAAAGGGCACAGGGTGGATTTGCCATAAAACCATCCCCAGACCAATTCGCCAAAACGGCAGTAGCACAAAGAGAATTATAACTACACATATTGGATAAGACAAAAAAAAATGCTAAGTGCATCCCAAATGGTATTCGAGAAAGACAATAAGTCGGATAAACTGCTGGCCTATCTCACACGGGAACAGAAACCTGTAACAAATATTTATAGAATAAGGAGTCCGGATAGCACATTGGCTGACTCCCTTAGAGGCATCAATGAGGCTTTTAGGGAATACTATGCTGAACTTTATAACCCCCCAGATCTTGAGCAAATAACCCAACCCCTACAATCCCTTGCAAATACTGAACTTCCTAGACTATCATACCCTGAGCAACAACTTCTAGACAGCCACATCACAACAGACGAGATTAAGGCAGCAATTACAGCATTCCCAGCTGGGAAAGCCCCTGGACTAGATGGCATGCCAATAGAGTACTATAAGCTCTATCAAAACAACATAGCACCCAGACATTTAAAGATGTACCAAGAAGCCCTCACACAAGGACATCTCCCCCATCGACCCAACAAGCATTGATAGTGCTGATCCCTAAATCAGGGGTTGATGCGGAAGATCGTGGCTCTTAAAGGCCGATCTCCCTGCTCACATGATAAAATACTAGCCAAAATTCTAGCATTGCGCCTGGTACAAGTAATCAAAATGCTGATCCATCTAGATCAGACAAGATTCATGCCAGGGAAAGTAACTTAGGCTTTATACCAACATAGAATACCAACATAGAACACCTAGAATTTAACCCAAGAGGCCAGTGCAATAGCCACACTACATATTAGGAAGGCTTTTGATACCCTCCACTGGGACTACCTGTGGGATGTTATGAAAAAGATGGGCTGTGGCCCTAAATTCCTGGCATGGGTCAAGCTATTGTACACAAACCCGACGGCCCAAATTCAAACCAATGGTAGGATATCCACCCCCATACCAATGTCTAGGGGCACGAGACAGGGATGTCCCCTATCCCCATTTTTATTTGCCATAGCTATGGAACCCCTAGTATGCTTGGTACGAGTTGACCCTAACATACAGGGCTGGCCGGTGTCCACGTTGGAGGAAGATCTCTCTATACGCAGATGATATCCTGGTATACCTAAAAGACACAATGCAGGTCGTTGACCAGTTTGACAGGGCCTTGGGTTTCAAAGTTAACTGGTCCAAATCCACGCTAATGCAGGTTGGTCCACACCCACAGGGGCAGCAGAACCTGGGACAGCCCCCCCCCCTCCAGGTAGACCAGTTCAGGCCCGGACTGGCAATCTGTGGGTTCTGGCAAATGCAGGGGCTGCTATAAAGTTGCCATAGACAGTCACTTTTTATTTGGCTGGTGGGTGCAGTTTGGGCTGCTGTGTGGCTTGTTTTGGCCTCTGTGTTCCTGAGATGCCAGGGCCTATTGGTCAGCTCTCCCGCTCAATCTAATGGGCAGTTAGCATAAAAAAAATGATTGTGTTACCTAAATTGCTATATATGTTTTTGAATGCACCCACTTTACCTGGAGCACTGTTCTCTAGGCTGAACTCCATGCTGACCCCCTTCCTATGGGCCAACAAATTAAACTAGCAGTGCTGACTGCCCCCAAGGCCATGGGCAGGCTAGCCGCACCGCATTTCTATTTATACTATTTGGCCTCTCAGCTCACACATGTGGCAGGGTGGCTTGGCTCTTTGACGGAGGACACAGCAATCATATCCGCGGCTGCTTTGAATCGTTGGCCAACATACCCTTCCGGAAGACCACACAGAATGGATGGTAACTCTACCCCTTTCAAGCCGGTACCCTGGCATTGAAAAAAGCATTGGCCCTCAATAAGTCTGCTACCCCAACAATATCCCCGAACACGCCACTATGGCTTAACCCAACCCTAACGCATTTACAGGCAATCCCTGACCCACAAATATGGGCAAAGTTTCAAATAAAGTACCTAGGCCAATTGTACAAAAACCAGGTGATTAAAACTTTTGCCGACCTATCTCAAGAATTCCAACTACCCTGCACTATGTTTTACCGGTACATCCAGGTCCGGCATGCTCTGAGAGCGCAGTTCCCACATGTCCCCATACTGAAGATATCAGCCCTGGAAGCAGTGCTTAGGGTACCGAAGAGGGAAAAAAGGTTAGCTAGGATATATAACTTGTTAAATGCCCATAGAGGCAACCCATATAAAAATTGTTTCAATAAATGTTTGGACACTGATGACTGGGACAATATCACAGATACCTTCATGCCCACGGTAATTAGTAGTACAGACATGCTCATCCAGTACAAAATGATTCACAGGAGATATTACACACCGGCACGTTTGCACCATATGGGCCTGGCCCCAGACAATCTATGCTATAAATGTCAACTGAACCCAGGGACTTTCTTGCATGTCTTCTGGTCCTGCACACTGATTAATATACACTGGGACAATGTTGCCAATTTCCTGCAAACACATCTAGCATTTCCAGCGGTCACGTCACCAGAAGTGTTCCTGTTGGGACATATAGACCAGCTCATTCCGGGCCAAAGCAACCGCCAATTGTTTAGCATGCTTTTCTTCTATGCCAGGAAGGCAATTACCACCAAATGGAAATCACAAGAACTTCCCACAGTATCACTGTGGAAAAAGCTAGTCAATGATGCGCTGCCAATGTACAAATTGACATACATGGGCAGAGGATGCCCTGAAAAATTCAATAAAATTTGGGACCCATGGATCTGCCAAGAAACAACCAGGGATATGAACCCTCAATGACCACATGAACATAAGGGGGAAAAAAAGAGGATATGTATGTTTGGACAATGGCCCGACCCTACTGACCCCCCAACCTCCTCCTCTACCCCCCATATCCAACCCCTTCAACACCCAAACACCATTGCTCTACTAAACATTGTATATGTGATTAATGGTTTATTTTTTTTGTAACGCTTAACTCAGGTTATACATTAGAAATGCAAAAATAAAAACTTTAAAAAAAAAAAACTAGAATCGAATTCCATTTGAATAATATAAACTCAATTCGAGTTTTTTTTTGGAGCAAAAAACATTCAAATTCAGCTTCTCTTATTATAGCCCCCTTGTTACTACAATCAAATCTTTTCATACCTATTTCTTAATTATTTCATATAGCACCAAAATACTGCACAGAAGAAAATATAAATATAGAAGAAAACATCAGGAAAGCTGCAAACATTGATACCTGACCTCTCCCATTGACTTATACAGCAATTCAGCAGGTTTTGGTGACGAATAGTCGAATTTGAGTTCTTAAAGGGCCAGAGTATAATTGTTTTAAAAACTTGTGTATTTGGATAACACCCTAGTCAAATTTGACAGTTTTAGCCATAAAAAAACGTGAAAATTTGAATTTGACATTCAACCCTTGATAATTCTGCCTCTTACAGTTATCAGCTGGCCTTGCATTTGGGAGGGGGGTAAAAGAATGAATTATACAAACATCCATTGGATAAAGCAGTCAAGTAGGGGTCCAGCAGTGCTGGACCAATTAATTGTAATTAATTGTAATTGGACAAATGAAAAAACTGAAAATAAAATGTTAATTTCTAATACCATTTGCTGGAAATGACAGCCTCAAGTTTTGAACTCATGGACATCACCAGATTCTGGGGTTCCTCCTTTTTCAATTGCTGTTTGTTTGTGGGCCTTTCTGTCGAAGTTTAGTCTTCAACAAGTGAAATGCATTCTCATGGTCTCAGATCAGGTGACATCAGAATTCATTTGGCTGCTTCTGTCCTGTGTCAAACCATCTTGAGGCTTATGAGTGGCTTGCACCTTGCAGTTCACCCTCTGTATTTTCTTTAATACAGTCTTCTTTTTATGGTAGACTTGGATATCAATACCCCTACCTCCTGGAGAGTGTTGTTTACTTGTTTGGCTATTGTGAAGGAGTTTCTCTTCACCATGGAAATGATTCATCGATCATCCACCACTGTTGTCTTCTGCAGATGTCCAGGTCTTTTTGCGTTTCTGAGTTCACCAGTGCTTTTTCCTTCTCTTTCTTTCTTAGGATGTACCAAAAACGGTAGATTTTGCCAGTAGATGTTTTTTTTCTGTTTTTCAGCTTAAGGATGGCTTGTTTCACCTGCATGGAGTGTTCCTTTGACTGCATGTTGTTTGTTCACAGCAAAATCTTCCTCACACAAGCACCCCCCTCCCTCAAATCAACTCCAGAGCTTTTATCAGCTTCATTGATAATGACAAAACAAAGGAAATGCCTTTGAGTCTATTGTCCAATTACTTTTGAGCCCCTGAAATGAAGTTATTGTGTTAAAAAAGGCTATAGTTTCTCACATTGTTATGCAATCTTTTTGTTGAACCCACTGAATTACAAATTACAGTCTGCCGTTTAACTGCTCCCAGTGGGCCATTAAGCTTATTATTTTCTGTGATGCTTCTATGGTATTATTTTTATCTACAATGAAGTAGTACATGTAAAGCAGAATATTTTCCAATGAATCCCTTTGCTCTATTCTGAGTATGCCATTATTTTCCTTTGTATACTATGTATACATTCTAAATCAGGACAGAAGGCGCAAAAAACACATCTATGCCACACAGATCATATAAAATATTTTATTGTTTTTTGAAAACATTTAAAAAAAACATTTTTGAACACTTTTCATAAAAAACATAACTGAAATTCTACTGCAAGTTTAAACTACTGTGATATCAGCAGTACAACAGACAATGAAATAGGGGGTCATCAGATGTTTGTTTTTGTTTTGCAGAGAGAAGGGATTATTTCGGTAATGTGCGACAGGTAGTCCACATTCTGCTGCTTCTATGCAGCAACTCAGATCCATTGCACAGGATAATCTTCCCTTCATAGCCCAAAGGTCTGAGTAATGCAGCTTTCTGCAAAAAGA
>CM044436.1:45038552-45054134 GCA_024363595.1 Xenopus borealis
AAATCAAAACAAGGGGGAAAGTTTTAACAATCAATCTGAATTAGTAAACATAAAAGGAAACATCCTACAAATAACTATGTTTGCCAGGGCAACACAGAACATATTTTAATACAGCAAAAAGTGGTTACAAGAATATACCGAGACTGTACAAGGTAATAACACACATGCACATACTGTAATCATGTATTAACACGGTGAAGCAACTTAACGTAATTTCTTCCTGCTGTAATATTCTCATGTAAGAGAATAAGAAATAGAATATCTCACTGAGATCAATGCACATTGCTACATAAAATTGTATCTGTCATTAGTATGACACTTTTTTTTTTTTTAAACTTTCATTTTATTTATTTATTTAATAGAATGAAATAATTTTTCTCTGTTTTATTTCTCTCGGGGCAAATAGTTGAATTTATCAGAAGAGATGTGCCATGTCACAGGTTCAAGGGAAAGTTAGTGCAATAAATGAACCCAAGAATGTATGCGTGATTAATCCTCTTCCGTTGCTAATGGTGCCACCTTCTGGCAGCAAAAATGTCAGATTAACAGGCAGTATGGAAAGGCATTATGCAGAAAATGCCTCCAATCAAAAGTGAAAGTGTTTGCTGCAATACTGTACACATAGGGTACACTGCCAATTGTTCTCTCTTTTCAACTTTTTTTCTATCAAAACAAAATTATAGTGTTTGCTGCTAGCAGATTATATTCCATTGCAGCTCTGCAAACACTGAAAAACAATCTAGCAGTACAAGCACTGGTGTTTATATAGAGCTCTCATACATATAATCCTTTTTTTTTTTCTTTTTTCTAAATCTAGGATAAAGAATGACATTTCTGCTATGGTACTGAAGTGCTAACCACTGTATTTCCCCCACAGACAAACACGTTTTTTGCCTGCAAGGGTCACAATTAAAACAAACCAATTTTATCCTTTGGGTTTTCTTTTACTTTTTTAATACTTTGGTATGCAATAGTGCTCCATCTCAATGTACAGTAGTAACAAGTACTAAAAGCAGGTATTAAAAAAATATAAAAAAATACCAGCAAACACATAGAATGGCCAAGGAAACAATCACATACAAGTTTACAAATCTCTGGAGTTGGCCTTAGCACCATTTGTTTAAAAGGATGAGGAAACAATTGAACTTTATGGTATTTGCATTTAAACAAAAATAGCTGGCTGAGAGAAACACAATCAAAATGATTACTCTATACAACTAAGCCATTTGATTATAGGCAAGGTCAAACATTTTTACATTTCTGGGGACTTCCGTTCTGTCATTTTTACACTGCTTTAATGATGGGCTGATAAGAATTTCATGAAGCACTGCAGAATATCGAACAAGGAAGTTTGAGAGTATCCAAAGCTTGCACATACAGCTAAAATTGTTTAACATGCATTTTATAAAATAAAAACCTTCAGTGACAGTTTCATAATTCTGCATGGCATGTTTGATTATAAAAACTTGAGGAGTATACGGTACATATCCCTACCCAACAGCCTTCTTGGCCACTACATACATATTGATAAAAAAAAGTGACTAATGCAACACTTCACAGGAAAGCATTCTTCCTATATCCGGTGTCCAGCAAAAAACCTTTTTTACTTTTTAATCATTAAAAAGAGGGTAGCCCCTGTTATGCATGCAAGCATCCTAAAACATGGAGTATGAATTGTAAAAGGTAATCTTATTTAAGAGTCCAATTTCTTTTCTCTGTCTTGCTAAAAGAAAAAAAAAATACATGCAACAAAGACATTTTCTAATATGTACAAATATTAGAAATATCAGTGCTTAATATCAGCTGCTGCTACACTGCCAGTGGAGAGTCTTTTGGGAAGTGACCTCCAAAGTACAGTGGCGATTCTGCAGAAGCCTACTCACTGTTTTAGAACTCACCACACCATTGTATACTCACTGGAAAGTGACTTCACATATTATGTGAAAAACCAAAATTAAAAAAAAAAAAATATCATGTGAGGTCACAGACGTTAAAAAAAATTCTTTACATCATAGTGCATAAAAAGAAAACACAAACAGCTACTGGGCACTGCTCATAGTTATGTTTCAGTAACTAACAGGTTTTTGTTTTTTTCCTTTCTTTTGATAATGTACACGTGCCACGAATAATAAAAGTATTCACAACGGTATCCCAGTCATTAATCAAACCAAGATGGCATTTGTTTGTTCTTTACACCTCAAGGGAAACAGCAGTTCCTATAAAGGATAGCATGGGAGGAGCATTGTCTGGAGCTAGCTTAATATTAGACTAAAACGTGCTCGTTAGTGTAACTGGCTTTTCAATGACTGTCAGCTCAAGTGAAATTATACCAAGCAGGCAAAAACATAAATGGATTTTAATACTGGCTCATCAATTGCCCAAGATTGCAGATATTTTTTAAGCTTGTTGAAAATAGCTTATAGATCAATTTGTGCAGCAAACCTTATCAAAATTTCATAATTACAAATGTTTCTGCTGCGGGAGGCACTTCCATTAAGACAAATACAATGTCTGCCTTTTTGATACAGTGTGCTACATTTATAGTACAAGATTAACCCAACATTTCAACGGTAGGATGGTCTTTGCTTTCCATCCATTCAAATCCAGAAGAAGTCATGGAGTTTATGGATTCATTGCAAATCTGCTGAAACAAAGGGTCATTGTTAAGTTCCTCCAGTGTAGCATCCTCATCCTGCCCAGGCTGTCGACCTGGATCAAACAACAGATTTGGATCTAAAGTATTGAGATCATTGATGCTGCCTGAGAGATCAGAAGACAATCGAATGTCGCTGGAGAAGTCGGAAGAGTTGTTCAACTCTGAGGCCACTTGAACCACAAGCTGCTGGTTGGTTTGGAGGTTCTCTCCATCTAACAGATCCTTAACAGTGCTACTGAAATCAAGTTGCTGCTCTCCAATATCATCAGCTTGTGCTTGGCTTTCCCCAGGTGTAAAACTGATTTGCTCAGAACTATTGTTTTTTGTGAGGTAAGATGGGGCTTGAAATTCATAAGCTGAACTGCTGGAATTCAATATATTTTGCTGATTGGCACCAGAAAACATGGGAGATGTTTCTAAAATCTGAGTGAGATTCATTCTTGCAGTATAATTAGAAGGCAAGTTGTTTATTCCCAACCCCCTGACTGCATCATCTCTGTCAGAATCCAGTTTACTTAATAAAACATGTGTGATGTTCTGTGTGTTACTTTGTTTCTGCAGAGATGGAAAAGCTGTTTGCATCATTACTGTCAGAGGGACTGACTGACTTCGTTGAGCTATACTGTTGGCACTGTTATCTGGTTGGATATTGGTAAGTATGCTCTGAATCTCTGGTGTTACTAGAGTTCCAAAAGTTATCACATTAGACTGTGGTAAATTAGAAACAGGGCAGTTTGTATTTCCACTTAGGTTACGTTGACGATGTACAGCTGGGCTTACACTACGGCACCTGAAATAGCTATTTCCAGAGGAATTTGTAGATTTGTTGTCTAAAGGTGCAGGTACTGCAAATCCTTCTTGCTTGCTGGCATTATTTATAATGGACAACTGATGTTGCACTGGTGACACAGGGGTCAACCTGCCAAAATGATTGTCATGATGTCTAGACTGAGACTGATATGACTGACCAGGCACTGCAAATGCATGCGGCTTTCTAAAACTGTCCAGCTCTTTATAGCTTTGAAGAATACCATGACTGGAAACAGAAGGATTTACTACACTGCTATATCCATTATTCATCCATTCTAATTTAGTTTTGTCTGGATGGGTTGCCATAGGCCTCTGCATTGGTTTAACTGGACTACTTGACACAATGCTAGCATCATACGAGATGCTGGCACTTATAGGTGTGAATGCAAATGGATTTCTGCATTCAACTGGACTTGGGGGAACACTGCTGCTACAGTTAGAATGAGGAGTTCCAACTGGTGTATGTCGACTGCTTCCTAAAGCACTATCTACAGGTGTTGTTTGAGTTAAGCGAGAGCATGGGCTTTCTCTGGCTAAACTCTGAGTGCCAGAAATCATTTCGGATGTTGGAGTTGGTGTTGGAGTGGGAGTTGGGGTTGGAGTGGGTGTGTGAACAGGAGTTACACTGCTGTGGACTGAATGGTAAAAGTGTGCACTGCCTGGATGAGTGGGTATCGGTGTCCCATGGCTAGCAGTTGACTGGTTGTGCAGCACCATACCTAAATTACCATAGTTCTGAGTACTATTGTTCATTGACATTTGTTCTTCCATTAGCACCAGTTCCTCTACAATGCTGTCCTGGGTAAGGTCATCATCAAAGGAAAAGAAGCTAGGGTCAGTCATATCAGAACGCTGAGGTAACTGGTTTGAAGAATGTGCTTGTAGCTGATTCAAAGATGAATCTTCAAGTTGCTGGCTGTAAGTGTCCTGCTGTATTCCTTCAAAATCTACTGCATCCCATACTGGTTTCTGCAGGTTATCAGCACCAGAAGTTCCAGAAATATCCAGTACACCAATAGTTTGAGTCTGCTCACAGTTAGAAGATGAGAAATCTGCATCTTCAGCTATCTGTTGCCAGGCATCTTGACTAAAAGGGTTATCTGACTTTGATTCATTCACAAACTTAAACACATTTCCTTCTAGTTTTACTTTACCATCCTGAGATGAGGCCACAAGCTCTTGGGGAGTATCACTGGGTGCTTCAGAAACACAACTCAAAGAGTAATTTACCGCTAAAGTGGTATTATCTGCTTCTGTATCTTTGCTTGGTACCAACGCAATGGTAACAGTATCGTCATTTTTTGCAGACTGTGTCTTGGGAATCTTCTTAATAGTAATACTTTCAGATGCAGGGCATTCTGAAGGTAACTGACCAAGAAGTGATTTTTTAGCTGGTGGTATTGGCGACTCCTGCCCTGTAGTGGGTAATCGCTTCCGGGGACTTTTGTTACACATTCTGACATCTTTCACTCCTTGATCTCCATTAGTGTTTTGACTAGAGCAATTATTAAATAAATTCTGGGGTGCAACACAAAGGGTTAGAGTACTCTGGCTACTGCCGGTTGAAGAAACTTTTGTACCTTCAACAGACCGGCTTTTACATTTGGTCCTTGTTCCTTCAGCTCGGTGATCAATAATTTTAACAGCTTGATCCCGGGCAGTGTCTTGGGATAGCTTTGAAGTCACACTCTCTTGATTAACCTTTTGTGTGAAACCCATTACAGTTCCTTTTTGAGCTTTAGAACTATCAGGGGTCTCTCGGCGCTGCACTGCCGTGTCCTCAGAAACATTTTCAGGTTCTGTTTTTACCGCCACTGAAGATGTTGCAGGAGTGCCTACTCTAGGTACCGGAGACTGCAAAGAAACCACAGACCCATTCTTAATCTGAGAACCAGTTCTAGTCTCGTCAGTTGTGCCTGTACTATTATTGGAAGTTTGTTTCACTGGGGTACCAGCACGGCTTGGAGCAAGAGAGATTGTTGTCATTTTAACCACATTCAATGAACTAACATGTGGAGTAGGAACAACCGTCTTTATTGGACTACTGGTAAAAACCACAGTGGTAGGAGAACGGATCGTCAAAGCATTAGAACTGGCTGGCTTAGGAAGGATTTGAGGATATCGATGTCGAGCAGAACGATCACCAACAGGACTTGCTGGGATATTCTGGGGAGTCTTTGGCGACTGCTTTACAGACTGCATGTGCTGAGTGACCACTTGCACGTTTAGAGGGAGAACTTTGCCATCAGAAGAACCAATAGGACTGGGTGAAGTCACAAGAGGCCTGTTTCGTTGTACCTATTAAATTAAAAAAAGCGGTTAGGTAACAAATGTAACACGATAAAAGAAGGAAAGGCCAGCTTAAAACATACAGGGGGTCATTTATAAAGTTTGTGCAGCACATATTTATTCACAAATGGTTGTATTGCCCATGGTTTTTACTGAACTTTAAAATATTACACTGCTGTGCAAATGAAACTGTTCTCCGTCACCAAAGTTGTGGTGTAATTCAAACTCCGAGTGTGCATATAATATGCACAATTTGCAATTTTTGCCATATTTAAAAAGCTCTTTGTAGTGTGGAAAAAAAAAATCGCAATTCTATTTGCACATTCTTATTCAGCTTTATAAATGCAACCATGTGCAGGGCAAATATATTCACTGTGCAAACCAATCTGCCCTGCACTAACTTTATAAATGAGCCCCACAGTGTGTTAAAACATATACTTACACCTGGAATAGCAATATTTACAATAATCTTAAACAGGTTGTTCACCTTTCAATTAACTTTAGGTATGACGTACTGAGTGAAATTATGAGACAATTCACCATTGGTTAATATTTATTAATTGTGTTTTTTTGTTATTTAACATTTTATTCAGCATCCCTCCAGTTTGCGATTTCAGCAACCATGCGCTAGAATACGAATAGGAGGTGGCCTGAATAGAAAGATGAGTAATAAGAAGTCTTAATAACAATAATGTTGTAGCCTTACAGAACATTTTTTGCTGGGGTCAGGGACCCCCATTTGAAAGAGTCAGAAGGAGGAGGCAAATGATTTTAAAAAATGAAGGTCATTTGAAAAGTTGCTTAGAATTAGCCATACCATAACATATTAAAAGTTAACTTGAAGGTGAACCACCCCTTTAATTCCCCAGATGCATAAAGAAAAAAATGCATAGAAAGGGAAGCACCAATTACTTTGAGAAGTTATTAATGTTGCACCATCAATGCTTCCAACAATCAACATCAACATCAATCAACAATCTTGCAGACTTAATCTTGCTTACAGCACTGACAAATTACTCCAGTAACATTTTACAATGCAATAAGATTTTTTAGTTCTTCTTTAAAGGGGAACTCCGGCATCCAAACCAAAATTTGATAAAGAGGCCCACATAACACAGAAACCCCTAATAAACCCATCACAGTTACTGGTTTCTTCAAAATGTATGAATAAATGCCAGTCTATTCTGAAATCCAGCCGGTTCACAGTTCTTCTCTTTCTGCATCACTTGAAATCTTGGCACGGAAGGAAGGACTAAAACACTAATGTTACAAATTGTAACAACTTCTCCACAGCTTATAGACAGCATGTAAAAACTACATAACACACAATGCATTGCACTGTGATGTTCCTATCCTTATTGAAATCACGTGTGCAGGAAGTTGTGGGGTTTGCAAGATGCAAGCTCAGGATAGCTGGCTGCTGATACAAGTAGTCAGTCAGCTCAGCAAAGTAGTCAGAAAGATCAGCAGGAGAGCAGGGGGCTAGGCTTAGGGAACGGTCACAAACCATTAAAAACCATGAAAAGTCTGTATATTTTTTAATTGATGTATATTGCAAAGTTGCTTGAAATTATGTTTACTTTTCAAAAAGTAAAGTTTTTGTGGAGTTCCCCTTTAAGCTCCTAGATACAAAGTCGAACCATTCTGTTAAGGTGTACATTGATTGGATAGATTCATAATTACAATGGCATCTCAAAAACCATCATGACATAATTAGTTATTCCAGTAAACAAATTCAACATTAAATCATATAGTAATAATTCAACAGCATTACCGGAATTGGGCTTTGAACAGCTGCCACTACAATACCAATAGGCTGAGGTGAGAGGATTGCAGGGCTGCCATTACAGATATTGGTCATTCCATTGGATGCAGCTCCATCTTGTTTTTTCATTTGGATCTCGCCTGGTAATGGTGACTGAAGCTTCTGTTCTTGCTGCTTTTTTTGTATTTTCCTCTGCAGCTGCTGCTTGGCATCTACTGGGGAAGTCAAGCTCTTTACTGGGTGGAAAGAATTGGCTTCAGACATAGGAACAAAAGCTGAATTCTGTGTAATTCCCTTTAATCCTGCAAAAACCAAAGTGCCCAATATGTTTAAATGAATTTCATTTTGCCACATTTATTTCATGTTTGATTAATACCTACTATAATACAAAAAGAACTTACTCAAAATAAAGATTTCAAACATGAATAACAAATAAAAAAATACAGATCATGTACGTGTAGATGGGCATTTTGTGTGAATATCTGTCAAAAGTACATTTGAACCCTAGCTTTACTATTCTCCAGCCAAGCTAATACCTTCACTTCAACAGCTTAAGGAAGCTTGGGGTAGCAATACATGCACATATTTGGCAAGGCAGTCTGATAAATTTCACACTCAGCCTAACCATTTGGACACATACAGCACATCAGGGGCAGTTTAGGCAGACTACTCTGCAAATTTTTGCAGTAGGTTTGTCAAAAGTTGAATCTGAATTTTCCTCTTCTTGATCCATATAGTCAAAAGCAGAAATAAAATATGCCAAATATCTATCAAGATTCTTTGGTCATGATCTACAGTATCAAGTAGAATTAAAAGTCTAAAGCACCTACACCTACTAGGATGAGTGATGAAATGTTTAAACAAATACAAAAAGTCTACTCGATTTAGACTTAATTTGTAAATGTATAAATAAAGTCAAAGTTCCTCCTTCCTTCTATTTCAATTTGCCAATGGTCTGACTGACTGGATAATTGACAAGGGTAATTTCATCCTGTCTAATGATGTATAGTGGCCATTCCCCTACATTGGGAGAAAGAAGTCAAAAGTTGTCCACAGACGTTAAGATTTTTCTCTCCCTAATAATCAATATTAGCGCAACCCAACAGATTATTGCAAGGTTGGTGGGCAATGAACAACTGTACATCTAAGAATTTTTCATCTAACATAGATCAGAAAATCGATCAGTCAGGTTAGAAAATTGTAATAGTTCACAGTGAAGCAGGTAGCTACCCACAGTTTTTTACAGCTTCAACTAGACAATTTCTCTTGAAATGGTCTTTTTAGTTTATGGAAAAAATTGTATATTTCAAATATCAGGATAAGATTGGTCTTACAATAACAAAAAGATCTTTAAAAAAATCTTAACGTCTATGGCCACCTTAAGAAGCTTAGGGAATCTTAACCACGGGACAGAATCCAAAATGAGTCCCCCATGCTGTATATTTAAAAAACAGACACACACACACACACTTGTATTATGTATGTTTTAAGTAAAACCTTGGTAATACTGGTTGCTCTTTGTAGACATTTTTGTTTGAATTTGTCACCATGATCTCTTTTCAGCATGAGTGGCCCTTAAATGTTAGCACGTATTGGCTTGCTGCACATAGCATTTGTTGGTTTCAGAAAGTACTTATGTATGTATGTATATTTTATATTTCATTTCTATTAGCTGTTCAAATATCTTCATATGATTCAGTCGCTGCCTCTGATCTGATTTGCCCCATTCACAATACAATTACCCAATTGCCCAAAGACTATTCAAGCATAGGTGGACTACCTGATGAAAAGTAAAATTAAAACTGAAATAAAAGTAGGGCTGTAAGGAATATGCTCCAAGAAAAAATAATATGGCACAAGCAGTAGTGTGGCTTTGCTAAACCTTTAAAGTAGAAGTAAAGCCTTATAATAATAATAATATATATTTCTAAAAAAAATATAAGAATAATTCACTGGTAACTTTTGTGAGTTAGCCCCTAAACTTGGGCAACTGAAAGCAGGCCAGTGCATGTGCTCTGAATCAACAGAAACTATGATGTGAAGCTACTGGGGACACCTTCAGAGGCTCAGACTGCTGAAAAACTGTTTTAGACATGGACTTGTAACAAAGCCAAAACCTAATGGTTAGCATTTGTAGCTTTTGTTTTAAGCTTTAAATTCCACTTTTAAAAAGGTTTCATATTTTCACACAAATATATACTTTAAATGTATAAAACATCATGAAACATTTAGAAAACATTTTTAATGTAACCAGGAGGCAAGCAAATAGGAAATTGTCTTTCAACTTCACTTCTGTTTCAGGATGAAAACAAATCAACAAAAGTCTAAGTTTTCTGTTTACCTGCCGAGTCACCTGCCATCACAGTGAGGGCTGCGATCGACTTAGTGGCAATATAGTGACTTTTAACGAGAAAGCGTGCTAAATCCAAGACAGAATCGAATGGCTGGCTTAAAACCTTCTGAGCCCACTCACACACAAGGCGACAAGCTGCAGACACAACTTCTTCATCAACACTATGTAACTGTGTGGAAACTTCTATTCCGTCGAGCTGAAAAACATAGGTCATTCCACCGAATAATTATGAATATTATGTGTAAACAACAAATTATCAAAAGGAAATATAAACCATACAAAACCATATACAAATATACATATTACAGATCATAAAGAAGTCTATATTACTGCTAAAAGAGTTAATTAATTTTTGTTATAATAATAAAATAAGATTTTCCATTTTGAAGAACAAGTGTGAGTACAGTGCACTAATGGACAGAGAGAAACATTAAGTTAAAATGCAACTTCAACCTTTGGGTGTAGATATCATGGGAAAAAATGTATTCAAAATCAATTTCTAGTTTTTGCTACAAATTGAGGGGGGGAAAATATTGAAATTCAAGGTTTATCTAGGTTTTTCAATTAAATAGAAACAAAAAGCAAAAACATAGAAAATATGGCAACTTAAGCATGGCAAGATTCTATTAGAAACAATAGAAGGTGTACTTTCAACATTCAAATATTTTAAAATCTATTTTTTTTTTATAAATTTTAGATTAATTGAACGAGATTCCAGTTTTTCAATAAATATGCTAGTAATTGAGAGGGGCAAAACGTGATTAGTGAAAGAACTCAACATATTTGACAGTGAGGTTTTTAATTTTTGATCAAGTTTCAGAACAATCTTGAATGGAAAAAAGTTCCCTGATAAAGTGAATTAATACAGTATTCTGATCTCAACTAAGGAAAATACACTGGAAATTAATATCTAAACTTATCACCAACCTTTACATACACACATCATCAGTTTTGGATATACACCGTGTATATTATAGCTATTTAAAAAGACAGGTCTGACTGAAAAACCAATACTTACCCCATCGCCAGACTTGTTAAAGTCAAGGTTGGGAAGTGATGGCATATGTACAAAAGCTTTCTTACGAAGTCCACTATAGCAATACGTAGAATAGTTAAGGTATCCTTGACACATAACTTGAATGGCCTCAAAACAGTTCTAATGACTTGGGATTACCACATTGGTAAATACAGCAACCATTTTATCCTTTTTTGTCATCATCATGATCCCTTTAGTATTAGGTAAAATAACATAGGGGAATCTTATATTACAGAATTATACAACATTGTTAAGAAAACAAGTCAAATATTAGGTACTGCGCACAGTAATGTCACAGTTCGGTTGCAGGCAGTAACATTTTCTTTAAGGCTTATGTAAATCTAAAAATTAAAATACCTTTATACTTAAGAGTATAAAATATAATTTTATCATCTTTGTGTTATTTATACTGGTGTCAGTTCTGCTTCAAAAATGTTGATCAAATTGCCATATAGATCAAAGACTTATGAGTGGTGCTTTGAATTTAATGCTAAACAAATCATTAGGATCTTTTTTGTAGAGTGGTGAGAATGGAAACCAGATGCTGGTTGCTCTAAGAAGGAGTGAAAAGATAGAACAATTAACTTTTGTGTTTAAAGGGAAAACAATCCCTAAAGTAAAAAAACCCTACCCTACATAGACCCCCTCCCTCTTTCCCCCAGGCAATCTGCTACCCTGGGTAAATGCCCCTAAAGCTGGCCATAGACACAAAGATGTGATCGTACGAATCATCATACAATCGGACATCCCTATCTCCCGACCTGCCACTAACCTTCAGATTAAATAAAGTAGTAAAAAGACAATCGTATGGTTTATGTCCGACAAAAGCTGGTGACAATCTCCCACTGAAGATCGTCAGATCAGCAATACATCGGCAGCTGACCGAAATCTTTTAACCTGTCCAATCGACTGAATGATCAATCAGCCTGGCAAGACAAATGTTGGGACACTCCACACACGATCCGGGTTGTTTTTCTTCAAGAGGTTGGAAACAGAAAAGGGGAATTACAATGGGGGATAATTTATCAAATTTCAGACTATCCTGAAGGATTATTCCTCATTTATCAAAACTTCCTTGACTAACAGTAACGTTTCAAATAAAATGGCAAATTTATGACTGTTTCAATCTGTCAAAGTGTAAATGCATTCTGTTTTACAGAGTGATAACAGAGGCAGAACCAGCACTTAGAATTATTAACAGTTCAATTAACTGTCCAAATTCCTCTTCGTATAAAGGATTCTGACAATTACTTCTCGATTCATTACAGCATGGAAAATTATTCGTTGAACTTGTTAATTACAAAAACTTTGTAAGTAACTATGTTTATTGCTCCCTAACATTCGTGGAGTGTTGACAAATCAGGTTCATGGTGTGAATTAGGCCATGAGAGGAAGTAAGAGTGAATAGTTTGGAGGAAGCAGACTTGTTCTTATCAGTGGGTGTTCAAAATGTTTTGATATATTGCAGGGATATTTGAGAAGAAGAATGGTAGGGAGAAATCAAGCAGCAACTGGAATTGAGGTTAAAATCCTATATATTTCTATAGTCTATATAGGGCATCCAATCCTACATGTTACTATACAGAGATAAGTGTCCACTACATTACTTGTTTTAGTTATTTTGTTCTCATCTGCTTTTGTTAACTATGGAGCTGCAAGTCAGTTTTCACTGATGGTTTTTTCACATACACACAGCTGCAGCACTCCAGGACTGACTCCAAGTCTCCTCAGGTCTGTTTTGAATGCCATATACTCAGCACATTGCAGGCATGCCGACTAAACTTGTGTGCCAAAATTCATACTGACCCATAAGTTTGACACAATATAATATTTCATAATGACAACACAGGTACAAAAATGACTACACTTTATTTTGCGGGTGCAATATATGACCCACCTGAGCTACTGAATACCTATGAAAAACAACTTGTTTTATTCACATTTGCAACAGTAATAGGAACTGTGTTTTTTGGAATAATAGCAGTTGGGGATTATATTTCCTTTCTACATTTAGATTCAAGATGATTAAAACAAACAGATGTTTTGAGGGAACTTGTACAAACTTGGGACACACAAAGTAAAGGATATTTTGATTTTCCTCTCGTGCCCAGGCGACGTGCCTTCATGTTTGGAAAGACATTTTTCATAATCTTTCCAAAGTCTGCAGCACTTAGTGGATGATAGCCAAGATTGTCACAATAGCTCCTAAAAGACAAGAAGGGAACACATATGTGTAAATGTAATAACATATGGTCGAGAAGCATCTCCAAATACAATCCCCACAGGCGATATCGGTCAGCTCATCTCCCGCCATAGACTCATCGAATATCGCACAAAACAAAGTTCTGCTCTCTGTAAGAAACGGTTTCCTTTATCTCAGATACTAGAGTATTTAAATGAACAGTAACATAAAAATTAAAGTGTTTTAAAGTAAGTAAAACAAATATAATATAATTTTACAATGCACTTCTAAAAAGGGTGTGTTTATATAAATAAGCTGCTATGTAGTCACGGAGGCAGCCATTCAAGCTAAAAGGGGAAAGAAGCCACAGATTTACACAGCAGATAACAGCTTAGCTCTAGAAAATAAGATGGATGTAGTTCTTACACAGTAGGATAAACAGAGGGCAAATGTCATTCATGACTCTGTACAGGACAACAGGGTGAAAACAACTCATATAAAATAGGGCATTTGCTCACAAAAATAATTTATAGGTTCTGGAACAACAGATAAACTTCAAATGCAAAAAAAGGGGGGAAATATCCTCTTTTGACGTTACTGGTCCATAAATCAGTTGTATAGGCAAAAAAAATAAAAGCCCATTTTTACTTACTTTTGAAAAAGGAATCTATCTCCAATACACTTTAGTTAAAGGGGTTGATTTCAGATAGATCACCAGAAATATCAACTTTTTCAAATTACTTTCTATTTTCTACTTGTGACCGTTTTTCTAATATTGAAGTGTAAAGTGTCATTTTTCACCTTCTAAAGCAGCTCTGGGAGGGGGGGTCACTGACCCCAAAAAACTGTTACAAATTGATACATTTAATGGGTACATTTGTTATCTTTGTCCCTGCTGAGCAGAATTCCTGGATTTCATTACAGGCATCAGTTAGAACCGATACAATAGTTGCTAATACTCCAGAGATGCTGCAGAGAAATGTACCAACTAAATGTTGCAAAATTGTAACAATTTAGAGTCTGCACCTGAATTACTGAGCTGCGAGACTCAAACACGAGAGACATCAACATTCAACTTTAAACTGTTTGGAAAAACAGTAAAAAATGAATAATGTAAAGTAATTGAAAAATCTGAACACAACTGAACTGAAAAAGGTAGAAACAAAGTTAGTTTGTCCTTTAGAGTCGTAAATTCCTGCCGATTCTTCTACAGTTTCCCAACTGTATATGAAAAGGTAAAGCACAAAAAATTAATCAGTGCCTGCGGCTACAGAAAAAAATCAGAAACAGTATATGATGCAGTATGTTCTACTTAGGTTCAAATGAGCACCCTGTGTATATACACAACTCTATATAATATGTACTGGCAGGAAAATGCTTGACTGCCAAGCATGTATTATATACATGCACAGCAGCTAAGCCTCTCCTCGCTGCACTTGCGGCTTTTGCCTCCATGCAGCGAGTCCAAGCAGTCGCATCTGTCTTCTTACTGGATCTGGAACCGGCCATGTGAGATCAGCTCCACCAACTCACTTCCTGCTGTGTGTGTCTGCGATCCTGAGCTCCTTCTTCTTCTAGAGACAGTAAGTGCCCCTTATTTTACCCATACACACACACACACACACACACACATACATGTAATTAGACATAAATACATGTAATTACACATACATGCATTTACACACACAGAACAGTAGGTAGTTTTTTTATTTCCTGGGTTCTTTTTATTTTTCCTATATATGCACATATTTACACAATCAAATACACATATACACATTTATACACTTTTTAGAGTTGAACACACATGTATACACAAACACACACTTATAGGTTTTTTTTGCGGGGGGGGTCCACACATGCCAGCTGGTTTAGTATATTTATGCACATTGGGCATCAAACTGTTCAGTAGACCCTTAGGGGCAGATTTACTAAACTCACATGAATGATTCGATCGACTTTTCAAAAAGATTCGAATTTTCGAATATTTTTGAAGGTCACTCCAACCATAGAATTTTGAAAACTCGATGGGATTATTCGAAAAATTCGAATAAAATTCTATTAGAATATTCGACAATCAAATTACTTGCCCTTTAATTTTTTATTCGATTCACCAGATTAAACCTACCAAATCGGTTTGAACGGTTTTTGATTGAATAAAAAAAATTAGTTTGAATGGTTAAAATCGTTATTGTTTTACTATTAGATCATTTGAATTGCGGTAAAATCCTTCTAATTCGAAGGATTTTAATTCCCTTTAAATTGGATGGTTGAATGAGGGTTTTTTAACCCTCGAATTCGACCCTTAGTAAATCTGCCCCTTAGTGTCAATATTTAGGGTGTTTTACAATTTTATGTAAGAAAATGGGTGAGAAAAATTTGACCAATTGCAATGTTTTTAGGCGATTTGCATCCATAAAAACCGTGGCCTTAAGTATAGTTTTGGAGTAGAGAGACATAATTACCTATGGGTTTGGGGGGTCTTTGTGCTGTT
>CM044436.1:45066618-45078141 GCA_024363595.1 Xenopus borealis
GGGGGGGGGGGTCGAGGTGCTTAGGACCTGGGGTTTTCCAGATTATGGATCTTTCCATAATTAGGATGTCAATACCTTCATCTACTTGAAAATCATGATAACATTAAATGATCCCAATAGGCTGGTTTTGCTTCTGATAAGGATTAATTATATCTTTGTTTGGATCAAGTGCAAGCTACTGTTTTATTATTAAACAGAAACATAAATTATTTTTAAAAATAGTTGGGATCAATTACAAGCTACTGTTTTATTATTACAGAGAAAAAAAGGAAATAATTAAAAATTAAAATATTGAATTATAATGGATAGTGGGGAGATAATGGGAGATGGCATTTGTACTTTCCAGAAATATATTATGTTTTTTTGGGAGGGGGGTCAGTGTATTATTTTGTGTTTTTACCCCATAAAAAATCATTATTCAGAAGCTGATGTGACTTCCAGGACTATTTATATGCCCTTGAGGCTTTCCAAATGAGTTGATTTTTTTTGTGCATAAAGTAAAATATTTTTCTCATATAAATCCCTATATTTTACATTTTTTGGTATTTAGAGCTCTAAATCTTGTTCCAGAAGTGTAACACTCAGGTTCTCCTGACAAAAAAAAAAGATTTCATTTTCCTAGATAAACTACTCCCCGAAATGCCTCTAAAGCAGGGTACCCAAAAGCTAGATTGGGATCTAGCAGTAAACCTTTAGTTGGTGATCAGTAGATCTCAAGACACTTTTAACAAACAGCTCGACTAAATTACCCTCCTATTTTATGCTCTTTATTCAGATATTTATTTCAATATGGTGACATAAGAAATGGATGTTTGTTAAATATAACATTATACATTTTCTTATTAATCAGTATTTAATCTTTTTCATGGAACAGAATGCTAACAATATTTTATGGATATAGCTCATAATGGGACATCGTCACTAAAAGAAGACCTCACATTTATAAAGTATTGGCACTTCTGCTCTAAAGGGAGAGAGCACAAAATGTTCAAAAAACAGCTTGCACTGTATGCACTGAAAGGGAATTGTTCCATATAAAAATAAAAAGTAAGTAAATTTATAGGCTGTGCAAAATAAAATATGTTTCTAATATAGTTAGTCAGGCAAAAACACAATGTATAAAGGCTGGAGTGACTGGATATCTTACATAAGAGCCAGAACACTACTTCCTGCTTTTCAGCTCTCTTGGTTTACACTGATTGGTCACAACTGTTGCTTTTGAATCTGAGCTGAAGGTGAACAACCCCTTTAAGTGTCTATCACAGTTCAGTATACTTCTGTAGGACAACCAGTAACACATGAACTTAAGAAAGGCTTGCTTTTATATGCAGAGTTCTACTTCAACTTCCATGAATGATGATTATTCATGTGCAAATAGAGTGGAGGTGTTGTGGAGTGGAGAATGAACAGAGCACAGTGGCAAGGCAGCAGGTCTGCAAATAAACCTTAAAATTCAAAGTTACATATAAGCATCCAAATCATTCTGGGTGCACAGAGGCACAAATATCCACTGCTGAAGTGGATTTTTGCTGGTGCATAAAACACAAGGTGAAGCACTTTTAGCCTAATTCTTTTCTAGGTTTAGTTCTCCTGTCTGTGAAAAAATTACCCTATGTAGACAAGCAAAAGCACTACAGTCGGACCTTTAATGCCCATGGTTGGATAGTCTCTGCTAAAAAAATCTACTTAGAAACAAATTACCAAAATACTTTAACTGCCAATAAGCTATAATTTTCATTATGCTAATTAAATGTATTACTATACAAAATTAATTTATAAAAGAATAATTATAGAGGTATAGGATCTATACCCGGAATTCTTGGGACCTAGGCTTTTCTCGATATGTGATCTTTCCATAATTTAGATCACCATACTAGGATTGTTTGGAACCAAAATGGAATCATGCTGCTTAGTTCCTATCAAGTACAATATGCTGTTTTACTACTACAGAGAAAAGGGAAATACTTTGGAAACTTTAGAATTATTTTCTTACAATGGACTATGTGAGTCAGCCTTCTTGTAATTCATTTCTGAATAATTATTTTCTAGATAAGGGATCCCATACCTGTAAATAAACTACTTTTAAGAAGCAAGTACTAAAACTGGCAAGAACATTAAGTTATATTTTATATATGTGCTGCTGTGGGTTTGGATTCTGCACACTAGTGTTCTACATAAAAGCACAATCACACTATTTTTTCATTCTAGCAGTTAGTGTTTACTCATAAGAAGCACCTGCTCAGTTTCAAATTCCAGATAGGTACAGTTTAGGATCAGGCTTGTGTTAGATTAGAGTGGAATGTCTCTCACCAAAGGAGAAGGCTTCTCTGCTAATCTTGCATATTGAGTCCTGGAAATGGTTCAGACTGAATGTTATGCAACTGATATATGAATAATTTTCCTGTACCAAAAAAAGTGTGACATCTACTTTTCCTTTTAGCCATCAACCACTTCTAACTACTTATTTGCTCTTGCAAATACTTTGACATATTGGGACAATACAGCACAGAATCTTTAATCTATGTGTTGTGTATTAGTATGTATTTGGTCTTCTTTATTTATTTTGTATGCTTTGCGAATTATTACACTTTGTTCTGGCTCTTTTTTTTTTTGGCCACAGCTAAAAATGCTAACGAGTCAGTGAGGCAAACCAGATTAAGGGACACAATGATTAAGGATCAAATTGAAAATTCGAATTTTCAAATGATTTTTATGGTCACAACGGTCAGATTCAACTAGGGAGTTTGTCCAAATTCAATTTGCGGTTTATTTATTTTTTTTAATTTAATTACATTTTTGTGATTCATCATACTCTAGCCCTTTAAGAATTAAAATTGGACTACTGACCACCTGCAAAACCTGCCAAATTGCTGTAGAAGTCAATGTGAGAGGTCCAGGATCAATGTGTAGCCGTTGGCTGCCTTCCCGACATTTGAGTGTTTTTTTTTAGAGTTTGATCAAATCCGATTCGGGTTCTCAGGTCATTTGAATTTGTTCGAGTTTATACAAATCGATTCTATTAATACATTTCCCTATCGAATTTCGAATTCAGTTGAATTTAAGAAGTTTAACAAAACACACATGAATTCGAAATTATTATTAGTCTTAGTCTGTCCTTCTTTTCCTCCATGCTGTTCGTGCTTTATCTTGATTCGAAACACATTCACTGTATACAGATAACATTTAATATTTGCAGGACTGAAGCAGATAAATACTACATAGTTATAAAAGCAGGACCGCTAGTGGACCCGTAAGAATTAAAAAAAAAGGAGTGAAGAAACCAGTGGGAGGATGTAGGCTTAGTGATTACCTGCACGCTCACCCCTTTTGCTCACTAGATGAGTGGTTAACGTAATAAAGTAGCAAGAAATCCACTTCTTCACCAGGGCACTTAAGACTTAGAAAAAAATATGTATATCATTTTGTTTGGCATTTCTCAAAAGCACAATACAAATAAATAAGGTTGTTAAGGTGGAGAAACCATCCCTGAACAGAGGCGGGGGCCTTCAACACCACCTGTCTGCTACATACAATGCTGTTCTAGCATCTGTTCCCCAGCGGTTTCAGAACTCTTGACACATCCATTCATGCAACTCTCACAAGTAACACCTGTGTCTAGGAGTTGCATGACACATTGGTTATCCCATCACTGCAACTACACAGAATCAACACCACTGTGAATTTCAGATGTCACCTCTCTGAAGAGTTGCAGTGTGCCATTGTGATTGGATTGTTGGAAGAGTCTATTTGCCGAGAACTCCCCTACACCAGTCAGTTGAACTGAAGAAGCTGCTCGGATGATCAGTGAAACGTCTTCATTAAAATATCTCAGCAAGTCCAGTTGCTTTGAGTTACTTTTGATATAAATACAAATTTTTTTAAAGTCACAAGTGACCTGGTAATGAAGAGGATGGGTTGAGACATATCATGGCTGTCCAACTGAAAGCCTACAGGCCAGAATCAGCCCTCTGAAGGAGTTATCACTTGTAAATTAACATCTAGTATGATATAAAGAGTGATATTCTTAGCCAATTTGCAATTAGTATTCATTTTACTATTATTTGTGGTTTTTGAGTTATTTAACTCTCCATTTTGCAATTTTAGCAACATGGTTGCTAGTGTCCAAAGTATCCCATCACCCATACACTGATTCAAATGAGAGACTGGAATATAAAAAGGAAGAGGCCTGAATGAAAGAGGAGTAATAGAAAGTATCAGTAACAATACATTTGTAGTTTTACAGAGCATTTCTTTTTTTAGATGGGGCCAGTGACCTGAATTTGAAAGCTGGAAAGTGTCAGAAGAAGAAGGCAAATAATTCAAAAACTATAAAAAGAAACAAAGAAGGCAAAATGATGTTGCTTAGAATTAGCCATTATAGAGTATACTAAAATAGTATACTAAAAGTGAATTTACCCCAATCACTAATGTTTATGGTGAACTCATGCAGAGCTACTAGTAGCAGCTGGATATCAAAATGCCATGAAAATACCCCGCCATATACAATACGGAGAGCTGCCTCTGTTAAAACACATGTAAGTTTTGTGATATCGATTGATTTCTATTACATCCACTGTGAACGTTCGCAAAAACTATTCGTTCACAAACTTTGCAATCAGTCAAAAAGGCCGCAAACATGGTCGCTAACGTTCGCAAGCATCTTTGCGCATGTGTTTTGCACTCGTGAAACATATCCTCCCCTAGTGTCTAAGCAAAGCCAATTATCACTACTGCCTATTTTGCAGTCATGAAAAGTAGCTGCTAATAGTATCTTGTCTTCAACCTTAAGGCTCTGTACTGTATGTCTCAAATACAATATTATTTGATAGGACTGTTTGTAGAACAAATAAAAGATGGGGTAATACAGCAGCTGGCAACAAATATGCTGCAATAAAAACCTGCCTGGGATTGCCACATAGACAATGCTTTGCATTATTTGGGAAGGTGAGGGGGCTATTAATTGAATTGGGAGATGGGGGTATTTATCTGGTAGACATATATCAGAATATTGTCCAACTGTTCAACAGCCCAATTATAATAAAATCATGATGTTGTAAAAAGTAGTCATACAGTTTAAACGATCCTTTATTCTATATTGTAAATTTTCCCTTCAATAGTCATTGCTTTTTCAATTAAAGAGCAGGCATAGCAATCTCCACACTTATAACAGCCTTCTGAGATATTATTGAGCCAAGTGGATTTAATAGGATTCCTATAATGGCTCTGTGTCAATTTCTGCCTCATCTGACAGTAATCACAGGTGGTATGGCTAGCTCCCAAAGTAGATAGGCAGAGATTGCTTGGGGGAAAAAACAGAAGGGTGGGGTGAGTAAAGTAAAAGAAGTTATGTGTAGCTATTGTTAGCATGCATATATGTGACTAAAATGGTGCACAACCACCATTCGTGTTGTGGTTTTTAAATATATGTATTTTATGAACTATGCCTGGCACTGTTTTGAAGTGACAAGGCAGTGAGTATGTCTAAGGGTAAAGTGCATGGATGAATTTTTATTAACACATTTGATAATAAAGGTTACATTTTGAATGGTCAGAGTAATAAAGTGACCAAACATCTGAACTGGTATTCTGGAAGTAATGGACAAGCATATCCCAATCCTGTGTTAGGTTCTGCTTTTGCTTCATTTGATTTATGATTATATTCACATTTAAATTACAAACCTGCGGATTTAACAGAATTTTTGTTTTTTTTATAGCTCACCTTCTTATTGATACTTTTATTTTAGGAATGACTGGCAAACATGTTAGGCAATAGCAGAATGCATTAGCCAAGTAGAAGCATATAGTTCATATACAGAGCATACAAAATAAGAAAATGAAAAAAGTCAAACCTAAATCCTAAAGAAAGGAAAAGCACTTTATATCTGCAGAGATATCCAGCCTTCCCCTCCAAATCACACCAACTACACTACTCAACATGATGCTGTTTTATAAGGAAGAAGAAAAGCACAGCTTCCTGGCACGTATCTCCAAATAGGAACATGCAACATTTTAGCTGATGTGATCCTAGCTCCATCTGTACACAGTCCTAATTGGGGAGTTCCACTAGAAAGGGAGGGAATTGGCCATACATTGTGGCCACAAACACCACTGTGCTACTCTGATTATTTTTATGAGATACATATGTGCAGCTCCATGAGTGTTGGTGGTGCCATACAGGATGGTGGCTTCTTCAGCATCCTACGATATATAAATCAATCTCCTTCCTCTTTAAAATATCAGTGTCAACATGTATTTTTTTCTGTAACTTTATTTCCTAATTTTAGCAGTTTTTAAGTAATACTAAGTCAAATACAACTGAATTTAAACATTTGACATTCTGTCTCCCATTAAGTGAACAGCAAAAGTTTAAGAGTAATCAATACTCACCAATATGCAGTCCACTTTTGACTGTATGGATTTACTGTTAGAAAAAAAAGAAATGAACAAGCATTAGTATTTATTTTTTGTTCGGTCCCTTAAGGAATAAATCAAAGCATTCAGTGTTCCTCAGAGAAAATGGATATTAAATATTTGGTTTAAATGGTCTATATATTCATTAAAAAAGAAAATATATTTACTTTGGTGCTTGAAAGTACATTACCTAAAATGTGATCAGTTTTCACAAAAGTGCTAAAACTAGATAAAGTAGCCCAATTAAACAAATGCATTAATACTTGTTACTTGTTAATAATAGTCTTCACTATTGAAGTCTGATTTTTAAGGCTTTTACATATGAGCATTTATTTGAGTGTTCCCCTGAGGTCAGGAAGAAACACACCCTATTGATTTAAAGGGACCTAGTACTCACACAGGTACATGTAAGTACTGAACACAGGTGGAAGGCAGCATGTTGTGTTCCATTTACATTCAGCACTTACATGTGCCTGTGCAAGTACAAGCCTCTTTAGAAGAATTGATTGCATTTCTTTCTGTGCACCCCTGTAGCTCAACGTATTAAAGTTGACCACAGGGGAATAAACAAGAAACACTTCAAAAAGGTATGCTTTTGATGCTTATAAGGCTGAAAAATTCATAAACTATTTCTAAAGAGTTTGGACTCCACCAGTCCACTGTCACACAGATGTACAAAGAGACAATTTGCCAATGCTTTAATGGAAAATAATAGTAGCCATGCAGCATTTTAGGAGTCTTGGCAAGTGCTGGAGTCTTGGATAGAAGAGAGCTGATTGCTGCATTGTTTCTGCAGTCTGAAATCTAAGGAATGAATATCAAAAGGGAAGACTACTTTCAACTGCAAATTAATTTACAAATAATATTACACACACACATAACTTTGGTAGAGGGTGGACATACGCTTTAAAATAAATCGTACTGCTGATAAATCATACTTTACACTGCTCCAGACATTAGGTAGGGTTGAAATTGGATTGAACATCAATTCGCAGTAATAGAGATTGAACTACCAAAATGAAATCAAGCTTGTTAAAACAAGTACTGTATACCTTTATTGATCCATTTAAAATATAAAGAACAGGCATGGAGATATGTGCTTGCTTAACGCATTTCGTGATTGGTATGTCATTTCATCAGCAGCATGGGTGGCCCCTGCTGACAACACCTATTTAAAAAGTCACTATAAATGCATTAACTACAAATCAAACAATAAGCATATACAAATAAGTACTTCACATAAGAGCAGCATCCACATACAAGAAATCCATTACTACAGTTGCAATAGTTAAATAGAATAACATTACAGAAACAGAAAGCACTCAATATAAGTACATTCCTATATAAAAAATTTATGTAAAACAAGTAATGGATAAATATCTGCATATAAAGTTGTACTCCTAAAACTCAAGGAAGAGAGAAGAGTATCATGGAAAGATTGACAAAATAAATTAATTCCAATTCTCTATTCAAAACATTGGGTGTAACAGTACATAATGATTGTAATTGGATTGTCATCACCCATTGATTTTGGATCTCATGCTAAAGATTCCCCATGGCAACTCATTATAACCGTGGTAAAGTCATTAAATCCTCTGGTGTTCCAAGCCTACTTAGTAGGTCTATAATGGCTGCTTGCTTGCTTGCTTGCTGCAAAAAAGCACTTTGAGTGAGAAAAAAAAAATTCCCTTTCCTTAAAATGTTGTTCGAAAATCACTACTAGATTCTGAACAACTAGCACAACTAGCAGAGAGTATAAGACAAGAAAACATATCAAGGAAAACACATTAAGCCAATTTAAATATGTACACGGACTACGGCCCATGACTACAGGATTTATTACAGAATCTTGGAAAAGTAGTCAGCACAACGATTTTCTCTCCTGTAGAGACTTGGTGCACGTTCCTCAGTGGCCACTTACCACTGATATCACAACAGTCTTTGCATGTAGAACAGCACCAAACTGTGAAACTTTAGTGTTTAAAAAGCCTTTATTTCAGCTTTGGGCATCACCGCAACGTTTCAGGCCATGCGGCCTTTTGTCAAACACTAAAGTTTCACAGTTTGGTGCTGTTCTACATGCAAAGACTACAGGATTTATTACAGACAAATGTTCTTATATTAGGTGAGGCCATTATATACTGTATGAGCTAAATATACACCAAATATACATATACTTTAACATTTACACCATTCTACTCTACAGTAACAGGTGTGTGACTCATTCAATTACAACAAAGCTTTTTCTAGTAAGAGCTGGATTTTTTATTGATTCTGGCTTATGTGCAGTTAGATGCAGGCGCCTTAGAGAACCAAAGCAAATATATGTCTATTTCTAACTGAGCTGCACAGGTTGATGTCATGATACATTAGGAGTTCATTCTTTAGTTTCTGCTTTAGTAAGCAGAGATGGTGTCTTTTGGGCAGACTTATGAGAAGTATGATTCACAGCCTAGCTCACACAGCTGCTGGCCAAGTAGAAGACCCATAACATAAGGAGAGCAAACTTTGGGGTGGGGGAATAGAAACCTGGGCATTTTTATTAAATGTGCGTCTTATTAGTTAAAGCCATATTTAGGACAAATTAGGTTCTGTCTAGTTACCAACACTTGAAGCCATCTGTGGCAACAGTAAGATAGCTAGAGACCCTATGGCACTGCTCTTCAGACAGGAAACAATCACAGAGCATGCGCCACACAACAAATCAAGTGGGTCACAATGATAGTGTCACTGTAAAGCAACTACCAAAATGAAACACAATACAGCTTTGAAAGCTGCAAGCATACATGCCCAAGCTTGCTTTTTAAGTCTGAATTACACATTTGCAATGCCTCTCCCAAAACAATGAAATTTATAGTGCTATACTTGACCCGCTTCTGGAGTGTCACTTCCACCTGCCAGTAACATCACTACCAGATTTTAGAGGTTGGACTTAAAATTAGGGCACTGTGGGTAGGTTTCGGGTGCAGGAAGAGAGGGATTTATAGAGGGCCAGCGGGTCCAACTGTTGCATACTGGGTCCAGCTTGGGCATGGTTCTGCCCAACTGAACCCACACAGGACCCTACCTTAGGGCTACAGGTACACTAAAGATTTTGATTATGGCAATAAGCAGCAGTGGTCAAATTGCTTTTGTCACCTTTGAGGCTATGTAGTAAGTTACATTTTGCTTCATTGTGGTTCACAAACGACCATTCAGATGCATGTTTTCATGGAACTGAAAATCTTTAATAGCAATGTATTTCGTCTAATTTCCTAGCAAGTCACAGTATCAACAAGCTGGTCAATGTAAACACCCCTGACACCTTAGAGGCTATATAGTATAAAAGGGTGATAGCAGACAAAGCAGATTTCAGATGGCGGAGAAGCAACAAAAACTTGCACTGCAAACTTCTCACAATAACAGTAATGGTATTTCATCCACAAACTGTTCACTATTGATCTTTGATCGGGCATCTCCTATTCATGTGAAGGGAGGGGAATTTCTTGTTCAGAAACAGGCATTGCCTGGTTTACAATGATAATCTGAGGCACATCGGGAGGCAGTGTCCTTTTGATTAAGTATCCAGGCAATTAAAGGGGACCTGTCACCTACACATAAATAGATGTGTGATAAAAGCGGTTTGTTAATTAAACATGGAACCCAAATACTTTTTTTTCATTAAAGCATCCATATCTGATATAAAGGTCTTTAAATATCTGAGCTGTCAAACAAATATTACAAACCCCGCCTCCTTGCCTCAGAATTACTTTCACTTTCCATTCAGCACTTCCTAGAAGTCACTGCCCTCCATACATTCCCCCTCCGTCCTAAAACATTATTTTGTAGGGCACTGTGTACAGGCATTAGGTACCCCATCCTGGTGTATACACAAGATTTTGAGGTGATAACCAATTTGTCTTAATAACTTTATACACAAAATGTCTAATGTCTGCGTACTGTGATTGTGTCATTTCAAGACTGAAGGAAACAAAATGTTAATAAGGGGCAAATTTACTATTATTCCCCAAAAATCCTACAAATTTCCTCGATATTCGATAAGCATTCGACTATCGAATGCTTATTGAATAGTTTTAGGCTATCATTTTGCTCGATATTCGATTTCTCGATGAAATCCTACGATCGAATACAGATTGTTCGATTTCACAAAAAAAAAAAACGTACTTTTTCCTTCGAGCCTCCGAAAAAATGGTATTCGAGCAGGACTTAGCCAAAGAAGCCTATGGGGGGGGGGAACGGTTCCCATAGGCTTCTATTGGTATTCGGTAGGTTCAATCTGGCGCAGTAGGCATTCGAAGGATTTAAAAATTTTAATTCCTTCGATCATCGAATTATCTAATATTCAATAATTTGATCTATTCAATAATTCGGTATTCGATGATTGAAGAGGCCAAATTTGTATATTCAAATATCCGAAAAAAACGTACGATCGTAATTCGATCATATTCGATCGAACTTCGATCCATTCATGTGAATTTTGAAAATTTGCCCCTAAATGTAGTGTAAGTAAATTTTATTTTGCTAACTAACATGAAAGAAACTGATTTGGAATTATTTCTTAGAGTGACAGGTGTAAGAAATTGCCATCTTGGGTTAATAGTAAAGCAGTTGTCCAGAGAAATTATCATGACAAAGGGTTTCCTGTGACTACAAAGTCTTATGTCTGCTGTCGGGACCATAATCCAACTTACTGTAAGCAAGAAAACTTGCTCTACAGGATGTATTCAAGTTGGGGGTTTTATCTCTGCATCTTTGAGTTAGGAGTGTTTCTGTGGGGACAGGTGAAAACCCAGGATAAAAGAACCATGGACAGAGGACCAAAGAGACTGAGGGCCTGAGCTGGGCAGCTGGAAGGAAGAAGGAGGCAGCTGAGGAAGCTGGAGGAGCCTGGGACAAGACAGGATGTGAGGACTACAGACCAGAGTGGAAGCCGTGATCAAGTGGACCTCTATTCCCATGCCTTTTTGGTAACAACTATGTAGAAATGTATGTGTAACTTTAAATACTGTGTTTGCTTAAATGTAATTGTTTTTGTGTAACAGTCTATTGATTTATTATACAATACTAGACATTAAGCCCGTTAAATTAACGGGCGCTAGAACATATGTAGTC
>CM044436.1:45084300-45114353 GCA_024363595.1 Xenopus borealis
TATATGACAAGTATTACTGATGATAGCTATGTCTCAATATTTGTTATAACTTCAACATTTCCAAATCTGAGAATTCATACTATTCCAGCAGTGTTACCTTATGCTTCATTTTATCTTTTCAAATGTTCCCAAGGATGTTAAACAAGTTTTCATTTCAGCCTGGTGACTGTATAGGAATAAACATGTAAATCAGAATTCATTGCTCTTGACCTTGCACACCTTCAAAGAGTGTTTATTATTATTGTCCTCTTGGAAAATGAATTCTCTACCACACTTTCACTGAATTGTTCAATATAAAAATAAAAACTGGGTAAACAGGCTATGCAAAATAAAAAAATGTTTTCAATACAGTTAGTCAAAAATGTAATGTAAAAAGGCTGGAGTGACTGGATGTGTACCATAATTGCCAGAACACTACTTCCAGCTTTGCAGTTTTGGTTGGTTTACACCGATTGGTTACCAGGCAGTGACCAAACAATGATTTGAGGGGGGGCAGTTTATTTCTGTGTTTATTTCATGTGGAGCCCCTTAAAGTCACTGATTACCTCAGAGTTAAGAGAGCTGCAAAACAGGAAGTGGTGTTCTGGCTATTATGTTAGACTCGCTCCAGCCTTTATACATAAATACCTTTATACATTTTTGGCTAACTTCCTATATTAGTAAAAAAATATTTTTGCATATACCATCTATTTAAAGATCTTATTTTTACACTGAACTGTTCCTTTAAAGGGATCCTGTCATGGGGAAAAAAATTTTTTCAAAACGTATCAATTAATAGTGCTGTTCCAGAAGAATTCTGCATTGAAATCCATTTCTCAAAAGAGCAAACAGTTTTTTTATATTTCATTTTGAAATCTGACATGGGGCTAGACATATTGTCAATTTCCCAGCTGCCCCAAGTCATGTGACTTGTGCTCTAATAAACTTCAATCAGTCTTTACTGCTGTACTGCAAGTTGGAGTGAAATCACCTGCTCCCTTTCCCTCACCCAGCAGCCTAACAAAAGAACAATGAGAGGGTAACCAGATAACAGCTCCCTAACACAAGATAACAGCTGCCTGGTACATATAACAACAGCACTCACTAGTAAAACCCATGTCCCACTGCGTACTATTCAGTTACATTGAGAAGGAAAAACAACAGCCTGCCAGAAAGCAGTTCCCTCCTGAAGTGCTGGCACAAGTCACATGACTGGGGCAGCTGGGAAATTGACAAAATGGCTAGCCCCATGTCAGATTTCAAAACTGAATATAAAAAAATCTGTTTGCTCTTTTGAGAAAAGGATTTCAGTGCAGAAGTCTATTGGAGCAGCACTATTAACTGATGCATTTAAAAAAAAACATGTTTTCCCATGACAGTTTCCCTTTAAGCTAGAAAGTTAGGCATGCCTCTATATAGCTACAAACCTTTGCTCTATAGTGCCACAATGTGTGCCTTTTACACTTTTATGCAGGAACAGTGTGGAGTTGTGAAATTATATATTTGTAGACAGGCATGGCTACTGTATTTGCAGAGTACAATGCATGTGTTAATGATCGGATCAGAAGAGTTTGTTTCCATAATCAATAATAAAAATGGTGAGATTCTGAGGCAAATTGTGATGGATACAGGACAGGCTTTTAACTCCTATGTATGCCCAGCAACTAATTTCCAAAGACAGCTCTGAAATTAAGTATAAAACAAAAAAAGTACAAAAAAGTCTGATGGACTAAGAAAAACATGTTTCTATAGTACAGGCATCGGAGACAAGGTACTCAATCCCAAGAGTTATTACAGAGAAAGGGAAATCATTTTAAAAAATGTAAAAAAAAATAAAAAAAAAATTCTTTATAGATATGGATTCCATACCTGTAATCATTAACTAGTGAACTTTTAGGCACAACATAATTTTCTGGCAAATATTAAATGACTGCCTTTGGAGCTCAGCTCCCTCACCTAAAGTCACTAGAGCAGCCCTGCAATAACCAGAAGAAGCTTGAATGCAAGCTTGAATCTAAAGCATAAACACAGAAAAAGATTTCATATTATTAACCCGACACAGTACAGACAGGCATACCAATTTACACTCAACAGGTCAAATGTACAGGTTCATTTTAGAGGATAATATTTCAGAGAGTGCACCCCTACGGATTTTTAAAATAAACAAGCCCCTAGGATTTCCCCTGCGCCTTCAGTGCTGCCTCCCACTCTCAAACTGTCACATACCAGTGCTACGAGGGAAGCGAGTTTCTTGCACATCTGCCACAGAGCCAGCTGAAGCAAACGTCGCTTCCCAGAGTCTGCAGCGCTTCCCCTATTCCCAGCCGCAGTAGGTGCTGGGAGATCCACCACTTGCTCCCCATCGCTATGGGGGTTGGCAGTGCCCGCTGCTGCAGGAGAGGCGGAAGAGCCATGCAGAGGCGCTGGCCAGCGTCTAGTACAGACAGTCGCACAGAACCCCCTTTCGAAACATTGCTCCCCTGCACTTCCCGTGTTATTATTACTATCAGTACTCGCTGCACAAGGATAACACTGGACTCTCCCTGTGACTTTTTGTGTTTTTCTCCAAGTGACTGGAGAAGCTGAAGGAGAAGAAGAGGCAGCACTTGCACTCAGCTTGTGCAAAAGAAGCAGCTAATGGTCACGATGTGCAGAAGAAGCAGTAGCGATGGAGAACAAAACCTCGGCTGGACTCGCATTTAGTGCCGCCACTTCTTCTCCTTCAGCTTCTCCAGTCACTTGGAAAAAAAAAACACAAAAAGTTGCAGGTAAAATCCCGGGTTCTGAGAATTCTGGATAATAGGTTCCATACTTATATCTATATTTCTGCTGATGATAATAAACTGTACTGTACAAAACTAAGTTTCATGAAGCTCGTTGCCCCTTTGAGGGAATATTTGATTAAATTAAAAAAAAATAAGCAACACACTGCCCACTACTGTTCAGTGTTGATAAATGTAATGTTATGAACTTGAGCAGAAATAACATCAACACTAGCTTTACACTATGGGACAGATCAAATAAACGTCGATAAAACAATAAGAGCTCCCTAGTTTCAATGGAAGTCAATGGGAAATGTCTATAACATTTAAATGCATTGGGCATACTGTGTGGTGCCTGCTGGATCCCTATAACCTTGGCACGTCAGGTGCCTACCCGAACCTTTGCTTTAAAGTGATATTGACACTAAAAAACTATTTTTAAAATATGAATGTACATTAAAAGTTACATAGACAGCAACTGTTACTCGATTTCTGTTTATTATCTTGTTGAAAAACACAAATAAAAACATTTATAAAAAAAACAGTTATATAGGTCATGTTGATTTTTGCTGAGAGGTTTGTTTTTGTAAGTAATTGTTAGTTAAAGTTCCTAAACCTGACTGTTTTGCCCCCTCATCGATGAACATAGGGAGCCAATTAGGTAATGTAAAAGCATTCAGCAAATACTTTATGGCAAAACTATATTTATTTTGTATATTTATGGCAAATGTAATAAAAGGTTTGATATCTGGTGTCAGTATCTCTCTAAGCCCCACAGTTAAGGTCCCCGTAGACACAAAGATCTTTCTCTGCTGAACGACCGATCTTAGAAAAGTCCGACCAATCTGTCAAATTATCGTGCGGTTAGTGGGATTCGAACGATTGTACATCTTACGATTTTTCGGCCGACATCAGTCTGAAGATTGACCAGCCAGGTTAGAAAGCCTTTATCGCTCCCCAAGCAGTCTGTTTGCAGGGCCAAGCAGACAGCGACCCTTCAGTTTTGCTGGCAATATCGCCTGAAATGTTATTTTTAGTTGATGGACACATCGGACATTTAAACAATTGTTTTGAGACAATCATGGTCTCACGATAACCATTGGATCTTTCAAAAATCTTTACGTCTATGGCCATCTTAAGCCAAGGGATATTGAAATTATTGAATGTAGTCCCAACACCTCAGATGCAAAGGTACTCTGATACCCTCCCCAATAATTCCACATATTATACTCAAAGTAAAGGAGGACTATAAAGGGACACCACAAAGTAAAGGATTTGTGGCTTTTTAGGGCAATTATAGTCCTCTCTAAGATAGTAGGGCAAGGTAATCTACAAGGCCACAGTCCCAGTTACCCTGTCCTGCCTTTAGTTTGTGGTGTCCCAACAATATACAGGTAGCTAACTCTCTTTGGGACAGCTCCACCATTTTTATTTTTCCAATTTTCTAATTCTCTTACGGATTTTAGCATTAAGGTTTTTTAACTCACCTCTAATGTTGGTCATATAACATTTATTAGTGAATCCTTTTTAATAATGGACATCAAGTATATTAGTAGCATTGCACTTTACGTGGTTCACAGATCAGATGTTAATCAATTTTTCACCTTTCAATTAATTGGATTTTTTCTACTTATTAATTATTCTTATTGATTTAGAATTATCATAAATTAACTTTCCAAATGATGAATTTATGAATTTTGATTTAATTATTCAATGCACTGCACTTTAGAAGTAGAACTAACATATTTCTCAAAATAAGGTTCTTTTAACCCATACTTGATTGAAATATTTGGTTACAAGTGGGGTTCTATTCTCTCCATTATTCTTTATGTATTTATATATTATATTCCCCTTCAGACTTCATGTAGAGTCCTATGTGGGTCCAATTTTTGAAACCCAACTTGATAAACCAGCATTGGACCACAACCTGCAAATGCCTTATCCACAACATGAGCCATGACCCACTGACAACAATTAAACAGAAAGTGCTGTTGCTGCAAACTGGAAGTGGCATCATCAGAAGTGAACTAGGGAAAAAATGTTTAAAAACAAATGCACTTGCCCGGGGTTTTATCAGTGAGCATCACAGAGCGACAGACTTCAATCTTCTTCTATCTTTCCCAGGGAAATCCCATGCACATCAGAACGAAAAAGCTGACTTTTAAGTTAAAGTTCAGCTTTTTGTTCTAATGCGCATGCACAGCCCTGCAAGACAGCAGTAGAAGGAAGTCTCTCTCTCAGTGGTGCTCACCGATAAAACACTGAGCCGGTGCACTTTTCTGCAGTTATTAGCACCAGCCTGGGGTTTCAGGTAAGTTATTATAATCACTTGGGGGTGCCAAACATTTGGCACCCCCAAGTAAGTCTCGACTTTCCTTCCCCTTTAAAAGTGTATTAATAGATCATCTTGAGAGGTGGAACTATTGACTTTTTTCAAACCAAATTAACCACGTAACTATGTAAGCAGGACATATGTCTCAAATGTCATGTTATAGGCGGAATAAAAATGTATGCATATACATACATAAGGTCATACTTACACATCATATATGGCCAATCTGTCAAATATTAGCTCAACTTGCCCATACAGAAGCATAATAAAAGATTTACTATTGGTCAAATTTCGAAGTGAAAAAACTTCGAAATTCAACCATGTAATTTTTTTTTGGGGGGGGTCATTTTTGATCAAATACGGGAGTTTTCAATCGAAAACGGCGTATTCGATCGAACAAAAATCATCTGAATTGTTCAATCGCATCTTTTGAATGGAACGATTCAAAGGATTAAAAAATTTCAGGACAGGTTGTAGGAGGTCCCCTATAGGCTAAAATTGCTGCCGACACTTGTTTGTGTGACTTTTCCAATGAGATTTTCCTGCAACATTTACAAACCACCAAGGATATTCAGTTGCAGCAATTACTTATGGATGCCTCTGGATCATATATTATAGCCCTTAACTGTACAGTACAAGTTAGATACAGTTAGGATATATATTTTTTAGAGTTCAGAGTATAGTGTTGCTTATGCTCTCCTCTGAACTTCAAGGAGGAAAGCAATAGTTCTAAATAAAAACAATTTTCCATTAGTCACCAATTAGACAATTTTCTGGATTGTGGTTAAAGAGATACTGACACCTGAAATTAAACTTTTTTTTACATCTATTATAATATTGGCTTTGAAAGCTACTTCTAACTTTGCCATAAAGTATTTGCATGATGCTTTTCCATTACCTGTCTGATCCCCCATGTTCCTGCATGAGGGGGCTGCCATATTTGTGCAGCAGAAGTCCGTTAGTATTAGAAACTGTAACTAACAGGCTGAGAAGGGAGTCAGGTTGGGAAAGTCGGTGTGTCAGAGAGTCAGGCTTAGGGACTTCAACTAACAGTTATATACAAAAACAAACCTCTCGGCAAAAAATTATCAACATGACCTATAGGTAACATTTAATATACATTCATATGTTAAAATTCATTTTTTAGTGTCAGTATCACCGACGTCATGAAACCGGAAGTAGGCGCCGGAAGAGACTCACAGCAGCGCGCACACAGGGAGAAGAAGGAAGAAGATGGCGGAGACCCCATGGACGCCATGGGACAGTGCTGGTTTGGTTTTTTTCAGATCTCCTACCCTAACAGCACAAAAGATTTGCATATTGCAGGTAAGTTATGTATATATATATATTTGTTTTTTGTTTTTTTTTCAATGGTGTTACTGTCCCTTTAAGCAGTTGCACTCTTTTGTTGCAAATGCTTTGTAAAAAAAAACTGCTATGTAAAAAACTATATAATCTACACAGCTTTTGTTAAATTGCAATTACATGGAAAAAGCACAAAAAAATTAATGTGAATAACACATTGTTCAGCTAGATGCCTACATCACATCCCAAATTTAGATAAGTCTGTACAGTCAGAGGACAAGTAGAGGCATGTTTGTGGTTTGAAGGTTCTGTTGGCTGCTATATCTGCTGCCGTGAGCAAGTAAAATAATCCCAGCCATTTCGAAGGATGCCTATGCTACCCATGCGGCTATCAATTGTGTTTGTAGGAGACTCCACTCAACAAAACCTACATGAATTATGGTCTTAATAAAAAATATCCTATAAATCCCACTGATAATTGACTTCTTGGCAGATTCTAAAAATCATATTAGTAGATAAAATACATATAAATGTAGTAAACATTTAGTTTATATGTAGTTCCCTAAGCCTAGCACCCTGCTCTCCTGCTGATCTTTCGGACGACTTTGCTGGGCTGGCTAGAATGTTGCATGTTGCATTAACATAAAATTGACGTGGACAGGTGAATACCATTTATGCAAGGGTAGTATCAAGCCCATTATTTACTTTATTTAGCCAGGTTATGAAATTTAGAGCAGTGCTGGAAACCTTGTTCAATGAATGTTATCCAAGATAAAAAAAAAAATAAAAACTCTATAGAGGGCCACATCTAACATATGTAGGGTTCCCACACGGCCGTTTTTTACCGACAGCCGGTTTTCAGAAGGGCTGCCCGAGTCAAGACAGTCTATCCAATTTTCCAAATAAGGAAAACCAGTCAGGATTCCCCTTGATTGCCATGGCAATCAGCCAATCGCTGATCGCCATATCATAGCTCTGTCCTGTAACACCTCCCATCACAACTGCAAGGTCACCTGCCCGTCCCTGCCCAGACTGTGGAGCACAGAATGGTGGTAACCCTAAGCAAATGCTCTGGGTCACTGATAATTATCTAACTGGCAGTATTTTTGTACCTCCTTAGAACACAAATTAAAATTAAATAGTAAGTAATAAACAATAAACTGTAAATAGGAGAACCTGTTATCCGGAATGCTTAGCACTCAGTTTTTCCTAGATAAAGGGTCTTTACGTAAAGTGGAGCAACATGACTTTAAAAACATATTTAGACATTACAAAAAACCAATAGAATTGTCATATCATCAACAAGGATTTAAAAATAATCAAAAAAATAATCAAGATTTACAGAAGCAAAATATAACAAAGGCTGCATGATGAATATTTTCAAAATAGGTCACGGACCACTGGGGCAGCTTCTACAAAAATATTTAAATATTTTTTATATATACATATATATATATATTTTTTTTTAAGTAAGGTTACATTGTTTTATATGCGTTATGTTACATAGTTAAAGTTATTTTAGGTTGAAAAAAGTCCATCAAGTTCAACCCCTCCAAATTAAACCCAGCATCCATACATACCAACAAATCAACCCTCCATACACTCACATAACTATACATAGCAATACCTATATTAACTGTAAATTTTAGTATCACAATAGCCTATGATATTATGTCTGTCCAATAAATCATCCAAGCCCTTCTTAAAAGGCATTATCAGAATCAGTCATCGTAACATCATTCAGCAGAGCATTCCATAAAAAATGTCTATGTTGCTATGCTGGGCTATATTGACTATAAAAAGTGAGGGCTATACAAAAATTAAAAAACATGAAGGAAACCAAAGGCATTGCTTTTCAATTTTTCTTTAGTGTGACCCCCTAACTCTGAGCAAGGTGTCTCCAGAAGTATGCATGAACCTAAATATTTCTATTTGGAAAATATGAGAGAATAGAGAAAGTGTCATGTTGATGCTCATAAAGCTCACAATCAGCACAATGTGCAAATTAAACACAGCAGTTTTGAAAACATATGTTTTCCATGTAATGCACCTCATATGACCTTGAGAATGCTAGTATGTCACAGCTCTCCTGAAAGCACCTACTGATGCTATTAAAAGTACTGTTGTTTATTCATGGTGAGAGAACCCAGAAACAGACAAAAATACACAAAACACTCTGCAGGCTTTTTCGAGGATTTCTGCTTAATAATATGATGGGTGAAAACAAAATCCTACCCAATTATATGTATACATTATTTAAAGGGTGCAGATGTGTGACCTGATGCTATTAAGGGCATTGGACTTGGAATGGAAAGGTTATAGGCTCAAGTCCACCCACTGCCACTAATCTTGCAAGAGTTGTTTAACTAGCGGAGAGCTGAAAAGACTTGCAATGTAAGTCTGGTTTGAAATCAGAGAAAATGCAAATCGAAAGATTCTTTCGTAAATGTAAAAATATTTAAAGCTTGCTATTACATGAAAAATTATTATCATAAGCAACTTATACTGTGGCGCTATTCAATTACAGTGGCTATACCAAATGCACACAAAAACCACACATTTGCTATGATGATATAGCCCTTTTCTAGAAAATATTTGGAAAAATGGAAGAAAATCTAGATACTAACGACTACAATGAAAAAATTAAAGCAAAAAAAGAATCCAGGTTTTATAAATATATTTAGGCATCAATAAGCTCAATGTTTTGTCCATTTTAGAGCAACAAGTCTTCCTGCTGAATGGCCCTTTATAAGTTACTTAACTAACGAGGGCCACAAATTCTCATGCATCGGATGAACTGCACTGCAGGATGTGATTGGGGTCAAAGGTCCCTACCACGATCCACAGCAAGGCCTGAGGTCTGCAGTTTTGTAGTTATGCTGCTGCTTCTAGCTCTGAATAACTACCCTTTTCACAAAATAGCACATTTACCTGCTGGTTTTAAAGGGGCAGTAAAACCCTTTTAGCATTCATTCAGTAAATAGATCCCGTGCTTAATAAACCTTTTTACATATTGTTTTAATTGGGAAATATTTAATCAAATATTAGAGGAAGTAAAACCTTTATAAAGTAAAAGTAAAGTGAAATAAATGAACATTGGATGTGTTGGTTCTTTTTGCCAAATACTTTATTAGCCTTATTATCTATATAGCACAAAAAACCAGAAACTTTGTAGCAGGAAGCGCTCATTTGCCATTCACAGATCTCTGGCCCACACTATGATGGGAATGAGCGTTTGTCAGAAAATTTTAATTAATATCTACTGAACAGCTATTTCCAATCGCTGTTTGCTGTAGCACTAGGAAAGGAGAAAGGAACTTGTGAAACAGTACTGAGTTAGTGAGTTTCATACAGACAGAAGAGATTGTTTACATTACAGCTGCATCTTAAGTGAAACAATTTGGGATGTATGCTATTATAGGTATGGGACCATTTATCCAGAATGCTTAGGACCTGGGATAAGAGATTGTTCAGTAATTACATACCTTGGGGCTGATTTACTAAAGAACAAATTGTTTTGGTGAAAATTCTCCAAAATGACAATTCACAGCATCATCTCCAATTCCAAGGCAAATAAGATACTGCACTAGAGAACTTTCTCGCTGTTTCACCAGGTGAACTTTAACCCAGACGAATTACAGTTAATCCACTTATTTATCAAAATGTAAAAAAAAAAAATCACATTTGCTATGGTGATATAGTATCTTCTAGAAACCATTTTCCCACAATCAGCATAAAATGAAAAAAATAAATAAAAAGAAATCGTAATGACTACAATGAAAAAATTAAAGCAAAGAAAAAATGTCAGATTTACTATAAGATCTGGATATATATATATATTATTCAAAAGGTTGCTAAATGTCCTTTAGGCTGAGTGCATGATGTACAAGTGTAACATGGACGGCCATGTGCACGTAAGGATGAGCATTAACAAACAAGGTTTTCAGTCAGTAGCCATTTTGCCAGGAATTTTGACATGATACCAACTGTGAGAGGATGTAAACAGCTTCTGCTGCTGCTTTTTACAGCACAGTGCAGATGAGAGTAAAAAGCTATCAATAGAACCGCAGCAAAAATACTACACGGCAACGTCTTCTTCAGATTTTTTTTGTTCGTTTGGAACTGTGACCTATTGAAAGGCATGCATTGTTTATGTATGTGTGTATATATATATATATATATATATATATATATACACACACATATACATATATATATATAAACATACAGTGCTAATATAAAACCTAAGCAGGTGTGATTTTTATCTAGCAGCCTAAGACACTCCCACACAGCATCAGTCTAGTGACCTGATGCAAGAAAAAAATATCAGCCAGCCATTCAGCACGGAGACTGCATCTGACCACCTTTGTTATTCTTGGAATAAAAAAAATCCGCTGAATGAAAAATATCTCATGCATTACCATCATCTGCATGTTCCACTAGCAGGGATACAAATGGAATGAATCCTATCTGTAATGTTGTTCTAGGATGCGTCTGAAACCAGCAATATGATCTGCAGCATTGCATTTAATCCTGTTTAATACTGCAGAAGACGGGAGATAAACAGACAACATATTCTTCTTTCAGAAGTAAAGATCAAAGCACATTGCCTAATTCTCAATAAAAACAAAAAAAGGCAGCTTTTATTTTTACCCAGTAATTCTCTAGTTTCTCAAATGCCTCAAAATGAAGGGATGCCCAACCTGTGGCCCTCCAGTTGTTATTAGGCTATAGCTCCCAGTGCTGAGGGCTGCAATTCAGTAACAGCTGGAGGCCAAAGACTGAACATAACAAGGGTAGGCAAAACCTAGAAGTGTTTTGTTATTTTTTTTATTATTATTCTTTTTATCATTCTCAGAGTGAACATATAGATATATATATATATATATATATATATATATATTAAATAGATATGCGTAATTGTGTAATCTGTGGGATGATACCCAAATGTAACATGCACATGGAATGGAAGGTTGCCACCTGGCCAGTGTTTTATTGGCCTAGGCAATAAAATTGATGCCAAGGTTATTAATGGGGCACAAATATTAAAACAAAGGAAGGACAGTTTTTTTTCTAGAATAGGTGGCAACCCTAGTGTTATTTTTCTTTGGACTATAAGGAGACATGTTCAGCTATTTATGGACACAGTGTCTCAATAAACTGATATGAGCAGTGATATGACTGCAATACTGCTGGCTTGTGTGGAAACAAAACTGCATGGTGAGCACTTGACACACATGCACAAACATCCCCTTATACTGACATATGTGCTGTGCCAATATACTCATGTGTATGCTCCAGCATCCAGCCCAACCCTGGTAACAATGCCAGGGAAGGTGCCAGTCAGTGTTTCTCCTAGGAATAAAGTGGTCGGTGGGTGAATGGATGACAGGGCACAGGGGTTGTTGTTGTTGTTGGCATGGTACCTACCAGATGGAGTTCTTGATCTTCTGTTGCAGTGCACTGGCCTCTGTCCCTTGCAGTCCTGTCACTAAGGCTGGCAGTGCCCCTGGTGCAGAGGGAGGCAGCTGGGAAGGCTGCTCCGTGCGTTGGATTTTCTGGGCTTGTTGTTGCTGCTGCTGCTGCTGCTGATCCTCTGCCATGATTGCTGATGCTGGGCTCGGTGTGTATCAGTGTGTGTATGTGTGAGGAGGAGGGGAGGGGTGGGAAGCAGGAGGACGGAAGGCGCACTGCAAACTAGGCCTTTACCCCGACCTCGAGTAAGTCGCCTTCCCCTGCTGGAGCGGGGACATGACGAAGGAGATCTTATCTCTGGAATAGGCGGGGTGCGGGGAGCTAGAACGGGCAAGACGCGTGGAATAGGGTGAGGTGCATGGTAAGGTCGCTGGGAGGAGAGAAAGCCAAGGGTAATGTCGGGGCGTTGGTAATGACACAGACGGTTCCGTTGTCGAGGGTCGTCAAGCTAAAACGGCAGCTGTGTTTCTTCCCGACGGCGCCCCGTGACTACCCTGCACCTGGTCCCACTGCAGCCGTGAGCAGCAGCCCGCACGGCGCTCACTGGAGAGGAGCGGAGGCTGCACACGGACGCGCAGGCGCACTCCTCGTGACAACAACAACTCCACACAGCAGAGACAGACACAGACCGACAACATACAAACACACACACTGCTAGGAATGGCCAACCTGCGCCTCACCGGCTGGAGAAGTCTGCAGCAGGGAGATGTTGTGCAGCATTAAACATCCGTTTAATGTTTATAGTTTAAAAGTAATTAAACAAGGAATTTGCTAAGATGGGGGGGTCAAAATATCTCTTCAAGATCCACATAATCCTACATGGACCCCACAAGTGACGTTTGGTACTCCGCAGTCTGCTTCCTCTATAGTTCTGCAACCTTTTAGCAAATGCAATCTTTTATCTGAAAAAAATGAAAAATTAAAAAAAAAATGTCTGATTTTCAGGCAGACCTGGGTGGCACTTGGAACAAGTTGCTGGACATCTGTGGTGGGCAAATTATTTGAAGGCTTGTTAAGGGATCACATTCAAAATTTTGTCCTAGGGAATGGCATTATGAGCAGCAATCAGCATGGCTTTATGAAGTATAGGTCATGCCAGACAAATTTGATTGCTTTTTATGAAGAGGTAAGTAAGATGCTGGACAGTGGGGGGGGCAGTAGATGTGATCTATTTGGATTTTGCCAAAGCGTTTGATACCGTGCCCCACAAACGACTGCTTTCTAAACTAAGGTTGGTTGGGCTTAATGAAGTCGTTTGCACATGGATAGGGAACTGGTTACAGGATCGGGTACAGAGGGTGGTTGTTAATGGTACATTCTCTACTTGGAGTAAGGTTCTTAGTGGGGTCCCTCAGGGCTCGGTATTGGGTCCACTTTATTTAACTTGTTCATTAATGACTTAGGGGAGGGTGTTGTAAGTAATGTATCAGTGTTTGCGGATGACACAAAACTATCCAGACCAATTAATTCCATCCAGGATGTGGCATCCTTGCAACAGGATCTTGACAAACTGGCAATCTGGGCAGCTAAGTGGCAAATGAGATTCAATGTTGATAAATGTAAAGTCACACACCTGGGATGTAAAAATATTCAAGCCACTTATACCCTTAATGGGACTGCACTAGGCAAATCCATTATGGAAAAGGACCTTGGAGTCCTTGTAGATGATAAACTTGGGTGTAGCAAGCAATGCCAGTCAGCAGCATCAAGGGCCAATAAGGTCTTGAGCTGCATTAAAAGGGGCATAGAGTCACGGGAGGAGGGGGTCATTCTTCCACTTTATAGAGCACTTGTAAGGCCACATTTAGAATATGCCGTACAGTTTTGGTCTCCCTCACTCAAACAGGACATTATTGTATTAGAGAGGGTACAGAGAAGGGCAACTAAGCTGGTAAAAGGTATTGAAAATCTTAGCTATGAGGAAAGACTGGCCAAATTGGGGATGTTCACGCTGGAGAAGAGGCGCTTAAGGGGTGATATGATAACTATATATAAATATATAAGGGGGTCATATAATAATCTCTCTAATGCTTTATTCACCAGTAGGTCTTTCCAGATGACACGAGGTCACCCATTCCGTTTAGAAGAAAAGAGGTTTCGCTTAAATATTCGGAAGGGGTTTTTTACAGTGAGAGCTGTGAAGATGTGGAATTCTCTCCCTGAAACTGTTGTACAGGCTGATACATTAGATAGCTTTAAGAAGGGGTTGGATGGCTTTTTAGCAAGTGAGGGAATACAGGGTTATGGAAGATAGCTCATTATGCAAGTTGATCCAGGGACTAGTCCGATTGCCTTTTGGAGTCAGGAAGGAATTTTTTTCCCCCTCTGAGGCAAATTGGAGAGGCTTAGGATGGGGTTTTTGCCTTCCTCTGGATCAACTAGCAGTTAGGCAGTTAAAATAAAAAAAAAGTTTGAACTTGATGGACGCGAGTCTTTTTTCAGCCTAACTTACTATGTTACTATGTTACTATGAGCTGGAGAGATTCTGGGCCTAACCACACTTTACTGAATACTTCACAGTTTGAGAACCTTGCCATATGCTGCCAGATACACAGCACTGAATCACTGATCTTCAGTGCAACTGCAGTTATTATAGCTGTGGTCTTGTGGGGAAAAGCATATGCCACAAATTTGCTGGATGCCTCAAATCTGTTGCAATTGCACTTGCAAATGTTCACAAATATGATGCAAGTTGTATCGCACAGAGTTCAAATAGCATTAGCATGTGATTCTTTTGGCGCAACTCTGCGGTGCCTAGGGCCGAGGCATGTGCCTAGGGCACAATGGTGGCAGGTCACCAAGGATGTAATTCTTCTGTCGCCTACTCCAGGACTAGATGCATACCTCCCAACATTTTGGAAGTAAAAAGTGGGACAAAAAATATTTTTGACCGTGCCCTTTTTGTGGCCACACCCCCCTAATTACCATGTTCATTTTACAAAATTTGTCAGGTTATGAAAGTTTGAAAATATCTCTCTTTATCTAAACTGTTACAATTACATATTTTCTTATCTCAAAATTGTTACAAAGTATTGTAACAAAGTATTTGCACCTGCTGTTCTGGGCTCTCTGCCAAAAGCCAATAAAGTTAGAAACTTTGTTTCTTTTTCTGACTGTCTAACTTTATAACTTTAAAAGCAACTTTATAATCAGGATCAAAGCCACATACAGGAAACTGTACTTGCACAGTCTATGGGTTGTTTATGAGTTGGTCCCTAAGCTCAGTAATTGAAAGCGGCACAGAGCATGTGTAGTGAATCAGCAGAATAGAAAATGGGGAGCTACTGGGGCATCTTTGGAGACACAGATATTCCCTGCTAAAGGGCTGTGGTTGCCTTGGCTGGTACAGAAGCCCAAAACATAATGTGCAACATTTCTAGCCTACTTTTTAATTAGGCTTTAGTTTTCCTTTCATGACACTCCTCTTTCATAAAGTGAATGTGAAGATCACTGACCAAGTTGGCTACAGTTGGGTGGTCTAGCAAACCATTTAGAAATTGATTGTATGTACTTTTACAGAAAGACAAAGTTGTGTTCATCACTAAATAATAAAGCTGGGGTGTAATGAGAGTGTAAACACAAAATATGTGCAAAAAGGGGGTAGGCAGTCAAAGGATCATAACCAAAAAGTATCATTAAAAACAAAAATCTTTATTGTCACAACATCTTAGTCACCCTACGTGTTTCATTCTCCAAAAGCACTTAGTCGTAGGCTGAAAGGTTAAAACAGTTCTATCACAACAAAGAAAAAAATGTCAACTGATAGCAAACTAAGACAGCAGTGAGCACAGAGAATTAAGATTGGGAAACTATCTAGATGTCAGAAAAAATCAGATATAAGTATGATACAAGGAATAAGTGGCCGATCAACAAGCATGTTCCAAAAACCTGTTATAGATGCCACATAAAACAGAATTTTCTTACCACCATACCACCAAACAATGGAAATTAGCATGACAGCATAGATAGCTCTCCAGTGCCCAGGACGGTATTTGTATATCAAGGTTTCCAAATTTTCAGTGTTGGAAATGGGAATAGTTGTAGTTTCCCAATGTTTTGCAATGGTTATTTTAGTAGCAGTGAAAACATTAGTTATAAAAACTTGTTTATACGCATTAATATTAAAGTTTCTTATTCAGTAATGTAGTCTGCGGGTCTTTCCTCAGATTTATCTGGGTGATGGAGAAACTGGTAGTGTAAACACAAGACCAAAAGCGCTGAACTCCACTGTATATGTAACATTGCACACCTTGACCATAAAGTCTAAAACAATCTTTGCTGAGCAGACCTGAATTTGTGGAAAGGTCACCAAGGCAGCAGGATTATAGGAGGTGGCATGCTGCCCAACCACACCCACATTGGTTAAGAAACACTTGGGATGCACAGTAGATACAATAGATTTTTAAATTTTCTGTGCGCCAATCCACATTGCTCTGGTTTGATTATGAGAAACACCACTTTTAACTTAGCTACAAGAAGTCACTACAGTAGGCTTCCACTGGGTAATTGGGAAAGTAGCAGTGCCCTCACAGAGGTATAGGGATGGAAGCATCCTACTCGGTTAAACTTATCTTTTGTCTCTCTAAAATTCTCCCTTTTATCTTTGAAGACTCTCATTCATCCTGGTTATGGTCTGTAGTAATAAGTAAAATCAACTGGACTTCCTGTGTTTTTTTGAAGACGCTACACCAGTCATCCAACTGGCTTTCTCAATTCAGAATGACTTGTAGCCAAGATCTTTCTGGAATAAATAATGTTGCTTCAATAATCATAATCTGTTTATCATTATAAGCAAGGATCTCATGATGGTAAGGTGTTGATTCTATTAGCATGATTGGAGCTTTGAGGTATTATTAAACCTTCCAGGGAGAGGTAGCAAAACAGCATTGTATTGCAGCCAACAGATGTCGCACCCAACCCCCCACCTCTATTCAAACTTGGCTTTTCCGTTTTTGCAAATATGGCTTCTTTAACACATCTTTTGAACCAGTTGTTCTCCCATCTAGAATCTGGATTCTTCTGTCTTCAAACATGTGTCCTTTTTCCTTCAGATGTAGGTACACTGCTGAGTCCTGACCAGAGGAGCTGGCTCTTTGTGCTGCACCATATGTATGTGTAACAGTTGTTTGGTTGTTTAACACCTCATAGCTCCAATCATGCTAATGTGAGCAACACCTTACTTTCATGATATCCTTACTGATTATGATAAACAGATTATGGCGATTGGAGCAACATTCCAGGCTATTTATTCCAGAAAGATCCAAGTCCAGTTGAGACTTATTACTAGTCCCTTTTATCAACACAATGGCTTATTTACCAAAAGGCATCTCTGATCATTCCCCACTAGTGGTCACACACTGGGGTATATTTATCAAAGAGTGAAGTTAAGAGTGAAGAGTCGCCACTAGAGGGAAATTCCGCCGCTCTCCATTCGTTTCTATGGGATTTTTAAAGGCGTATTTATCAAAGGGTGAACTTTCACTTCACCCACTGATAAATAGGCCTTTCAAAATCCCATAGAAATTAATGGAGAGTGGCGGAATTTCACTCTAGCGGCGGAACTTCACTCTAGCGGCGGAATTTCACTCTTTGATAAATTTACCCCTAACTATCCACCCAGACCCACCAGACAGGATCTGATATTGACTTCCCATTGGATTAAACCCCAGAACTGCAGATGTATATACTGCATGGGAAGCTTTAAATGCAACCAAAGGGGGGTTCATGTCTCATGTATCAGCTTATCATGTTAGATATACTTAGCGGACCCTACAAATGAATATATATATATATGAACTCTTAAAGAAAAATAATCCAAGGGTTCCCATATTTTATCTACTATCAAAAACACACAAATCACTCATTAAACCACCAGGGAAAGCCACAGCAGTGTACTCCTTATTACAACCATTGGCAATGTATATAGATATCCACTTGTCACAAAACTAGACACTTGCCTCAAAGACACTACTGATTTTCTAAATGCATTTTAAGACATTGAAATACCAAATGAGAACATAATACTTTGCACAATAGACATGAAGGATCTCTATATCTCAATAGCGAACAAAGTGTAGGGGAATATCTTACAACCCAAACAATAGGCTCACATGAAAACATGTTTATATGCGATTGCCTAGACTTTGTTCTCACTAAAAGTTATTTCAGGTTTAATGATATGTTTTTTCTACAGATACATGGGACTAGTATGGGTGAAAACATGGCACCAACCTACACCAACATCCATATGTATAAATTTGAAAAGACCCACATATTGTCATACCCTGTATTTATACAAAAAAATTGTAGCATTGAAAAGATATGTTGATGACATGTTTGTGATTTGTAAGGGCACCGAGGAAGAATTTAGTGAATTATTTACCTCCCTTAATACTTTACATGGAACAATAAAATTCACTATGAAAATAGGTAAATTATTAAATGGTGTAACAATACCTTTGGAAATGGGTGTTGGTCTGGGAAGTCTCTCTCTCTTAAAAGCCGTAAGCAGAGTAGAATTAATCTCATGGAACCAAAGCTGGGGTCTAGATTATCTCGCTCCTTTGAAAGCTAATGGTGGGGAGTACTAAGCCCTATGGATGAAACCAATGCCCAGGTCAGGATACCTTTATTTCAGGTAATGCTTTTATGCTGGGAGGCTTTAACATTTGATATTATGACCAGAGGTAAACATTTAGGGGCCACCATATGGGTTTTACCTTGACGGTGGCTTATCAATTTTATGATCATAATTTTGTACCTAAAAAACCACTGTCTTTGTATACATGCATTTGCATAGATTACTTATATGACAGGGGACCAGGGAATGTGCATTGACCAATCTCTCCTCTTTTTCCCTATGTCTATAGTTAATTTGGCCAGATCAGTAGCACTTCCATTGTATTTTAGTACATTTTTATTAAGCTATGGAGTGCTCCCACAACCTTTCTTTTTTTGCAATTATTTTGATGACCCTGGTGGAATATCTTTTGTTACTAACAGATAAACATAACATGCTATTAAAAACAAGCGTCCGAGGGGGCGTGGCCTGTTGCTGATCCTGAACAGACGCATGTAGTGAGAGCTCCTGTGATTTGGGGTCTCCGAAGCCAAAAAAAAATACATAATCTACTAGAAATGACTAAACGAGGGAAACAGAAGGGGAAACCTCCGCCATCGGAGACTTCCTCACAAGGAGATATCGCATCTTTCTTCGGTGCTAAAGACGATATCGGCACCCAGAAAGAACCAGAAAAACGGCCATCTTGGGAAGCGGGCATGGATGAAGAGGCAGCCCGTGAAAGCAGCACTTCAAGTCCAAGCCCAAATACCTCTCAACAGACACCAGTGGCAGTAAGTGCAGCAGCCGATAACCCGCAACAAACAGCAAGTATCAGTATTCCACACTCACAGATAGCAGTGGAAACCGCAGACTGAAGTAGCGGAGATGGAGGCGATTGGGGAGTCGTACGAGAGCCACAAAATTTACAAGGTAACAATACCCAAATCACAGCCAATGCACCCAATTTAACTCCAAGGGGAGCTCAACAACAAATAGAGTCCCAAGATTTGGCGTTATGGGAGAAGACACCAAGGGTTGTGCATAGGCTGAATACCATGAGGGGGACTAAGATGGCGGAGGAAAAGGTCGTTACGCACTTTCAGCCACAGCAAGTACATAATGCATATACAACTGAGCTGCAGTCTATTAAGGCCCTAATAAGCGACCTACCCACAAAAAAAGAACTTGATACACACATGACCCAATTAGAATCCACCCTGAGAGGGGAAATAACAACTATAAAGGGCCATATTCAACAAATAGGCACAAAAATAACAGAAATAGAGGAGCAACAAGATGCACAAAATACAACTGTTGTGGCTCTCCAGGAAGTAGTAGCAGCTCAGTCGTCTCAACTATTTCACTTACAACAACAAATAGATGACCAAGAGAACAGGAGTCGGCGAAATTATATCCGTATCAAAGGTTTACAAGAAACTACAGGCCCAGAGAATCTGCGCCCTATAATACAAGAAGTCTTTAACAAATTGCTGGATCGTCCAATTGATACACACATTGAACTGGACCGAGTCCATCGAGAAACTCGCCCGTTCAATCCAGAAGCTAAATTTCCAAGAGATATCGTCTGCAGGATCCATTTTTATGCAGAAAAAGAAAAGATCCTAAGAAAAGCAAATGATATTGGGGAAATAGACTTTAATGGAGCAAAACTCAGATTTTTTCCAGACTTATCCAAGCGCACATTAGCACAAAGGAGAGCTATTCGCCCCTTATTGCAAGCTTTACAAGAAAAGGGAATTAAATACAGATGGGGCTTTCCGTTTGCATTAATAGCTTCTCATAAAGGACAGACAGTAGTTTTGAAATCGCCACTCGACCTAAAGGAATTTACAAAGCGACTCAACATACCACAAGTACCGTTACCCAACTGGAAAGGACCCACCTGAAAGAAGATGGAAAAGGAGCAGCCAATAGATGGACTAAATAAGAGGAAAAAGACATAGAATATCCTCAACTAAGACTTGCACCTATTGAATAACTTTCTAATATTCCAAGACTGCTCGACAGAAAATTTCAGAACAACATAAACACTAGAGACCGGTATGACTTGACTTGCATACCAAGAGATGGTGATGTAGCTTTCCTTTCCTTTTAAGAATAAGAATAATATGGCTAATATTGTTATAATAAGGACATAATAGTACACTATTATTATAATGTTATATGATGGTATATATTCTCTTACTGTTTTAGTTTTAAAGTATTGGGGGTTAGGTTCGCCCTCAAGCTAACTTCTGGTGTATTGTGGAGAGGCCGATTTTGAGAGAATTTTCGACTGGTCTTCACTACTTATTTTTTATATAGTTTCTCAATGATTTGTGGTTTTCTTTTTTCTATGCGGCTTTCAGATGGGGGACACTGACGCCGCCTAGAAATAGCTGCTCTGTAGGACTACAGGTGTACTATTATTGTTATAATTTATTACTTATCACTTTATCCGGCTCATTCTCTACTCATGCGCCAGTCTCCTATCCAAGTCAAAGCAGGGTTTCTGAGGGGATTTATACCTTGGAGGCCAGGTAATTGATATTGCGAACTGGAGAGCTCCTGAATAGAAGGCTAAATAATCCAAAAACCACAAACAATAAAAAGCTGAGACCAGTTACGGATTGTCTTGAGATGTTACTCCCTGCGGTATACAGGGGGTTGATGCAAAGGTGAACAGCCCCTATAACAGAGAATAGGCTCTTTTGAGAATATGACACTCGAATCAGACATTACTATATGATTAAACATAATCACATTTACATAAAAATGGATATAATCTACAATATCTAATGTATCCTCAAATGTCATATGCAATTAAAAGTTAAGCAGCTTACCTGGCTTCGGAGGCCCCCTACCTCCCTTATTAGAGAAGCCTGGAATTCAAATGGAAACGGCGCTAGACCTAGCTCCCCACACTAGGGAACACATGGGATCATTACCCGTGTTTACAATTATGTGTTTAGTTTTATTGTGTAAAGTTAAGTGTTGTAACCCTGATCCCCTGACACAGTTCCATATATTCACCCTGACCCACGGTGACACATGCCCTGCATATTGGAGAGTTCAAAATACAATTTTTGATAATGGCTAACATTAGAGTAACCTCACTAAACTGCAGAGGCATGAACACACCGGAGAAACGGTCACAATTGTTGTATGAAATGCATAAGTTAAAAACAGATATTCTTCTTATACAGGAAACTCATTTCAAAGAAGGACATAGACCCATATTTACAAATAAGTATTATAATACTTGGTTCTATAATGATAATCCTGAGTCGCGGACAAAAGGTACAGCTATAGCAATACACCGTAGATGCCCACACCGACTAATAGAGACCAAAAGTGACAACCTAGGACGAGTTCTAGCTATTAAACTCGAGATACAACAATCTATTCTTACAGTGGTTAATTTCTACGCGCCAAATACTAACCAGCCCCAATTTCTGGAACATTCTTTCCAATTATTAACAGATATATTGGAGGGAGTCTTAGTAGTTGGGGGGGACTTGAACTTGGCATTAGAACCTTTATTAGACACCTCCTCAGGGAAAATGAGTATTACCTACAGACAACTTAAAAAAGCCAAAACATCACTATACAACCAACATTTAGTAGACAGCTGGAGATTCCAACATCCTTCAGCCAAAGATTATACTCATTTCTCAATACCACATAATCAGTATAGCCGCATAGACTATATATTTGTTTCCCACCATGTGCTAGAATGGATTAGACACACTGAAATAGGCCCCCAGACCTGCTCAGATCATCATCCAGTATATGTGGATATAAATATACCAAATCTCCCCATACGAACATGGACATGGCATCTCAATGAATCTCTTCTAGAAGACCCAGCTTGCACCAAGGATTTACAAGAGGTAATTAAGAATTTTCAATTGGATCATATAGATGACCCAACCTCCTCTTTAACAAAATGGGAAACATTAAAATGCGTAATGAGAGGTACCTTAATTAAACATGGATCCAGAATCAAAAAACAAAAGATGAAAACGATTAGTGACTTAATACAGAGGATACAAACCCTTGAAAAGTCACATAAAAAGTCACTATCCATACAAGTTTTGGGAGAACTAACCAAGGCAAGACAGGATCTATTGGTGATTACACAACAACGATATAAGAGATTCATTGAGAAATGCCAGGGGAAATTTTACGAAACAGGTAATAAATGCGGCAGATATTTAGCCAAAGTATTAAAACAAAAACACACAACTACTTACATCCCACAGATACACACCAAAGATGGCTCTGTTACACATCTAACCACAGAGATTGCTGAGACTTTCAAAAGGTATTACTCAACCCTATATAATATTAAAAATCCCACCTCAGCAAATCCCTCTCTAGAGATGATAAATTACATTAAAAACTCATCTCACAGAAAAGTTTGCGACCCATTAATACAGGAATCATTAACACAGCCCTTTACACTAGACGAGCTTAAAGAAGCCATTAAGACAACCCCAAATGGGAAAAGTCCAGGCCCAGATGGGTTTTCAGTCGAAATATATAAACGCCTGGGAGAGGCCCTCTCCCCTGTCATGCTAGAAGCGTACAACACTATTTCGGATGTCTTGCCTCCCCCCCAAACATTCTTAGAAGCTACTATTACTCTAATATTAAAACCAGGGAAAGACCCAAACAATTGCTCTAGCTACAGACCCATCTCATTGTTAAACGTTGATACTAAACTTTACGCAAAAATGTTAGCCAACCGTATTAAGCCTTTACTGAACAATCTAATCCATCAAGACCAGGTGGGGTTTGTACCTGGGAGAGAGGCGAGAGATAACACTCTGAAAGTGTTTTCACTTATACAATATGTGCAGAAGGAAAAAATTCCAATTCTTTTGCTTTCACTTGACGCAGAGAAGGCATTTGACAGGGTGAGTTGGGCCTTTCTCAGGGCAGTAATGACACAAGTGGGGTGGGGAGAGAAATTTATAGCCAAGGTGATGGCGCTGTACACCATCCCCACGGCTAGAATTAGAGTCAATGGGACATTGTCGAGACCGTTTAAATTATCTAATGGCACACGACAAGGATGTCCCCTATCCCCGATATTATATATTTTGACCATGGAACACCTACTTAATGCTATTAGACTAAATCCATTGATACTAGGGCCCAAAATAACAGGCAGAGAAGTTAAGGTGGCGGCCTTTGCAGATGATCTTTTAATATTTCTTAGATCCCCATTCCTATCTATCCCTCCATTACTCACAGAATTAGCTAATTTTGGTAAATTCAGTAATTTTAAAGTTAATACAGTGAAATCCGAAGCATTAGACATCTCTTTGTCAAAGGAAGAGGCCTTGAGGGTGAAAGAAAATTTCCCATTTGCATGGCAAACACATTCTCTGAAATATTTGGGGATCCAAATTCCACAAGACCTAAGTCAGACAGCAAGTCTAAATTACAACAAACTGTTGACTCAACTCAAACAAGAACTTAAACGGTGGGACCCATTAAAACTAACGTGGTTTGGCAGAATTAATGCCATAAAGATGGTCATATTACCAAAATATTTATATTATTTCCAAACAATACCGCAGCAACCTTCCGTACAGATGTTTAAGAGAATTAATAGTGCGCTGTTGCAATTTATCTGGGAAAATAAACCCCCGAGGTTAAAACAATCAATAATATTCACACACAAGAGAAGGGGGGGACTAGGACTCCCGGATATGCATTCTTATTTTCAAGCTGCCAATTGTCAAAGAATAGTAGATTGTTTTCATGGTAAGGAGAGCAAACTATGGGTCCAACTTGAACAAAGTCAAATACAACAACCATTAACAGCATTACCATGGCTAAAAACACAAGAACAACCTATTAAACAAACATTGCCATTAGTAATACAATCATCCTTATCCATCTGGGATAAAATACTAGTGACAACCCCACTCTCACAGAGGATAGGCCCAATGACCCCTCTCATTGGGAATCCCTCTTTCACACTAGGGATATTAAATAAAGGATTTCTCCATAAACACAGACTGGAAACTTTCCCTTTAATTTTGGCTACAGGTCCAACTGGAATAGCCCCATTGAGAATCATTATAGGAGAAACAACAAACTCTTTTCCGCTTAAATTTATGCACCACCAATTGGTCCATTGGTTCCAGACGCATCAGGAAAAGAGAAAATTACAAGAAAACACAACATTATTTGACGAAATATGCCTGGCAAAGGAACAACCAAAACATAGTATAGCACAAATATATAATATTCTTCGGAATCTTAAACAAGTTACTCTACCTAATTACACTGTTAAATGGGCCAAAGACCTTAGACGTAATATATCGGAGGAAGAATGGCAAATATGTTTCAAGATGACACACACTATGGCAACGGCGTGTAAAGCACAAGAAACCAACTATAAAATTCTCTCACGTTGGTATAGATGCCCATCTATACTACATAAGATGTATCCAACTACTTCTAATAAATGTTGGAGATGCAACATACAGACGGGAGATATGATACATATATGGTGGGAATGTCCCTCGGTCCAAGGCTATTGGACAACAATCATAAACTGTATGTCTAAAGTACTAGCTATTGACCTCCCCTTAGATCCCGCGTTAGCACTACTGTCAATACCACCAGACCATATTAATATTACAAAAAAAAACTTACTATCCTTCGCACTAACAGGAGCAAGGACCATAATACCTAGGTATTGGAAACAAAACATCTCTCCACCAGTGGGGGACTGGATAAAAGAACTCAATGTCATTATGATAAATGAAGAACTATTATCATATTATAATAAAACACAAGAGAAACATATCCAGATATGGTCTACCTGGATTGCCTACAAAGAAACACAAGAATATACTAATATGTTGATTACTTAAAGATAGTAATTAAAAAAAAAGAAGACAAGCCTTTATTTCTTTGAATAAGCATACATCTTTAGGCACATGAAGTGACCGAAGTAATAGAACAAAACAAAGTGGAAGCATAGATACTTCCAGACCCCTTTGGGGGGAGAAAGAGAGTAAAGTAGGAGATTAGGAACTGTGTCTTTCCCCTTATTGTTGTTTATGAGTTATGTGATAGTACTCAAACATGGCAAGCTACGATGTAAACAGAATTCAATAATATGTTCTAACTGTGAAAGGAAAACTAAAACAAATAAAGAAATAAACAATTAATACATCCTTTCTCAAGAAACATAGTCAGATCGCATACTTTTGAAAGAGAAGGTTTAATACTGTTAAATATAATATAAAAAATGTCATGCATATACACATTGTATATATATATATATGATATGTTTTAGTGTTTAATTTTTATTTTATGTTATTGTTGTTATGGAAATAAAAACGGAAAATAAAGAATATATAAAAACAAGCGTCCATCCACAATGTCTCCCTGAAAGCCAACTAACATGGGTGTGGCACATTACATCCAATAACGAACTATTCAGTGAGCAGGCTTATTAATAAATAACTTAATGGAAAGGGAGTACCGAAGGGAGGAGCTGAAAACTATACCCCGAAAATGAATACTTGAGCAACATATAGTTTATATCAAATTAAGTGACATATTAAAGAATCTTACCAAACTGGAATATTTATTTAAGTAAATATTGCCCTTTTACATCTCTTGCCTTGAACCACCATTTCGTGATGGTCTGTGTGCTGCCTCAGAGATCACCTGACCAGAAATACTACAACTCTAACTGTAACAGGAAGAAGTGTGGAAGCAAAAGACAGAACTCTGTCCGTTAACTGGCTCGTGTGACCTAACTTTATAGTTTATTTGGTATGTTTGTTTGCACCGTTGAATCCTAGGATCCCAGGAGGCTGTCCTTATTTTTTAAAATAGCTATTTTCTATTAATGATTGCCCAATGGCACATGCTACTAAAAAAGTATATTATTATGAAAATGGTTTATTTACATGAAGCAGGGTTTACATATGAGTTGTTTTATGCAATATCTTTTTATAGAGACCTACATTGTTCCGGGGGTATAGTTTTCCTTTACGTACAAAAGTGAAATAGGACAGAAAGATAGGAAGAAATTATGTGAACAGAATATTCCATGTGTTACAATATATTTGGACATCATTCATGCTTTGTATATAAAATAATAAAGAGATACTGGACAATTTTACAAAATGAGGTGCATGCTAAATTGTTTACAAATCTTCCCTGAATTTGTTACAGAAAAGGGCAAAGTATAGGGGAAAGTGTTATGAGACACAATTTAGACATTTCCCTGTGTAAATTGTTGCCATTGTAATGGCAAAACATCAGTTGACCATTGCATACATTATATTCACATCAAGGAACTAAGGACTTTGCTACCTGTAATACTGAAAATGTTGTATACTGCCTCAAATGCCCCTGTGGGTTAGCTTATGTGGGACAAACAAATTAAAATCAGATTGAGTTAACATATGAGCACAATTAGAAATTTTAAACCAGATCAGGAACGGTAGAGTGAGAAGGATATTGAAAAAAAGAAAATGGTCAAGGATGAACAGTGGAACCTAAGTTTCTTTTTTTAATATGCTTTGTGTAACATGGTATTTCAATCATATTTATTGATCTAACTCTTTTTAATTCCATTCACAGATAACTGGCTGCGGAATAGATATACATACCAGTAATGGTAATATGTCCAGCTGGTTATGTATAGTTTTCTTCCTATTCACTTTAATACAAAATGCAAGCTTATTCTAATTATTGAACTATAACATTACACTATGCTAGGGCAATTATGATGACATGGAGGTGGGACTTATGGAGTGAATTTAAGGGGCTTACTTAACCTGTCGAAGAGAGGTGTAGATCCCCCAAAACATTGTTCTGTACTTTGCTTGGCAAATCAGGCTTAATAAAGGAATAACTGCACAACCAGGCATGGGCCTTGGGCAGCTGGATTTTAGGGGGCGGTATGCTGGCCAACCACACTCACATTGGTTCAGAAATTTAAATTTCCTGTGTGCCAATTGCCATTTCTCTGTCCTGAAGATTTATTCAAATAAAAGGGAGGGGACAGGAGCGACAAACGCAAGAAATGGTGAAGTGCTATGACTTTTCTTTGCATATTTTGCAATATAATGAACCTGTATAAAACCCATACTATCCAACTGGTAAACAAATGTCAGAAGTCCAAAATTAGAGTTCAGTTTGATGATGATCCTGCATTAAAACCATACTCATCCATCTGGCAAACAAATGTCAGAAGTCCAAGATTTGAGTTCAGTTTGTATATGTATAAGACTACTGCAGCAATGGCAAGTCTGACAGTAACGCAGAGTGCAGAAGTGTCAACCCCCCCCCCCCACACACACACACACACAATTTGCAGGCAATATAAAAAAAAAGATGGGTGCATGCTCACGATGCAGAGCCATGTGCAGTGCAGTTTATATGGTTTCAGGAGAGATTTTGTACTAGAGTTGCTACCTGTCAAGGTTTGACCTGGACAGCCATGTTTTCAAAAGGACTGCCCAGGTCAAGACAGTCTGCCCAGTATTCCAAATAAGTAAAACTGGGCAAGATCTCCCTTGATTGATATGGTAATCAGCCAATCGCTCATTGCCACCCTCATGATGGTGCTTGCGCCGTCTGCAATGTCACTGACCGTGACATAATGGCTTCACCCCCTGCCCAAATTTTGGGCCACTGAAAGGTGACAACCCTATTTTGCATATGCATGTGGCATCACTTTGATTACGTCACCAACCCAGAAACATTTCGGCACCACCATTTAAAAACTTCACGGCTCTGAGAGTGAGAAGGTTTTTATTTCCTCCTAACATCATCAAAGGGCATCAAAGGGGATGGATACGCAGATGAGTGATCACTAGTACCTCCTAATCAAAAACCCAGTTGCATCCATGGAGCCTCTGCTATGTTGTACATAAGTAGCACATCTGTGTGTGGGCCTGAGATGTGTGGAAATAGTGCGACTTGCTGTCAGTGTATCACGGGCACTCTGAGGCTAAGGGAAACTCCCTGTAGTGGCCCCTTTAGGCACCTTAACCTCAGACGAGGGACTGTTCAATGCAATCAGGCAATATTGATCTTCCGGAACATTCACATCAATCAGTGGAAAACCTGCACACCTTAAAGGAAAACTATACCCCCTAGGCTCAGATTTGTGGAAAGGCTACCAACATATGCTCCCAAAATTTTGGAAATAAAAAGAGGGACAAAAAAATTTACTGGCAAAAATTTCCATTTTTGTGGCCACACCCCATAATTACCATGTTCATTCTACAAAACTTGGCAGGTTATTAAAGTGTGAACATAGTTCTGTGATTTTTTTTTCAGTTATTACAGTTTTGCTAATAAAGGTTAAAGGTCGCCCTTTAAAGTGATATTGACACGTTTCTATAAAAATAGGAACATGTTGGTATCATTGAAGAGAGGCTGCATGCTAAATATAAGTAGCTGAAATCCTCCCAAAGCCGCCCCCAGCCAGCCACTGAGAGGTCTGCCTTGAGGTGATATCGGGCTGATCCGATCGTGGGCCCTAGGGCCCAACAATCGGATCACAACGCAGGGTATACGGGCGGTCAGATTGCGGGACTGCATCAATGAACAGATGCGGCCGCAATTGGACGGGTTTTTTAATCCTGCCCGATTGACATCTGGACGACTTTTGGGCCCTATACACGGGCTGATAATCTGCCAATCAGTCTGTCGACAGCTTTTATCGGCCCATGTATGGCCACCTTTATTCATGGTGACCCTCTTACACCATTGCTGTGTTGTTTTAGTTACGCTGGGCTGTGGGCTGTGCGATCACTCCATAGGCTAATTACAAACAGAAACAGGCTCCAGCCTATGGCGGGATTGCACTGACCTTCCAGGAACGTGCCGCCACATAGGAACATGTCAGTATCACTTTAAGATGTGAGTCTAACTTTTCCCAAGGGACTTCCTTATCTAAATTACAATTACATATTTGCTTATCTCAGAATTGTTATAGAGTATCTTAGTTGCACCTGGTGGCTGTTCTGGGCTCTCAAAAGCAAATTATGTTAGAAACTTCATTTCTATTCCTGGCCGTTCAGTGCAGAGAAAGTCAGGACTTTCCAGTATAATGTGGGACTGCAGGTTGAGCTGTCAAAAGTGGGACTGTCCTGCTAAAAAAGGGACATTTGGGAGGCATGTACCAAGGCCCAGGCCTAGAGTGATAGGATTTTAGGGGGCGGCATGCTGCCCAACCACACCCATATATTCAAAAACACTGGAGTTGTGATGGAGATACAATGATTTTTTTTTATTTCCCATGCGCCAATACCCATTGCTCTGGTCCCGATGATGAAAATAAAGGAATAAAGAGGAGGGGACAGGGGTGATGAATATAAGTGGGCCTAGGGTTGTGCCACTATGTAAATCCAGCCCTATACCCCCCAAACAATGTAGGTCTCAATAAAAATTTACTGCATAAAACAGCTGATATGTAAAACCCTGCTTTACGTAAATAAACCATTTTCAAAATAATATACTTTTTTGGTAGTATGTGTCATTTGGTAATCTTTAATAGAAAATTGCCCTTTTAAAAAATAAGGGTGCCCTGTGATACTAGTATTCACAGTGCACACAAACATACCAAACAACCCATACA
>CM044436.1:45126357-45142378 GCA_024363595.1 Xenopus borealis
CACCCTCTGTACCTGATCCTGTAGTCAGTTTCCTATCCATGTGCAAACAACTTCATTAAGACCAACGGACCTTAGTTTTCTGCTAAAAGGACACTCATATAGAAAGTGACTCACCCAGACACTCATCTCTGGGGCAGTTCCTTTAATGTATGCCTTTACATTTTACATTAGCCCTGACATTCAGCTTCCCATGGAAACAAAACCAAATATCATCCCTTATTTTAGCCTGGACTCTCGGTCTGTTTATATTCCTGATAGCATTGGGTACCATAGAGGAAGGGCAGTCCCTCAATGCCAGCTCAGCACTGTAATATTTACATTAAAGATTTGTATACAATGACTTTCTATCAGACTGCAAGAATTCCTGAAACAATATCTGCCACTCTATCAGTATATGGATACATTGCCCAGTTCCCAGGAGCTTTTTGCTGGGTTATTTATAAAACACAAGCACATTTGTTTATAAAAAAAAAAGCACACTTGTCATCATCCACTTGAAAAAGGATTCAGAGATTTATTTAACCTATAGAATATATAACAATCAGAATTGCCTCCTCTTCTACACAGATACAGCGTGACACGTTGTTTTTCTCCTTTTTGTAGCCTGTGATTGGTTATTTTCTCTAAAGTAAGCTTATTCTCTACCCAGCTACCAAGGCAGCATTATACAGACTGAAACACAACTGGTAAGGTCACTCTAGGTTATAGTCAGAGTGATAATGCCTTAGTAGAGGAAAGGTTTAAGAGTTTAGCACAATCTCTCTGTCCTGTTTATTATATGACCCCCCAAAAAGGACAGAAATGGTTGTATACAGGGTCCCAATAATACATCAGTACTAGTAACACCTAACAAGGTTTAGAAAGAGAAACAAAATGTTGAATCAGTCCTTCTCCTATCACAGAGACGAGTCACTGAATAACAGAGGATTTTGGGATACCTCTGCTCTTATTTCCAGCTACAGTTCTTAAATCCTTGCCAATTAGAGGAGCATTGGTTAAATCCTTGCAGACAGAAAAGACCAGGGAATGAGAATATGCCATTATTTCTCGTTTGACCTCAGATAGGTTATAGGGAAGACAATAAAATATAAAGAAAACATGCACAGAACCTGCATGGAACTAATTTATTCAGACTCAAGTAAGTCTCCTTATGAAAGTCACTGCAGTGTTTATTAACCCCTTTGATGCACTCTATGTTATTTTGCAGTCAGAAAGCATCACAGCATTGTAATTACTTAAAGTACTGATCTATTGTATGTAAGCTAAATAAAACCTACATCAGTGACAGGATCAATCCAACTCTATTCTGCACCTCCCTCTATCTTTAGAGAAGAGCAGATATCAGAGGAGGACAAGAGTGTTCAGGGAGGATTGTCACATGGATAGAGGGAGGAGACTTGGGGGGACAGGACGTTTGCACTTTCCAGACACTTGAACGGCTGCCAACATTGCTAACGGGGCATAGTAGCAGGAGGAGTGCCGTATTCATAGCCCCAGCAGCTAGCCAATGATATGCCATGCATCGTAACGCAAGCGTGGTGCCTGTGAGCTATTGTCATGCAGTAAATGAGTGCATAATACAATGGGCAGCCAATACAATAACCAACCAGCCAATGGGCTGTAGAGTAAACACATTATATAAAAAAGACAGGTCCTGTGGACTACGCATGCATATAAACAGCTTTATTATACAGCATGTGCACTGCATAATAAAAAAAAAAACATATTTCTAAAAGTATGTCAACCTTAGTAAGACACTTATAATAAATTCTTCTACAACTGAAATTATCTCTGGCACCTCGAAATACTTTATTATTTCATTTTGTTATATATACAATTCATAACCTCACCTTAAAGTCAAACATTTTGTTTTCATGCATGTGACTACTGTCTAGCAAAGGAATCTAATAAAATATTCTTTATTTGAATTCTATGCAAGGATGGTCTGACAATACTCATTGTATAAAGTGGTACCACAGCTGTATGTTATATGCACAGAAATAAATGGAAAAAATCAGCCAAAAACTCTCACTGCTGCATGTGGGGAGAGACTAAAACAGACAGACAGACAGAGGGGGGAGAGAGAGAGCGAGAGAAAGTGAAGGGTGGGGCGTAGATGAAGTACACTTCAAGTACATTCTATATACTGGAATTTGGGTTTACTTAACTCAACAGGAGCTGGACTCACATTTGTTGAGCTTACAGCAATCTCCCCATAATACCAGAATATTCTGGAAGAGAATGCATGGAACTGGTTTAAAACTCGATGATTCTCATCAGCATACTAGCAAAACTACAGCTGATGCTAATACCTGCTATGTGTAAATTTTGACATGAGATTTAAACATGTTTATTTTTAATATGCTGGGGTCCTACATTTGATTAGTGCCAGGGCACTGCAAGGTGTTGTCCCTGTCCTTTTGTCTTTATTATGGTTTCCTCCCTCGCTGCTTTCTTTTGTACATGGCGTTATATGTTCACTATATCGTTATTATTCACTATATTATTTGTATTCCTGCATTTCCAAACCACAATTAAAGTTTTTTTCAGAATCCAAAGCATCCAAATAAATAGTTTTCTTGGTTAACAAGTTTAAACAATCAGGAGGGAGATCCATTGGCAGTATTAAGTCCATTAATGCAATTTTAGATGGGCACTGGATTTCCATGAATTATTCTGCCCTTAGCAAGGCAACAGGAGTAAACTTGTTGAGGTGCAACGTGGAGTATTGTCTCAAACAAGTACCAACTGGATTAGACAGAGTTGAGTGTAGCTGAGATGAAGTAGAAAGGGTAATGGCAAAAGTCAGGGCAGGTAGAGTTCATGCAATAAACAGACAGAGGGGTTAGGACAGCAAAGAATCAATTATAGAAGAACAGGCAAAAGTTAAAAGTCAGGCATCAATCAAAGAATGCCAGGATTAGGCTGAGGTCAAATACAGAAAGACACAAGCAGAACTACAGCAATCACCTCACTCCATGTAAAACAAAGGAAAGCTGTTTCTAACTGTGCAACAACAGACATGGCACAGAGGCTACTGGAGTTTAACACAATACAATGATAACCAGTAACTCATAATATATCCCAGCACAATTGATTAATAATGAGCACTGTGCCCCAGCTCCTATAACAAAGGAAAGCACATTTCTGCTAATGTTCTGATGCTTTTTTACTGCTCCTATGTTTAGCATTTCAGCAAAGTGCAGACTGAGCATGTGCATTTCATATGGTTATCAAAAAAAGCAGTTTTAGAATATGTGGGGCTGCCATGGCCAATTTTAAAGGTGTCATGCAATTCTGACATAGGGCTGCCCCGGTAAGTTCAGTATTTACAAAACCATATTTAAATATTTAAACCCATATTTGTTAGGCTTTAGTTCTTCTGTGCAAATATCCACAGACCCTTAGTGCACTTAAACTTGTGTTCAGGGAATAAGTAAATGACCCCTCATATGATAAACTACATATGAAATGACTGAAATAAGAATGCTTATTTATTTTCAGTACCATGGAGAGTGACTTGGGCTCTTGCTGCCTTCATGCTTCATACAAAGCTTTCACTGAGCACCAGAATTTTTATGTGACATTTTAACGGGCCCTTGCTTCAAAAAATGAAAAGAATGGACTTTATTGGTCACAAGAAATATTTTATTGAAAACCATTGTTTTGCAAGTTGCCTTTTGCTAGTAATTCAAATCACTACATAAATAGGGGAACTATAGCTAAAATGAAAATTTAATATAAGCTTCCTCATACTAAAGTAAGAAACTTTTGGAATACAATCAATAAAAAATTTAGCATACTTTCAGAAATAATCAAGTTTATCTGTCCCTCTCTCAGCATCTGTTTTTCTTCATTCTGTCTTTTTGCAGCAGTTGGGTGTCAGATGAATGATCCAATATATCTTATAGTGGGCTCCCTCAAATAACTGATTCCAGCACAAACAAAATCTAACAAATTAACTGCCTTTTGCACAAATTCTGCATGAGAGACAGGATTTCCGGTGATTTTAATAGAGTGAGCTCTAATACATCTTCTAGGAAAATGGAGCCCCCATATAAGAAATATTGGATCATTCATCTGACAGCCAACTCCTGAATGAGAAGAAACAGATGCTGAGAGAGTAATAGTGAAGATAAACTTGATTATTTCTGAAGCAGTGCAGAAGTTTTAATTGATTGTATTTGGAAATTTCTTATTAGCTGAAGCTAATATTACATTTTTATTTTTGCGATAGTCCCCCTTTAACACATGCTAGCCATTTTGACTAAGGTATAACTAATTGCATGCGCCTGGTATGTGACGGGCACAGTGCTGAATATATTTATATAAAAGAAACCAGAGGCCTCACTATTTGATGCAAGCTTTGCCTCTTTGATGCAACTATTTGATGCAAGCTTTGCCTGCAAGCTTGTTCTGGTGTCTTGTATAAGAAAACTATTTTGCCACATGGTACAGCTGACTTTACCAACGTTTGCTCCGCTACTAAATCTAATTCTATTGGGTATTTCCATAGAGCCTAAGATCTCACCAAACCATATTCACAATGACCAGGGGCGCTCTGGCAATGAGGCGAATTGAGGCACTTGCCTCAGGTGGCACGACCCCTGGTTACCAGGGACGGCAAAAATGCAGCTCCTGGAAACTAAGACCCAGAAATTCGGCTCTTATAGTACAGAGCACGCAGTTGCGTGCTCTGCACTAGCGCCATGGACCCCACCACCCCTGTCTGGCGCTGAAAAAGTGAGCGCCGTGGGGAAGGGGTGGCAAATTGAAGGCCACCTGAGGCAGTGAAATGGGCTGAATCGCCCCTGATAATGACAGAGGGCAATATTGCATTTGTGTTTATTAATAATTGATTCCAGAGTAGCAATGTGGCAGTAGTGGGAAAAGATCATTGTATCTGAGTGTCAGAAAACTGTTTTACAGCAAAAGTAAACCTTTACTTTTTCTAAGCTTTTGAAAATTACGTTATATTTTTCTTTTAGTTTCAGAGCTATTTAAGTTTTTATTAACTGCCAATATAATTAATTTGTAACTACAGCGCCACCAGCTAGTCTGTTCCTGTAACTGTAACAAGAGATATACTGTACCTGTAAAAACAGATGTTGCTTAGAAAGAAGATGGAAAAGGTATTCGGAAGCTTTTGATCTCTTTACTGAGTAGAGCAACATAATAACACGTCTCTGGTTTTCTCCTGAATGATGCACCCTTAGGCCAGCCCCCTCATGCGCCCCAATGCACACATGCAGGTTGTGCTCTTACAAATTCCGGTTGGCTCCTCTACTCCCCCTGCAACTAGCACATTTGTGCATACTGAGTTCTTTTGTTCCTACAGACATTCACACAGGCTCTGGAATTTCAAATAACTGTCCAAATTCCAGGGGTATCAAGTTACTGTGCCCTCCCCTACAGCCGCCCCCACCCCCCCCCGGTATCTGTAGGAACCAGGAAATACAAATGCAGCTGGGTGGCATACTACGGTTGCCACCTGTCCGGTTTTGACCTGGATAGCTTGGTTTTCAGAAGTGCTGTCCGGGTCTCAACAAAAGAGGAAATCTGGGCAGAACTTTCTGAGATTGATGTGGTGATCGAGCAATCACAGATTGCCATGTTGTAGTTCTGCCCCATGACATCACCAGCCTGCCCCTCCCTGCCCCCTGTGACATCACCACCTGCCCCCTGCCCAGATTAAAGAGCCAGGAAAGGTGGCAACCCTTAAAGTGTGCTGCCCTAAGCCAGAGCCTTTATGGCCTTCTCACAAATGTGGGCCTTACTATAAATTCCAAAATGCATTATTATCAGTGTGTGTACAATGATTTAATTCCTATCTTCAGTGTTTCAGATTTGTAGTGGTAAGTGTGGTGAATTTAGATGCAGTGGCGTAACTACTCCCTGGTGGGCCCCAGTATAGGATGGGCACCTGGGCCCCCTGTCGGGCCCTTACCACTATAAATCCCATGCTGGAGTGTTGATGGCATGTGTGCTGTAAAATCTCCCCCTAGATAACTGCCTGCCATAACCATTTTTGTGGCTCTGAAGGGCCCCAAGGGGATGGGGGCCCTGGTGCAATTGCACCCCTGGTAGTTATGCCACTGTTAAGATGTGATTCTTTTCTATTTCTAACACAAGCTGTTGCATGAACTCACTTGGTGAAAAAGCAGTTTCAGATTTGTAAGATTAGTGCAGCCTAATAGGGGATTAAGTATTTATTGTTCAGAGAAGTTTGCCTTAGCTGAGGTAATACATACACTAAGAGGATTGTTTAAATGCTGGCTTTTATGCCTGGTAACAGAAAATCATCTTGTTTACCTACCAAAAGTATATGTACACTTTGAAACCCCTGGTTTGCAAGAACACTAAAGGTAGAACAAGCATTCCCCCGTAGAGCTAACGTCTGCCCTGGGTTTGGCTACTCTATCCTTACTGTGCTACATTTTTGCAGCAACTAAAGCAGACAGAAAGCAGTGTGCAAAGTAAAAAAAAAATGGGGGACCTGATGTATGTTCCTATGCACAATCTATGTGAGATAATAGACATTGAAAACAAATGGGTGGAAGGGAAGTGCAATATATATAAAGTAACATTTATGCCAGTGCCCTAGAGGTAGGCAGGCGATATATGATTGCAGGAAGAGATCTTTAAAAAAGTTTATAACAGGAACAGATGTACCATTTAGGGGAATCTCCTCTTTAAGTCCTACCATTGCAGTAGCAAACTTTGTATATTACATGTCTATTTTTATTCCTATAGCACTACTTATGTAGTAGGGCTGCAAATTAAAAAATACTATAACAGAACAGTGATCAAAACTTTAATTAAATATAAATAAATAAAAAAAACTACATCATGTCTACCATGTCCCTCATAAGCTTCTAAATACGTTTTTTCTCATTGAAATGAATGTGACCCATTAAGTAGTAATGCCTACCTGTTATGAGGGCTTGCCACCTGTCCAATATTGAGCAAATTCGAGCAGATACTGGTCTAGATCCAAAACTGTATAATTGGTCTTTATTGCACTACTGGGGATACTCATTGATTATACAATGATTGGATCACTATGCATATTTTGCCTTTCGGTTACAAGAAGGGCTCTGTGATGCACTTCTGGACAAATTGATTTACTGGGATATTGTGCATAACAATAAAGAGGAGGGAAAAAGCTGTGTGTGTTGGGACCTTGCAAAATGCATTGTTAAGGAACAGAAATATGGGGAGAGAAAACAAAATGCAAGGTCACTAGTAAAAAATGGGGGGACCTCTGAAGTGATAGATAAGAAGACGGATTGGGTAAATGAGAAGAAATAAGAGAAAATAGGGTAAAAAAAGAATAGAATGTATAGGTGATGGTGGAAAGCAGTATAAAAAGAGAGAGACAAATTAAATATGAGGAATACAGTAGGGGCACCTGCAGATGACAAACTAGTAAGAGAGCAACAGGATAAATATGAGGGTACATGGGACAGCAGAAAGAAACACAGTCATTTCTCTTTATTCTATGATATGACCTGTGTTTACAGGATATAAGCAGAGAGGTACAATCAAAGCATTCTGGCAAGGAGTGGGTTAAGTAGCCTTCCCAAGCACAAACATCACCTTCCACCTATGTCTTTAATGCTTTTAGTTTTAAATTGCCATAAACATTTGCATAGTAAATGGCCTTGTGGTAAAGGAGAAGGAGGTACAATATTTAGAGGCCTAACTAGAAGAGTAGGGCCCACACACACATAATCTCTGCAGGGGGGCAACATGCACTGTGCCCTTGAGGTCCACAGCAGGTGGCAAAGCAGAACTCACAGTCTAGGCCCTCATGTCCTACCAGGTCTGCTGTATTGTAGAGGCTAAAGAGAAGGATGAAAAGTTGATAATAATGTAATCAAAGCATTTACTGGTCCCTTCTGAAGCCTCAGAATAATCTCTGCACACCCTGGTACATTGCATGCTGGTTTACCGGTAAATTAAGTGAGATTTGCAGTCAATCGACCCCGTTTTGACCAAAAATACGTGAAACGAGTCGCGACATGTTTTCAACGTGTGTCGCGTCGTTTTCGTCGCATCGTTTTCAACATGCGTCGCGTCATTTTCGTCGCACAACTCGTTTTTTTTCAGCAAATTTTCGCTGGCGTTTCATGAATTTATTCGCCAGCGGCGAATCGCGGGACTTCGCAGCGAATTCGCCCCGGGCGAATAAAATTCGCCCATCACTAGCATTCAAATGTGTAACTGAAATCTACTTTGCACCACAACATGCTACAGACTTGCCTATGGTACATTTAGAGGAATGGCAAATTACTGGTGGGAAAGTGCTTCTCTTTACCTCCTTTCTTGACTGGGAGGATGGGTTGCTGAGATGGACCCCATTTTAAAAAGTTGATTCAATTCATGCGTGCTTCAAGAGTAGGCAAATTGGCTCTCTGCAGCCCCAGGTGCACGCCGTACCCTCTACCTAGATTTGCCACCTTTCTCCTTTTGACCCGGACAGCCCGGTATTTTGAAGGGCTGCCCGGGTCAATGCTTCCTGCCCGGTTTTCCAAATAAGGAAAACCGGCGGGATAAGCATGATTGACACAGCGATCGGCCAATCGGCGATCGCGTCGTCATAGCTCCGCTCCATGACGTTACAGGCCCACCCACCGATGTCACGGGCCCGCCCCCCTGTCCAGGTTCAGCCACAGCAAAAGGTGGCAACCCTACCTCTGCCAGTGTAACTTGACACAATATCGAAAAGACAGCAGCACTCCGGTATTTTGAAAAAATTGATTTTTACTTCAAGTGTTACAAGGCAACGTTTCGGGCCCTTCTGACCCTTTATCAAGCCTTGATAGTGCAAATCACTACTTTATATCCCTGTGGCCAACTGTGCATCCAGAACTGCTAGATTTATAGCACTGAAACAGCCTAATAATTCAGAGCTATATATCCAAAATTGCAGACAGCCTGTTTTGATGTTGTTAGATAGATCTCACCTGTGCAAGACAATGGAACATGGTTTCTAAGTAGGTCGGACTTTGAGAATAGTGAAGCTGAGAAAACAACCAAGTATTAGGCTGTATCTGTGCTTTAAATCTCGTGGGTCTGGATACATAGTTGACCACAGGGACATAAAGGGGTGAGTTGCATATCTCCGCCCCAATATGCCTTATGTGAGAGCTAATTTCTCATTTGTTGTATTAAGGAAGTGCTACTGTATGTATGTCTGTAGAATGAGGCAAGTAAATAGATTCTGTCTTTAGAAGGCTTTACACTACATATAAACATACAAAGTCATGTCAATCAAGCATCACTTGTACACATATGGCATCCTAGAGTCAAATTACCAGTGGTCCAGTGATAGAGCAGTCTCTATAAAGCATGTGTCTACTGCCTATCCAAAAAGGTTTGCAGGTATGCCCACAATGTAAAGTAATTCACATTGCCACATTCAATGAAAACTCAGAATAGAAATGCTTTTTTGGGGATCAGCTCAGACAACAGACCATGCTGCACACATAATGCTCTATACAGTAAATGTAGTTATTGGTATTATTAAAAGTTATTGTATTGCAAATCACCAACAGAAAATAAAATTTATGACCCTTATGTGTAATTAGGCCCACAAAAAAGTTCATTGGGATCTTGTATTTTGTCCATCACAGCATCACCATCATTTTCATATAGTAAGAATTGAAAGCAAGAATAGAATAATAGGTAATAGACTAGCATAGAATCTCATTGGAAAAGCTGAATTTTAAAAAACAAGCCATTTTTGTCAGCTCTTTGTATATTCACAACTATTAATTACCTATTAATCAGTTGCCATTTTGTTTGCCAGCACATGGCATCAGCCACCCATACTGATAAATACTAACTGTAGAAAATAGCATATAGTGTAAGTAAACTAGACTCTTTAGTGGTTGTTTTCTTATAGATATTGCTTCATATCCAAGCACTGCTGCAAATGGGAAGGGATGTAGCTCTTTATTAATTTGTATGATTGTAGCTGGCTTTTTCCTGTTACATTGTGCCCTACAGCCTTATGACTCGGAGTCAGAGTGGAGAAAATAAAGCAACACTGTTAGCTGAATCTCAAACAGGTAGAAATCACTTGCATAATTCTACATTAGTAATTGACCTGAAGTTCAAGGATGGCCCGATGTGACACATATAGTGATGCTCGTTCAAGCCCAGTAAGTAATCATTTAATGTCTTTCTCCTTCTCACTGAAGGACACTCACCATCCACCCAGTAACCCATACGTGAGCAGCAGTACAATCTATAGCAAAATGCACATTTCAGTCTCGCTCCATTTTTTGTATGCTCTTACAATTCCAGTTGTAGGGGATCTATAAAAGAAACAAATCAGTGTATTTTTTCTGTAGATAGCAAAAGTGATGTAAGGCATTGGTATGCTTAGCATGTTCTGTGAGCAGCGAGGAGAGATCATGGGCATCATGACATCATCCCTTATTAGCAAATCCTCCCGAGTTACGTCCAAGGTCCTATCTCAGCTAATATTCCCTATGTATAAAAATAGAATATGACCTCATATCCCATCACACTCCCACCTCTGAAAGAAAAGCTCACTTTTCCCCTTCATCACTATTTAACTGATTTACGGCTCTGCTGGAATGTAGCCTGAGAAAGGAATGCTGGTAAAGACTATTTTAGCATAGTGCACTAGTAAATTACCAGCTGGCACCTTACAGCATCTTTCTACCTAATTAGGATAATGTCATTTTTATCACATTAAGTCTCATAAAATCTATCTCAATCTATAGTGAAGGGCTATAGAATAACTGCAGCTTTACCTTCATACTGCTAATATTGAACTATAAACCCCAGTGACCGGCTATTATGGGTTGTATTGGTAGGACTGGATAGCATGCATCAAGCCTGCTATTTACTCCTCTTGCCAAGAGATCAGTATGTGTAGTGGGAAATGGATAGAACAGAAATCTGTGTTTATGCACTTTGGTTGGGGGAAACAGTAGGATTTTTAAGAACCTCCCCACACCACGAATGGCTACGTTGGGTAGCGAGCTAGGGCACTCATTATGCAAATGCGTGTGCCGTAACTTGGCCGTAAGCTACAGGAGCTGCCTCCCAGAGCAGATGGCATAACATAGCAGGGTTACTGTATGAAGTCCAGTGAATGCACTAATACATGCCACACATCAGCATTTCCCAAAATGTATTCACTTGTACTGGCCAGCAGCAGGTCCAACTGAGCATCATTTCTCCACTGTATATAAAGCCAGGTAAATTGGTCGTACTTATAAATCCAGACTTTACTATTACATTCTTTTACACTGAATTGTGTGGTGCTCTGCACTGTAGTAGAGCTTGCTTCTTGTGCTGAGAACAATTGCTGTACAGGTATAGGATATGTTATCCAGAAAGCTCCTAATTATGAGAATACCAGCTCCAATAGACTTCATCTAAATCAAATAATTAAAAGCTTCATAAATTATTGGCTTTTTTCTCTGTAATAATGAAACAGTACACTGTGCTTGATCCTTTCTAAGATATCATTAATTCTTATTGGATGCAGAACAATCCTGTAGGGTTTAATTAATGTTCAAATGATTTTTTAGTAGACTTCAGATATGATGATCCAAATTACGGAAAGACACATTATCTGGTGTCACACTATAAACAGTACATATAAGTGCTATAAATAAAACCAAAATTCCTTCCTGCCAACCATCACAGCATTTTCACAACAGAAAGCAATGTATTTAACTGTGCAATTCTGAGTTGGTTACTTTTATCACATCATTAAAAAGACATGGCAATGTTTGAAGTTGCGTTCATGCAATACTAAATGCAATCACATGGTGGCGACATACCCCCTATAAGACCATTACCAAGACTGAAGGACCGTTTTTCTAAAGAAAGTATTTACAACATGAGAAGAGCACTAAGCTTATCCAACCCTGAACTTTTTTGATCCACAGATTGTTAATGTCAGTAACACTATATTTAATGTGTTAATTTTCTTAGAGAACAAAGTGGCATTACAATATATACGACATATGGACAACTGCCTAATAAAAAGAGAAATGCATTAAACAATCTTGGGGCATAGGGCTTGCAGTGCCACTGTAAGAATACCAGGGATTCTTGCTAAATTAAAATATTTAAAGGCACCGCACAGATTTCTCCCTGTCCATCACAGATCTATTGTTAGATAGTGCCTGAGTGAGCTTATTGTCTGTTTTTTTGTTCTTGATCCTTGCCTGTCCCTGACCACTTTTGATTTGCTGACTGAACCAACCTTTGCCTGTCAACTGACCATTATTCCAGATCCTGACTTTGTACTGCATTACTGATTGGTTTGACCCCAGCCTGTGTCTCAGACTACGTTTCTGGTTCCTCATTGTCATTTATTTATTTAGCACCAACAAGTTACACATGCTATACATTCATTTATAACGAACAGGGAACAAATGGTGACTAACAAACAAGGGTTTACAGAGTACAATAGTATTAGCGGGCCCTACTTGTAAAAGTTTATAAACTAAAGGCTACAATTGAGACATAAAGATTTCAGAAACAAATTTGTGATTTATGATACAGCAATGATTGATTAATTAAGGTACATTGAATAAGCTTCTCTAAACAGGTGGGTCTTTAGGGAGCATTTGGAAGTTTGGAAAGAAGGAGAAAGTCTGATAGCTTGAGGCAGAGAGTTCTAGAGAAAAGCAGCAGCCTGGAAAAGTCTTTTCTAGATGAGAATGGGCTGAAATCATGAGAAAAGAAGAGAGGCAAAGATCAAAAGCAGAGCAAAGGTTGACGAAAGGAGTGTATTTTGAGATCAGAGATTAAATATAAGGAGAGATTGAATGTAAGCGTGAGTGGTTACAATTTGATTCTAGAGGAGATTGGGAGCCAGTGAAGGGATATGCATAGGGGAGCAACTGATGAGCTAAATGAGTCTAGCAGCAGCATTTAGCACATATTGGATTTGTGAAAGGCAACTTGTTGGAATATCTGTGAGGTGTAGTTGCAGTAATCAAGGTGGGAGATAATAAGAGACTGGATAAGTGTTTTGGTTATGTCTGAATTGAGATATAGTCGTATTTGGGCAATATTATGCAGCTGAATGAATGTTGATGTTATTAACTGTGAGTGAGATCTGAAGGTTAGTGGAAGATCTTGGAGGAAATATAATGAGTTTTATTTTAGAAAGATTCAGTTTCAGGTGGAGAAAGCAGAAAGGAAGTCTATAACTTGGCAAATGACAGAAGGAGAGATGTCAGGAGAAGACAAGTAGAGTTGCAGGTCATCACCATAGAGGTGATACTGAAGTCCAAATTACTGAATTTGTTTTCCTAGAGAAGTGGTAAAAGTGCACCAATTTAAGTTGTTAACAAGAGGAGTTTAGATGTGGTAGGAGAAGCAGAGTTCTCAATGGGAATATTGAAGTAACCTAAAATTAAATGGTCACTGGAGAGAAAACATGGAAGCCAAGCAGCAAAATGATCCAAGAAAGTGAAGTAGGAACCAGGTGACAATATATATATGACTGCAACACACAGAGCAATTGGAGAAAACAAGTGTATGCTGTGGATTTCAAAATAAGTAAAGGAAATAGAAGTTGGTGTGGTTATAGTCTGAAACTTACATTTGGGGGAGAGAAGAAATCCATCGACGCCCCCATGATGATCTCCTGGTCTACAGGTATGAGTAAATGAGAAGCCTCCATAGGAGAGGGAGCCAGGTGAAGCAGTGTCAGTGGGAGAGAGCCATGTTTCAGTGATAGCAAGGAGATGAGGAGATTTGCATATAAACAGGTCATGATTTGCTGTGAGTTTATTGCAGATTGATCGTGCATTACAGAAGGCACATTAGAAAGGCAGAGATGGTAATGGCTTTATGTGAACAAGGTTAGTAGGATTTAAAGTGTGTTAAGTCTTAGAGATTGAAAAATACATTGTTTTGCGCCTTGTGTGTGGGAATAGTCAAGGATAGGAACAATGAGAGAGTGGGACCAGGGTTTGGGGAGGTGACACAATAAGGAAAGTGACACAAGGTGTGACCAGAATTTGAAAATACGTACTGTACTGTTTGCTGGGTTGAGAGGGCTTAAGAAAAGGGCATGTAAAGGCAACAAAAATAAAATCCCATTTTTACTTTTATTTCTTTAATGAAAACGAAAACTAACTCCAATATAGTTTAATTAAACAATGTGAACAGTTTTTTTATGAACAGATAGTCCATAACTGCTCTGCAGGGAAATGATAATACTTTTAAACAGCAAGAGGTAACCCCCACCTTACTCCCCAGCCATGCAGAACTCCAGCAGCTTTGTTTGTTTCCCTGTAGAGCAGTTGGCTGACTGTGTAGAGATTTGTATTTGATTTAATTTTTTCCTTTACATCCCCTTTGCTGTTTCCAACGCGAGCTGCAGGGACAAAGATCATGGAGCCAGATTTAAACAGATAAACTGGGATTCTATTTGGGGGATTATTTTGCTGCATCCACTGGTTCTGCAGAGTTGGAGAAAGTATGTATTATAAAATACAAAAACTATAAAATCCACATTAGATTACATGACGATCCCTAAGTAACCCAGATCACACTGAGCATGTGCATAGTCTTGCAAAGATGTTTAGCAAAGTTACAAGATGGTAACCCCCTGTAGCCAAATTGGAAAGCATAAATCATTTGTTTAATTAGACATCTTGTGCAGTACGTTCATACCACGATGCTGCTAAAAGTCAGAATAAAAAGTAATCCATCTCAAACCAGCCAAGGTCATGTAGAAGTCAATGGCAGATGTCCCATTTACAATTGGAAGATATCACGATTTGCATTGGGTTTCGTGCAATAATCTGAACATTTCGTGGTATTCGGGCGATATATCGGAAAATAGGCGTATTTTTTCCAAGTTCATTTATCAATTAATACTGTACAAATGTGGGTGGGAGTTCGAAGTGGTTTTAAAAAAAATAGTGAGACAATTTTGGATTTCAACAAAGAACCCCTTAAAGGGGTTGGTCACCTTTGAGATAATTTAGTATGATGTAGAGAGTGCTATTGTGAGACAATTTGCAATTGGTTGTCATTTTTTATTATTTAAGATTTTTATTTAGCAGATAAACGTTACCTTAAAGGTAAACCACCCCTTGAATGTACAGATATCGGTGTCACCTTCCTGTACTTGGTCTGGAGCAATATGCTAATAACTTGTTGGACTATATTCTTAGCCAATTTGAAGTCAACACAAAGCAGTGTATTTCTGGCATGTCTGAGCCAGTAGGCATAAAGCTCAGGTAAGGGTATTGCTAGCCTGCCTAGAGTCAGGAAGATGTTCCTGGTTTGTTTACTGATCAACTATCTATGTAGTATTGTCCATAGGCAATAATCACATTATTTATAAAACTGTTTATTTTTGGCTGCATTGATTAGAACATTTTCTAGCAAGCCTGGAGATCAGCCAATGTTCTGGGTGAGAATTAATTGCTGCCCGTGAAAGTGCCAAGATCTAAGCTAGATAATGAGAACATGCCATATTTGGGCAGACTTAGGGAATGGAATAGGTATGAGCTTATTAGTGCTAGAAAGCACATATTTATCTGCAATAGTGAAAAAAATATAATATAAGTCAATATAAGTCTACACCCATCTATTAATGAAAAGCAATTAATTGAATTTCCTCCGGCTAGACTGCACCTGCACTACAAGCATTAGACACTTATCCTTACAATACTGATAATGCCATTTTTCACTTATGCAACATAAAAGCCCACAGGGAACAATTATGCTAATCAACCTTAATGATTCTTGCAAATAAGTGATCAAACTAAATTGCTGCTGTTGATGTATATTAATGGATGCCTTTAGGAGCAGATCTGTGGAAATGTGCTGCTGCTTCTTTCATTTCTATCCATCTTGTTACCTTAGGGTAAGACCAGACAGGGAGTTTCCAGGGAGTTTCCTGTCGCCTGGCGACTTATGGCCGCAACGAATCTCTCCGAATAGCTCGTTAGCGATGCACACCCGCTAGACGTAAAGTTGCCTGCGCTTATTCACA
>CM044436.1:45143658-45178024 GCA_024363595.1 Xenopus borealis
CCTGACGTACTACTTATCAATAACTGTCCAAAAATCTGGCAAATATCATTCAGGCTGGTTTGAAAATCCCATTGGGCCAGAACCAACAAGAAGAAATGATGTGGTCCTCATCCAACAGGTCTCTATAGGCCTGCAGTATTATATAATTGTTGTTCCCTCAGCCAGCATTAGCTGATTTGGTTTGGCCCTACTGTATGTATTTTTGGCAAACTGGGCATATATTTGAAGGTTATGGCTGGCTAAAGACAATTCTCATACAGACTATACCTTGATATGAAAGAAGGCTTCGGGCTATGGGAACTATTATCAGTAATGCTTGGGACCTGTGGTTTTCCAAGTAGTAATTTGGATTGCCATAGCTGTCATTTCCATATCTTTATGGAATCATTAAATAAATCCAGCAGGGTTGTTTTGCCATCAATATGGATTCATGCAGAGAAGTATTATTAAGTACAAGGTACTGTTTTATTATTACAGAGTAAAAGGAAATAATTCTTAAAATTTTTAATTATTATACAAAAGTTTTGATTTAACAGACCCTTATACTGGCATACAGCACAGAAGTGAATCCATTGACAGGGCAGTAGTGAATGACAGGAGTATCACTGCTAAAGCACTGCTTTCAGCCCAGTGGTACTGTAGACCTCCAGTGCTCAAACTTGTAGCCCTCTAAGAGTCTGATCTGCTAGCAATGATAGACCGGGAGAAGCACAGTTACCTGTAGGCTCGAGTACAACTGTAAACAGTACAGGCATGCATTATCTTTTAAATAAACCATAAATATGAATATATTGATGATATTTAGGTGTGATAAAGAAGTGTATCTATGGATTGCTCTATGTTTTAACCAATATTTTTATACATAGAATTACTGTGTCTGTATAATTTGTAAAATGTGTAATGGATGAGAGACGTCAGCCAGTGGGCACTGAGCTTTTCATCATTAACAGTAGCGTAACTAGATTTTGGACCAGAACAGAGACTGAAGACCATGGCCATTGTAGAAGGGACTCCAGCCTTAATCCGAGAGCATTATGATACAACTCAGCAACGTACAGCTTCTAATTTATGTTGAGCTGCAATGCATTTTACCGTTGGAAGCATATTTGCTTTTTGTGTATAAATATGAGGAGATACAAAGATGGTTGCACTGACTAGAAATCTCATCTACACACTCATTGAATACAAAGTGACATAAAAGGGAAAATAACTTCAAGGAAATCTGTGCAAAATGCATTTAAATACACAACTGTTCAGTTGCGCTTTGTGTAATGACAATTTTTATACTTACTATTCATATGTTTTTTATAGTAAAAGAGGAATCTTCTTTTTGCTGTATATACTATATATCTAGAACGCTGTTTGTACATGTGCCACAGCATGGCATTCACATGCTTGTCCTTTCCGAATTGTTTTACTTTCATGCTCATTTGCTACAACTCGCTAGGATCATTTAGTAAGCAAATCACTGATTGGTTACCAAGTTACTAGACGTTACATACTTAGCCGTGTTTTGTAAGCAACAGAGCTCTTTCACTGGATATAACAATACTGGAGTATTGTACCATGAAGCATCGTGTTAAAGAGTATTTTAAGATAAGAACATCATTATGAAAAGGAGGAAAGAAGCAGGTATTGTAGCCCTGAGATGTAATTCTATATAATTAACAGCTGAGGGCACCCTTATTCTACCTTCGGAGCCTTGACTTGTACAGTAAACGATGCAGAAAAATACAAATGACAGTTTTTGCAGTACCGTACATGTTTCACATGAAAATCCCCTCCCATTACAAATGACTACAGCATTATATAAACTGTACTGTATAGGAAATTGAAGATTAGTGAATATTCATGGTTAAATGTACTAAAAGGACAGATAATAGGACTGCTGATTTTCCACACGTGTGCTTACTTGTAGAATGCCTTATGCTTTTCATGCATATTTCTATAACAGTACAGTTAGAGGGATTCTGTCATGGGAAAAAATATTTTTTTCAAAATGCATCAGTTAATAGTGCTGCTCCAGCAGAATTCTGCATTGAAATCCATTTCACAAAAGAGCAAACAGATCTTTTTATATTCAATTTTGAAATCTGACATTGGCTAGACATTTTTATCAATTTCCCAGCTGCCCCAAGTCATGTGACTTGTGCTCTGATAAACTTCAATCACTCTTTACTGCTTTACTGCAAGTTGGGGTGATATCACCCCCTCCCTTTTTCCCCCCAGCAGCCTAACAACAGAACAATGGGAAGGTAACAGCTCCCTAACACAAGATAACAGCTGCTTGGTAGATCTAAGAACAGCACTCAATAGTAAAAACCTATGTCCCAATGCATTCTATTCAGTTACACTGAGAAAGAAAAACAACAGCCTGCCAGAAAGCAGTTCCCTCCTAAAGTGCTGGCACAAGTCACATGACCAGGGGCAGCTGGGAAATTGACAAAATGTCTAGCCCCATGTCAGATTTCAAATCTGAATATAAAAAAATCTGTTTGCTCTTTTGAGAAATGGATTTCAGTCTACTGGAGCAGCACTATTAACTGATGCGTTTTGAAAAAAACATGTTTTCCCATGACAGTATCCCTTTAAGGAAGATAATATTGTAGACTTGGGGCTAGGGCATTTTGTAAATATAAAGTAAAAATAAGAACCAAAAATTCCTGTTTTGCAATTCTGTTTCCCCTGCTTGTTGTTCTGAGCAGAATTTTTCAAATAGAAAAAACAAAAAAAGAGAAAAAGCAAATGATTTCTGCTGCTGATATCTGGCAACAAACCAACACAAGTAACAATGCCCAATGTTCTTTCTGTTTCATTTGACTTCTTTCCAATATCATTTGCCAGGCCTGTATTTTGAGTCAAAATATGCCCTGGCCTTCCAATAATAGAATGGCCCAATCAGCTCCCCACCAACCCACTAAATAGTGACTTTCAATGGCATCTTACAGCAGCCCCTCTGGAATTTGCTATAACCCACAGATTACCAGTCCGGGCCTGTCATTTGCACACGTTAAAAACTCAAATAAAAGTTGTCTGTGGGGTGGTGGGACCTGACATAAAGTAGAGCAGCCCACCACTAAACAAAAATTTGACACCAGCCTAAGGGACACATTATGGGCGCATAAAGCCAATCAGCAGATGTCCATCACACACACAGGGACCTGCATTTGCCTTTTGTGCTTTTATCCGGCCTCCCCTGAACAGCACAACTAAATATTGTAATTTCCAGCAGTTCTATATTCCATGTCTGCATTATCCAGCTAATCCTTGGCTGCACTTCTTCTCTGATAAAACAATGAACTATTCATGCTCATCAATTATGATGGATTGTAATGCTCCAAATTTAATGAAGAATCACATACCAAGGACTTTGGAAAGATGAGACATTGCTGGCCCATCTGCCTCCTAAGTATTTCCTAAGTATTACTTCAGACCAAATAGCTTTACAGCTCACAAAATTATAAACATTGAATTATTGCATAGTCCCTAGCACTATTCAGTGTCTAGAAGCCAAGAGAAAATAACTTTGTTTTCCTTTGAATCATTCTGGGATTACCCAGCTGTTTGGAGTAATCAATGTTAAATTACTGTAGGTGAAAGGGAAACTGGGCAATTTCATCACAACTACTTGTTACCATAGTAAAAGACTTCCGACCTACCACAGATTGCTTGTCATGAACTTTCATGAGCACAATTCTTTTCTGAAAATGCATTGCAGTGCAATGCATGTTCCACTGTCCATCTTATTCTTATATCTAAGTCATTGTGGGACCATGCATGAGGCACTAGTAATTTGACCTGCTGCAGTCAACAGTTAAAATGGCCTGGGCATTGTTTTACACCTTGAAATTGAACTGTTTATTAGAACTGTTACAAGTATAAACATTAGAGCATTATCAAGTTATCAATATTGGGTAGTGTTTATATGGATACAGATTGCTGTGCCAGATATAAATACTTTATATTTGCAGTGATGTGCAGCTTGTAGGCCTGCAGCTGTTGGTTATCACAGATTCACAGGTCATAATATAACAACAGCTGGGGGGCTGCAGGAGGAAAACTCCTGATTTTATAGTTTATCTTTGACAACATACATGCATTGCCCTGGCATCCCAGATTCTGTAATTTCCACTCCATCTCAACTTATAATTTTCCCTCTTGGCAAAGAGATAGCATCTGTCTTACTGTCACAGTCAGCACCCAAACCAGAACAGATGCCAAGGACCATGGTCTCAGCACATGCTTCACCAGTAGTGTGACCGCTTTTGGCCTCGGGAGGAGCCTTCAGCTACTCAGATGCCACCTGGACTTAAAGTAACATCAAAAAATTAAATTGTTTTAAAGTACTAAAAATATAATGCAGTGTTGCCCTGCACTGGTAAAACTGCTGTGTTTACTTCAGAAGCACTACTATTGTTTATATAAATAAGCTGCTGTGTAGCCATAGGGGCAGCCATTCAAAGGAGAAAAGACTCAAGTTACACAGCAGATAGCAGATAAGCTCTGTAGAGCATAATGTTATCTGTTATCCATTACTTATCCTGTACCATATAGCCGTTTTTCAATTTCCACCATAACTACTAGTTTGTTTATGTGAACAATAGTAGTGTTTCTGAAGCAAAAAGATCAGTTTTAACAGTGCAGGGCAACACTACATGATATTTCCTTTACTTTAAAACACTTTCATTTTTTGGTGTTACTGTTCCTTTAACGAGAGGTGCAAGCTGAAAGTTCTGGCTAGCAAGGGGCATGACTGTTAAGCAAAAGTCTTTGGGCACAAGGTCACTGGACTGGATGGAGGCAGATCAGGCCGGGTCAGGACAGGCGGAACACAGACGGAGTCAGGCCAAGATCAAAAACCAGGAAGACTATCAGCGGGATCGGGCAGGATCGGAAGTCAGATAACAGGCAAGGGTCAAACCAGGAGATCAGGTCAGAATAGTCAGGCAGGCAGGGTCAGAATACAGATTGTAAAATAGTCAGGTCACAAGCCGAGGTCAGGATCACAGAAGTCAGGAGTAGTCAGTAGCAGCAGGGGTTACAACAGGAATCAAGAGGTCTCAGAGACAAAATAGCTAGGCAAGAGGCACCAGGAACAAAACCTATAACGGACAGTGAATTTGCAGAAAAAGTCCCTTTAAATACATTTGAATTTGGCGCCATTGCGCGCTGACATCATTAGGTCAGTGCGCCTGTGCCTTTAAGACACGGAAGTGTGCGCGCGCGTCTTAGAGAAGCCGGCACAGGAGCAGAGCAGCGGGCGTCCATGCCAAAGGAGCGGCCAAGGACCCTGCTGCCCGATAGATCACCAGGGTGAGTCCTTACACTTACAGGCTTTACATTAGTTGGCTTTACAATTCACATGCTATCCGATCATTAATATGCTGTTTACAGCTTCACTGGAAAAACCTTGAGGTTCCTCTCCAAAGACTATCCCCGCCAAACTCCTATGCTCAAACTCCAGGCCACTGGTATCATTGTTCCTTAGCTTTGCATGCTTCAGCTTTAGGGTTACATTATGGCAACTAGTGATGTATGGGTTGACCCGAAATCTGTGATAACCCATGGGATGACTTCATCACTTGAAAAAGAGCTCTCGCTCAAAACATGTCGTGACCTAATAAAAAGCACTGATATTTTGCAGCAAAGCACTGCGTATGAGACCTATGTTCACCACAATATTCTTTGTTGAACCCATGGGATGAACCCTGGTTGGAGTGGATGTAGGTCAGACTGTGGAAGTACACTCTTTCTCTGTTCTCAAATATTCTGTGTATTGGAAGTAGAAATATTCACAGAAGTAGGATACAGAGCAAGGTGACATGGATACATTTGGCCAAACATTGTGGGTTTGGAATGGGTGTTGGTCAGACTGGGGAAGTACACTCCTCCTCTGCTCCCAAAGATTCAATGTCTTGGAACCAGTTACTTTAGCAGGCCCGGACTGGCAATCTGTGGGTTCTGGCAAATGCCAGAGGGGCTGCTATAATATGCCATAGAAATTCAGTATTTAGTGGGCTGGTGGGGGCTGTTTGGGCTTCTGTGTACCTGAAATGGCAGGCCTGCACTTTAGGTTGAATGTGTACTTTAAGCAGATGCAGACGGAACATACCTGATCCATCAAGGAACTACAAACCTGGGTGAAAATTAGTTGTTCATCCACTCTCATTAATAATATGCTTTTACCACCTCCCCTTTTCTTTTTTTCCCATTGCTGTTTTCCTCTGTGTTTCCCTTCACTACTCTCATATCTTTTCATGATTTTCTTATCTTTCATTTGCCCTCTAACACCCATTTTTCATGACACAACCAAGCATGTACATTTTGCTCAAAACACATTTTATTTTTAGTTCTTCAGGAAAAGGAGTTTATCATGCTAGAATCAAATTCACCAAACAACAAAGTCCAACAAGACAATAACATTAAATATTTATCAGCAGATTAATTAGATCTGGATTTATTTGGCATAGCCTTTCCAACAAGCTCAGAAAAAAGTGGGCTTAAAAGAGGAAACAGTTAATCGAATCAGTTAAGAGAAACTATCTTGTTTATTCAACATTTTCACTTACCATATGTTTGCAGAAGTATCATTAAAAAAGTAATTCATTATGGGGACGAGGCTTTTAAGCATTGTGCTGAGGACCTAAGATCATGCCCTGGAACTGCTGACTGTCAGTATTTAGTTCATCGCTAGGAGCTTTATGGGAGACAGGGTGATAAGGGAAAGTGTCCCATTAATTCACAAATTGTCTTAAAAACCAGAATCACTATACTGTGTCTTAATAATTCTGTGTTTACTTTGCAAAAAGCTTTTATCATTGGTCAGCTGTGTCCTATACACGTTTAACATGATTTATGTGGCCTCTGCACTTGTGTGGACAGCATATTTGCAGCAATCTCTCTCTCTGAAGTCAGCACAGAAGATAATTTTGTAGCTTATCAGAATAAAGCTCAACGAATGTGAAGCAGGGGCCTTGGGGAGAAGAAGAGACCCAGGGCAGGAGAGAAGGGTTGACATGCTGTCAGAGGAATAAACACTATAGATATAAGTGATGCCCAATCTGCTGCCATCAAGCTGTTGTCTAATCAGAACTTATCATACTTGCTGGGAGTTTAAATTTAAATCACTGAAATTATAGAACAAAATGTCCTTTGTATTTTTCAAGACACATTTTGGTCCAGGGAACACCTCTAGATGATCTGGCAGTGCACTCTCCTATCTGGCCTGAAACAGGACATGCCTCATGCACTTAGAAACAGAAATCTTACATATATATATATATATCTATATATATACACAAGTGAAACCTCAATTTTACATACCCTGATTTTGTTTCCCCTCATTTTACATTATTGATTGTTGGTCCACCAATATATATATATGGATTTTTACACCATTTTATTCTGGTCCCCTGAAAATTGTAAAAATGTAAAATGGGGGCTCTACTGTACACATATATGGAGGAGCAAAATACTCCCGATGCATGGCATATTGTTCCTGCAACATTTCATGAGACAAATCATAGCAGCAGAATAAGGGAATAAAAAGGAATTTAGTTATGTTGTACATCATTATGATAGGTGGCTATATCATTATTTTTAGGCAAAATCACATCCGGTTGCATACATTATTATTTTTCCATTGGTTTTAATGGTACTAGACTGGAAATAATTAATGGATGATGTTTTGTACCAAATGGTAAGTATTAACTTTATTACAAGTAGCATAAACATTTCAGAGGAGCTTTAAAAAGTGTGGCTACCACACCATAACATGGAAAACTATAACACAATATGGAACCCTTGGATACTCTGGACCGAGGCGGACTTACAAACTCCAACAAACTCACCCACAAATGAAACATGATTGCCCTCTTATAAGGCTTTAAAAGATATATTTTACTGTAACTTAAAGCATTGATATGTCTTGGGGAAACACAATATTTACAGTCATTTGCTATACAATGTAAATTGGCGAGAGCCCCACTCCCCCTCCCCCTTACTTTTGCTTTTTTATCTCTTTCTTTTATCTCACTTTTCTTTCTTTTAATATGTGGAACCTATGTTATAAACCATACCTACAGTCCAAATAATACGAATAGGAAAAACAAGATGTCATTAGCAGACCTGTAACTTTCATATGCTTACACATTCTATATGACACACCATGTGCTTGGACTGTATGAAGTATGAAGAATAAATAAAAAGTTGAAAAAAAAAAAGTGTGGCTACCCAGACTGGACCTTTGTCAAAACAACAGCAACCAAGAACAACAGGAACACCAAAAGAAATAACCACACTGAGACACATAGTAGGCAAACTTAGTCATTCCATATGTAGCTGGAGTGTCGGAGAAACTCAAGAGGATTTTCAACAAACACCAAACCTAGCAACACACAGAGACAAAAATTGGTACACCCGAAGGATCCAACTCCTAAAGGAAAACAAATCAATGTGGTATATGCAGTCCAGTGTAGCGAGGAGTGCACTGATCTATATATTGGGGAGACATAACAACTGCTCACTAAGCGAATGGCTCAGCATAGGAGGGCAAACTCTACAGGACCAAGACTCGGCTGTTTTTCTACACCTAAAAGACAAGGGACACTCATTTGAAGATAGCAATGTCCAAATCTTGGATAAAGAAGGCCGCTGGTTTGAAAGAGGTGTGAAAGAGGCGATTTATGTTAAGGTTGAGAAACCATCCCTGAATAGAGGCGGGGGCCTTCGACACCACCTGTCTGCTACATACAATGCTATTCTAACATCTGTACCACGGCGGTTTCAGAACTATTTACACATCCATTCATGCAACTCCTGTTTCTAGGAGTTGCATGACACATATTACAGTAACTACACAGAATCAACACCTCTGTGAATTTCAGATGTCACCTCTCCGAAGAGTTACCATATGCCGTTGTGATTGGATTGTTGGAAGAGCCTATATACAGAGAACTCCCCGCACCAGTCAGTTGAACTGAAGAAGCTGCTTGGATGAGCAGTGAAACGTCTTCATTTAAAATTTTCTGCAAGTCCAGTTGTTTTTTTTTTAATTACTTATATTAGATATACCTGGATGAATGAAAATCTTCATAGTCATATTCACTTTATTTTTATGTTTCAATTGCCTGCTAAAGTAGAAAACAAATTGAACCCAAGCCTGACCATATATTTAAGCACTTCTCAAAGTGCTTAAATATATGAGAAACCATCCCTGAATAGAGGCGGGGGCCTTCAACACCACCTGTCTGCTACATACAATGCTATTCTACCATCTGTACCGCGGCGGTTTCAGAACTATTTACACATCCATTCATGCAACTCTTACAAGTAACACCTGTTTCTAGGAGTTGCATGACACATATTACAGTAACTACACAGAATTAACACCTCTGTGAATTTCAGATGTCACCTCTCTGCAGAGTTACCATATGCCATTGTGATTGGATTGTTGGAAGAATCTATATACAGAGAACTCCCCACACCATTCAGTTGAACTGAAGAAGCTGCTCGGATGAGCAGTGAAACGTCTTCATTTAAAATTTTCTGCAAGTCCAGTGGTTTTTTTTTTTTATTACTTATATTAGATATACCTGGATGAATGAAAATCTTCATAGTCATATTCACTTTATTTTTATTTTTTTGTTTCAATTGCCTGCTAAAGTAGAAAACAAATTGACCCCCTGACCATATATTTAAGCACTTCTCAAAGAATGTAAGCTCTTTAAGGCAGAGGCCAACTTTATAATAGAAATTCCTAGCACTTTAGTATTTGTCATTAAAGTAACTGATATCAACTGTATGTGTTTGTGTTTATGCAGTGCATAACTTTGCTCTGCACTTGTGGTGCTATATAAATAAATGCATATAATACCAGCATATTATAAGTGTTATATTTCTAGACTCCTGTTTGTTCAAAAAGAATGTTATATTTAAACAGGCAAGGAATATAAAATGTTCCTGAACACAGATAAGTGAAGTCAAAATAGGACTGACACTTTCCAGAAGAAAGATCAGTCAATGTCTTGCAAAGATATGGTGTATTAGTCAGAACAGACACATGAATTGGTGTATAAGGAGTAGGGTAAATTGTTAGGTAAATATTGTCAATTATAGTTCAGCCACCAGGTAGGGCTGTTGGGTTAAGCAATCTCCAAACAGAAGTTCTCCACGGAGATACTAGTAGCAGCTACTTGTCACACCTACAAAAATAGTAGTGATAACTGGCATTGCTAAGCCACAGTGGGGGGTGATTTATAGCACAGCACATATTTATTTGCAAATGGTTGTATTGCCCTTGCTTTTTCTTGAATGCTTAAATATTGCACTACTTTTTTGTGAATTTGCATGGCACATAAATTTTCACAAATTGTGAAACAGTTTTGCTAATTTTTTCTCCTCCACCAAAGTCATGGAGAAATTCAACCACAAAGTGTGTGCATACATATTTGCAATTTTTTGCCATATTTAAAAACTCTTAAGAACATTCCCAGTGCTAATCTGCCCATCACATCTGTAAAGATCCTGTGTTGCAGGCCGGTCCCTCCACCCTTGCTGCTGCTTAGTACAATGAGCACAGGATGAGTTGACTCTTCAGTATGCCAAGAGATGCAAATTACTTTTAAATGAGCACAGGGAACAGCAATGAAAACAAATGAATCACATTACAGGTGTCTGTGTGGATGGTAATATGGATCCAAAGCTCCATTTTGAGAATTTTAACAGCTGTCAACCTTAAAACCCCCATCTGGGAATATGCAGTCTGAAGAAATCTCATAGGTTACTAATATGAGGTGTGTGAGTCAACTTGGACTGGGATTCACAGCACTGAGGCTTACAGTATATGCAATTCATGGCTTGCTTTTTCCTTTTGCTTTCTGTCTCTTAGATGGCTGCTTGACTGGCCTGATTTGCTAATGCCCCTTTCTCTTATTTATTTGGCCTGTAAAGAAAAAATGTTGAAAGCACAGAATGAAATTGAATTCTGCAGTTCACTCTTTGCAATTTGGAAGGCTTAGGAAAATGTAGGGCAAGATGCCATTTTCCAGTGCAATGTGCAATTTAACTTGGATTAGCATTTTAAACTGTTCCTTTCACCTACTGTGCTGCGTGCTGCTTTTGATTATTTTTTCAGACCTGCCTTATTCTCTACCAAATTAACGCACTGACTCCCTTGAAATATAAACATTCGATATAAATATTCAATGTCAATGCCAAAGAGTGATTGTAGGTACAAGTCCATTTTGTAGCATCACATTTATTTTACATCAGATGCCTGTTTTAGCACAATCTAATATTGCCATTTATTCACACTTTTTAACATTTGGAATTATAGTGCTTTTTCAGTGGTGAAACAGCAAACACACATTCTGTTCCATAGAGGCTGAATTAAATATATTAAGTTTATTAATTAATGATACAGGCTAAGGGCAAGGCCAGACGGGGAGATTCGGGGGAGATCAGTCGCCTGGCGAGGCAATTTTGAGCGAATTTTAAAATTGCGCTGCTGCGTGTGAACAAGCGCAGGCGACTTTACGCCTAGCGAGTGCACAGCGCTGACTAGCTATTCAGGGAGATTCGTCGCGGCGAGAAGTCGCCAGGCGCTAGATCTCCCCCGAATCTCCCTGTCTGGCCCTGCCCTAAGGAGGTTTATTTAACCTTTATTTGTTTAATGTTGGAGTCTGGAGTGTTGTGACTCACAGAGCTCTGTCCAATAAAATGGCTTTGGATATGACCCAGTGAGTAAACCCACAAATTATTTCTCCCCCATCTCCCAAGTGATTACACTCCCTGCCCCCCCCCCTTATATTTTTTAAATACATATTCTCCGGAGAGCACTGACATAAAACCTTACAGAAAAAAATAAAGTAAAACCTATTAAAAATAATTGTATGTTGAATACAATTCTAGCAGTCAGCTATTTAGGTTCCAGGTAAACTATGGCTTCATTATGTTTTATAGCATCTCATGTAAATGTTTAATTACCAGAAGATCTTGCAGGCCAGAAATTTCCATTTACAGGCTTCTGCGTAGCCAAAACAGTGTAAAGAACAAATTAGATACAAATTTTGGCTAGCAGCTGCAATTCAAACTGCAAAATGGAAAATTTTGATTGTAATAAAATGCACTTATACAGCCCCCAAATGCTCTGTGGCTTCCTTATATTAGAGTATCAGCAGAGGGAACAATTCCACCAGATCAATATGGAAGATATGGAGAGGACTCAGCTGGTGAGTGGATTAACTCAACTTGCAGTCACTTTACCTAGGAGGAAACAAACTGTTTTTGCAGTGTTTGTCAAAAACCTTTCCCTTTCTATATATGTGCCAAATAGTAAACAGAATCTTCCACCTGTAACAACTCTTATTCAGTGTGGATCTTTTTATTTAGAGATATTTTATTCCTGGTTAAATATTTCCAGAAATTGCTGAGCAATTTATAAACGTTATTGCTATTGAAAACATTTTTAGGGGTTATACAGTGCTGCTGAAAGCAGACAGAACTATATTCAAGGGAACAGTCCAGGTACTTGCATTCTATTCTGAGCATTACAACCAAGGTATCCTGCAGAAAAACAGCACATAGGACTTCATAGCCATGAACTACTTACAAATTAAGTACATGGGCACAGATAACATCATTCCACACATAAGTTAAGCGATGATAGACTATAATGGTAATTGGGGTCATTTATAATACAGAACACAGTGTCCAAAAAATGCCTTTCTGGACCTTGCTTACTGCATTTTGCTCTTCTTGTATTACCACAGGCATCCCAGGGCAAGATTTATACATAGGGCCACCCTGGCCAGAACCACCCGTTGCCCCCCTTTCCCAACTCCCCCCTTCATATGTGTGCAAGTCCTATCTTGCTGGGTCCAGAGCAAAGATTGGTGCTCAAGAGAATGAAACAGCTAGCAAATCTCCCATGTTTCCCCAGTGCTTCTGAATCCACTGTGATGTGCTGGTTGGCATGCCACCCCTGAAATTCAGTGCCATAGGTTTGGGCCTTTCCACATCTACATTCGCAGAGAACTGCTTTCTCCATATGGCACTCGGTGCTTAATGCAGTGTTCAATGGGGTGAAATTGCCTTGGAGAGCACGATGGGGTTGGCTCTTGCACACCTTTAGTGCTCTACTGCTTGTGCCCTGGGGTTAGGTAAATGGCCCCTAATAATTAGCTACTGTCATCTAGTTTTGACCAAATGATTAACTTGAAGGTTATCTCTTAAAGCTGGCCATAGACATGCAGATTTTACCCTTCCGATGAAACAATGGATGTCCCAATTTCCTGACCTGACACTAACCATTGAGATTAAATAAAGTAGTAAAAAAACAAATCAGACAATGTTCTTCCCATGAAAAAGCTATGTCTGAAAAAATTCTAGTGACAGTCATCCATTGATAACTTCAGGCAATACATGCAGAAAAATTATCATTAACTGACAGAAATCTTTTAACCTGTCCGACTGACACTTACTGATTGCCATGGTACGAAAAAATTACGGCATGATCCCCACACGGTCCAAAAATTGTACAGAACTTTCATCCGAACGACGTTATCTTTGCATCTATGGCTGGCTTAAAGGAATTGTTCAGTGTAAATAGATAGGCTTTGCAAAATAACATTAGTTAGCTAAAATGTAATGTATAAAGACTGGATGTCTAACATAATAGCCAGAACACTACTTCCTGCTTTGCAGCTCTCTTGGTTTCCACTGATTGGTTACCAGTTTACCCAGTTTTATTTTTACGTTACATTAACCCCACTTCCTTTACGTTACATTAACCCCACTGCTTATAATGTCTTAATTCATCCCTAGTAGATAAATGTTGTTAAAATGCCAAGTTAATATATGTGGCTAATATGACCAAAATGGCTTGATAGATGAAAAAAGTAAAAACACTTTGAATATACCAATATGTACTATTTGTGTGAACTTTGACTGTCATACAACTACTGGGGGCTTGTTTTAACTATATTTGTTATGGAGGTTGTTTTGTTGATTGGTTCCCCCAGGCCCCTGCATGGTTAAAAACTCTAGGCAGGAAAGCGCAGATGACAAATGGTAGCTGTGAGGGGGTAGAACATTTTTGTCAGAGTGCAGTAGCTGAGCTGCTAAGTGACTTCTTTAATCGGTCATTTTAAATTGGTATATACCAAAGGGTGAAATATACTGGTGATCATGGCTGAATGCAGCAGACAGCTTTTATTAGGAGATGTTACTTATTTGACTTCCCATGTAACAAATCAGAGATGACAAAGCAAATTCCATCTTCTCTTGTGGCCATATACAGCATCGCCCCGCCACAGTGATAAGCTTTACCTTAATGAAAGTGACAAAGGACTTGTGGAAGCACCAAATAAATAACGAAAAAAAATCTATAGACCCAAGTGAGTGATATCTACTCCCCAAAGTTGACTCTCATGAGCAAAACCAAATTATTTGTCTATCAGTCTCCTGCCATGCTAAATGATCCAGGAGGAAATGGGATGCATAAGGAAACCCAACCTTTGCCCTTGTTACTGTAGTTGAACTAGAAGTCTGATCATCTGGGGGGAGGAATTTCATCTCAGCACCTGCTGGCTGCACACATGTATATTAATGTATTGCTTGAGCCTCCCCCTGATTAAATATATGCCTATACACAGTCACTGCAGGCTCTTGTCATATGAATGAAATCCCTCTCAGCACTTGTCACACTGCTCCCTTGAGCCTTCTATTTGTTTTATTTGTTGCCTCGGGCAGTGTAGAAGATTTAATTTCTTCCTTTCCTTCTGATTTTTTTTTAATGTTTGTTCTTACATTTGCAGGTGCAGAAAAGGGAAAAAAATAGCTGTGCCAGATGTTTCCAAATTGCAGTAGCATTGCTGAGATTAAAGGGAACATTGCAGATTAGATCAAGCTCATTCTTCTTACACACAGGCCTATGCAATATTTAGCAAGCCTACCAGGTCTAATTCAGCAGAGCTTATAGCATCCAATTTTGGACTGAAAGGAATATTTCATACAAACATTAGCTTATTTTGCCCTGTAAGGAATACAGTTTTATGTCTCAAGTGTGTTCATTGCACTTACATATTTATGCCTGAGCAACATTTTCATGAGCGCGCTGCTAAACAAACTATTTAAAGCCAGTTTTCCACCACGGTATATTCATGTATTGTTTATAAACATCAGCTTCCTGAAGACATATCTGCTTTATTATCAGTTAAAGCCACTATTTTGCCAAGAAACCAAACCTCCTGCCACTCATAACCCCTTTTGATTATAGTATTCACCGCAATGACTTGTAGAAGGCTATGGAAAGTGGAACACTGAATCTAGTCTTGTTAGCTTTACTCTTTCATTTGCTAACGGCTGCCTGGCAATTAAGAATATATACAATCCAAGCAGATTTGTTGACTGTAACATTTTAAAATAGGAATAATAATGTCAGGGTTGCCGTACTGCAGCAGAAGCATTTTTTCCCTCTGTGCTTCACAGAACGGTGAAATTGTGTGTTCTCTGTAATACGGTTATTTTCGCCAACCAATGTTTTTGGGAAACAAATAGTGTGCTGTTGTATAAATATATAAGAAGGGTATAAAAGTATATAGACGGGTGGCTTAAAGGCATGCTGTATTTTGCAAATAAATTGTTCTAGAATACATACTTTACTAAGCGAATTATGAAATCGTGGAAATGCTAATTTGTTAAAGTATAAAAAAAAAAGTAGCCATCAGCCATTACAAACAAACAGTAGTCTCAGTCCTACAGTGACTGCTGCTGAGCCTTTAGCTACCCAAACACGGCTAGGGCAAGTCAACAGCAGTAGAAGACCCTGCCCTTCCTTACATAGCTGTTATTATGCTAATATGTCACTAGTTATTTGTGTATAGAAAGCTACACAGGGATCACTCTGAACTGTACTGTCAGTTACTGAAGAGGAAAGATGATTGGTCTACACAGTGTCAGTCTGGGGAGAGGGGGGGGCAATTGGATTAAATGCCAGATGAAAAGTAAAAGCATTCACACATTTTGAAGATAAGAATATAGTTTAACTCACTGTATGAATACATACGTATTTTAATCAAAATATCATTGAAGTTTTTTCAAGTAACCTGGTGGTGGGAATATAATCTAAGCACAGTTTTTTTCCTTTAGAAATATCTTTGCAAGCCGGGCTGCCAATAATTATGTCTCTCTCTGCAAAATTTTACTCTTTTTTTTGTGGTAGTTGCCAGCCACAATATATGGGGCAATAAAGTAGACAGCATGTAAGCACACTTTGCATTGCAGCAAAACCTACACAAACCCTGTTTGGAGACAGGGAATATTTTTGACCAGTTGTAACCATTGTAATTTACAATGAACATCTTTACATTCAGATGAATGTGGTTTATTTTCATTTTGATTAGCAGGGGGGAGCTCTGTGTCACAATTTTAATATATCTGCCCCTAGATGTTGGAATGCTATTGGTTAGAGTGCTTTTATTTGCCAAGTACATTAGTGAGCTTGGCAATCAAGATCTTGAAAAGGGTCTTCTTTGTGAAAGTACAGTGGTAAAAAGCATTCTTTAAATCATTTGACGAATGTTATTCCCAGGAAAACATTAGAAAAACATTTTGAGATCATCTTCCTACGGAAAGCAATAGTAATGAATATAATCATGATCCAAAGCTGGTTCATTTAAGCTGCTCATCAGCAGCTTTTAACCTTATAATCAAATGTGTGTGTTTTGGTGAGGGTTAAATGCACAATGCATTAGTAGTTATCTTGTCAGATTTCAAGCAGCATTTTACCACCAAAATCTACTCCACGTGTCATCCCCTGGGACAAGGCAGAGGTTTTGGGTGCAGACACAGTTGAGCACTGATTCAAACTTAGGGGCTCATTCTCGGTCTGCTGAGAATCAGCTCAGTGCACCCGTGGCTTTAGCCTAAGAAACACAAGTAACTCTGTACAACCTGCTAAAACAGTTTTCAGAATTTCACCAAACCTAAAAAGATGTGAAAAATAATTCCCCTGTGTATTGTAACAGGGAAATTATAAAAAGTAGAAAAAAAAACTTTCCAGGAGAAAACTCAATAACCTAGCATAATACAAAGAAATTTGTGTGACGGGTGGGGGAAGGGTATTATATTGGTAGAGACTGCACACCTTCAATCCTCAAGGTCTTATTGGGGATAAAAACCAATTACAAAAAATAAGTAGAAGGTGGACTGCAAAACCAATATATTAAAAATATAATTTATGATATCATCACTAAAATACTGGCCGGCCAGAAAACACAGTAAATAAATTATAAATAAATAGTGCTAAAATTCATTTCCTGTGGAGAAAATTCAGATGACTGTTCCTTGGTGTTGGTATATGCTTAAAATTAAAAAAAAAGAGGATGCTTGTGAGTTATAGTACAACAAAACAGAAAAGTTATTTCCGAGGAATTAAAGCTGGAATTTTTGAAACAGTGGAGGATGGTTGCGAGTTGTAGTTCAACAGAACAGAAAAGTTATTTCTCAGGAGCTGGAGCTGGGATTTTAAAGCAGTGGAGTGTGGATTATTTAATTAGATAAAAACAGGCTGGCTGGTAGATGGAGTTTAGAGAGCAGATTATAAAAAGGGGTATATTGGGGTGTCCCCCCACTCCCTCCTCCTTACCAGCTGAATGAATCTCTTTGTAGATGTCCCTTTCACGATGGTCCAAGATGGCACACCGTCTGTTTCAGTGCATGGGCTCCACAGCGAACGCAACCTCTGATTTATTTTCACGATCTCCCATTGATTTTGATTAAAAGCATAAAAAATGAAAGTCCAAACCAACGAATAGTCCCACCTGGGTACTGCAATGTGTTTTGCCAAACTAAGGCTTTCTCAAGCAGTTAAAAAAGGGCTGCCATCATGGTGTGTGTGGGGTGTGATTAGGGAGTTCTGTTGTCCTGGGCACAGAGAAATCTTCAGCAAAGGGAGCAGGGGACCCTAATTTTACACAATTTATGTAACTTTTGCAAAAACTTGCACTAATTGCTTAAAGGACAAGCAAAGTGCCCATTTAGGCTTTGCCATTAGAAAGTTCCTTGCTGTTTAATCTCCCAATTGTCCAGTAGCTCATATTTAAATGCACTTTTATATATATATATGTATATGAGTAGCTTGTGATTTCTTGAAATGGCCTTCATACATGACCTGAGCATGTAAACAGTAAATTCTTATTGTACATTTAAAGACTGGTGACGTCCAATTCGGCACCTAGGCTCAACCCAGGCTCAGTGGCCCAATTCTGGACTGTCCGCAGCCCGGTTCTGGTCCATGGCCCAGCGGTTGGTGACCCCTGGTTTAAAGGCATACAGTCATCACAATAAAATAAGGTTTAAATTGGCTATGGCATTGTGCAAGACATTGAACAATATTGTGAAAAAGTAGTATACCATTGAGTAAAAAAAAAAAAAAAAAAGCAGAAAATGGAAAACATATCCTAGTGTTGTATGTTTGTACCTATCATCTAAGAGCACCTGCACCTTGAAAGAGAAGAAGAGAATTCTGGCTGCAGTGGTTAATATAGACTGTAGAGAGAGAGAGAGCTTGGAGTTAGTGACGTTAGTTAGAAGCAGGTTACAGTACAGATGCAGTCACTTGGATTTGTAAGTTAAATGCGTCGTGACTCAGGGCTAATTGAAGAAACTGTGTTATCCAAAGTTATCTTAACTCATTTAATGCATTTAACCTTTTCATTAGCATACCAAAGCACCATTGTTTTCAATGGTGAATTCTTTAATTGGATGGGATGCTGTGACACAATATTCTGTGCTAAGTGGGATAAATGAGACAGATGAGTTAAGTCACGACGCATTTAACACACAAATCCAAGTGACTGCATCTGCAGCTGTTTTTAGCTGTTGCAGGTGAATGAAAGAGACAGATTTTGGCAATACTGTGTATGAAATTTTTTTAAAAAAAAGTTTTTGACATTCAGCCTGTGATTAAACCAAAAAACTCTTATTAACCAAAGGTGCCAGAGCTAGGCCACCCAAACTGGGAGAGAGGGCAAGGCCAGACGTAGTGTTTTTACGTTGCGTTTTTAAAAAAAGCTCAGTCGGTGTAAATACGCCACTGAAACCACACCCAACCATCAACATGCATTTTTCAGCATTATTCAGCACATAGGTTTCTTTTCCCAACATGCAATCCTCATTGTTCTTGTTCCCCATAATTCTGCTGACTAGAAATAGAAAAACTAGGAATGATCATCAATATGTAACGTAATCACGTTACCAGCCTAATACGCCATAAAAACGTACATGGGCCGTTTATCTCGCGCAAATTTGGATGCCATATTTAATATACGATGCATATTCACGTGGAGTGTGGTTTCAAATGGGCAAATCCCATAGAGTCTATTGATTTGGTAGTTTGGTAGTTCCGTGGCGGATTTCGGCTTGCTGCACGAAGATGGAAGTAGAGGTCTCCGTGATGCTCACTCCTATAACCCAGGGCTGGTGCAGCACCGCCCCTTGGTATTTGGTAATTCGCTACAATCACTTGGGGGTACCTAACGTTTGGCACCGTCAAGTGTCTCCAGCCTTTCCTTCTCCTTTAAAAGCAGCTGTTCAAATCGATACAATAGTTGCTAATATTCCACAGATAATACTGATAAATGTATCAACTAATGTAGCAATTTGTAACCATTCAGAATATAGACTTTTGGATTAATTGGTTCAATTAATATGAGTTTCTTTGGGTTCAGTCAGTGACAGGAAACACTTAAATGGAATTGGCTTCATATTCTTGTTTAGTATTAGAAAGAACAGAAACCATACATATTGCTTCATTAAAATAGTAAAATTCAATAATTATGTTCAACACAAGCCCTAGGATTGATAGTAGCATATTCATGGCTGCCAGATATGCAATGCTGTCTTTAGCATATCTAAATTATCAGGTGTACCCTTACCCTATGAAAAAGGTCTAGCTAGACAAAAGGTAAAGGCACCACGAATGTTTAGGTAATAAAGCCAGTGGCTATTAAAACAAGGCTGAAACAACCTGACCAACCAGTAGCACCTTTAAGGTAGCCATAGATGCTAAGAATTAAAAAAAAATCTTTTTGTTATTGTAGGACCTGAAACGATTGTTTAAATACACAATTTGACCATCAACAAAAAGACCATTTCAAGTGATTCTGTCTAGTTGAACCTAGGAAAACTGTGGGTAGCCTTCTGCTTGGTCCTGCAAACAATTGGACAGTGGATACATTTCACTGTGAATGATAAAAATGTTCAAACCTTGGCGATCAATTTTCTGACCAATGTCAAATTAATATCGTTAGATGCATGATCATTGAATGCCCCCTAACTTAACGATAACGTGATGGATTTGTCGGATTGCACAAAAACTGATCCAAAAATTAACATCTTTGGCCACCTTAAAGGAGAAAACAAACAAATATGATACATTCAGCTCTGAAAAGATGATAAAAATATCTGAGCACATTTAATGAGCCACATGCAAAGGTAAAATAAAAAATGGGAGGTAAAAATTGCCCTTAAAGATTAGCTTTTGGATAGAAATGAAGGGACAGAGGTACAAACGAATCCATTAGAAACATTCTGTTTTTGATGTATCTGGGTGATAAAGAAAAACCCTTTTCCAATTGTCAATTCCCCTTTAAATATGTCAGGCATTTAATTAAATATAGATTTTATGGAATAGGTCATTTCCATAAAAAGGCCTACCCACAGCACTGTGGAATGTGATATTCTAGCTGTTTGTAGTTCAATAGAGTCTGCATAAGCATGAGCACTAGTTTTCTTGTTGGATATAGAATTAAATAAATTAAATTGAAAAGCAAACACATTATGTTGCTATTATCCATGTGGATGTCGTTTAAATTCTTGGCCTCTTAGAAATAACCATTAGAATAGTAAATAAACATCAACAACAACAACAACAAAAAAAAACAGCACTATTTTATGTGAGTAGCTGCATTAGCTTTATTGTAGCTAGAAGGCACCGACAATTAGATGAAACTCCTGGAGGATGAAACATTTTACATTTAACTGTTTTTCACCCCTGCTTTCATTTGGTGGATGTACAAAACAATCGCAGCTTTAACGTGGTTGGTTAGTTTTGCCCAATGAAAACTGGATATAAATTTAAGTTAGTGCTTTGGAGTTGCTGCTGGAGAACAAAAGAGTCAAAGACAGCATTTTAATATGTGTTGTTTGCTTCATGCTGTTTCTAATGGCAGAGGGTGCTTCTTTGAGAGCAGCTGAATGCATACAGCAGTGTTACATACACACTGCATTCAACACAAAAGGTCATTATCCAGATAGTTCCAAATTAGGGGAAGGTCAGCTCCCACTGACTCCAGTTTAGTGAAATAAAAAGGATTTCCTTTTTCTCTGTAATAATATAATAGCATATTGTACTTGATCTCAGCTAAGATATACATGATTCTTGTGGAAGGTAAAACAGCCCTATTGTGTTTATTAAATGTTTAAATAATTTTGTAAGTAGAGTTAAGGCATGGAGATCCAAATTATGGAAAGATTCCTTATCTAGAAAACCTCAGGTCCCACACCTGTACTGCATTTATTTTTTCAGTGTTCTACTTGTATTATGAGTTATTACAGACATTTTTAACTTTATTCCATATGTTAAGGTGGTCATAGACACCCCGATATTATCGTACAAAATATCTTTTTTATGATTATTGATACAACCAATATCTGTAAAAAGCCTTGATCAGACAGGACTGAGAATTTTCCTTCATTTTCCATACCTTAAGTTGTTAAATCTGAGGAAAATAATTTAGAGAGTCATTCAAGCTTACATGGTGTCTTTATTTTGAGGTTTGCAATTCCAGAAATAGGGATCAAAAACTTAGGTTTCTCTGTATGTTGTTCATTTGCCAGTTCAGGAATCCAATTGGTTTTGTTTCTTTGTCTTCCACTTGATAAGCTCTTGAAAAAACAAGGCTCCATTTGTCACAATAGTATGCCATTCAATATCACGTTCCCGACCTAGCTTGCACTATACATTTTAACACCGATATTAACACAGCTTCTACTCAGAAATCTTCCAATACACTTTGCAACTCTTCAGTCATTAGGAAAAGTAGTTAATTAATCCATTCTGACAATTTTAACACAAACATTCATAATGTGGCGTTGCCAGTGCAGTACCCAAAGCAACCTTCCTCAAAAATAGCTTAGTTTTCCTCTTTAAGAGTCTATTTAAAAAACGGGATTTATTTCAGCATGTTCTTTATGTCATCAGTTTGCTCACAAGGTGCTCCAATTTGATGGCAAGCATTGACAGTGTCTTTCTGTAGTATCTCTGAGGCCTCATGCTCTAGAACTTCCGAAGGTGTTAACGTTTCCAGGTGAATGCTGCTTTGCTCACTAACATCTGATTTGGGTTCATCTCTTCTTCTCAAGAACTGTACAAAACTGGTGTCCTCACCTGCAAAGTCTGGCTTATGATTATCTGTGTTCAGCATATCATCTTCCAAAGATGCATTGCTTTCTTCAGAGCTGTCACTGATACATGTATTGTCTAAATTCTGGTCTGTCTCTGAAGTAAGATCTTGGTTTGATATTTCCTCCTCTATAGTACTCATGAAATCTCCATCATCATAGTTTGTTCCTGTTATACCAATAATGGGGTTAGTATTACAGGCATCCTGAGTGGTTTGATCAGAATCTTTCACAGGTTCCACAGGTATGACGTGTGTCATGTGAGGAAAAGTTTCTGTGATCGCTCACCTTGCTACTTTCAGAAGAACCACTTTCTTTAATTGTCATGATAGTGTTGTTTTCCCCTTTGCTAAAAAGACACAGCACCATTAAACAAGAAACTGGTTAAACTATTATGTATAGTTTAAAAGAGACATATAGGATGAAAAAACCCTAATTTTGTAGGCAATTATAAGTAATATATGGTGTTGCTTTTACATGGTGCTAAAAATTAATATTATCTTTAAAAATAACCCCTTTATTAGAGCTCCCTATAGATGTTCTCTGGTCCCTGTCTGTGTTTTAAATGAGGGGTGGGCATGTCCTAATGGTCCCTGCCAGAAGCACAGTAGAAGCACAGACAGGCTTAAATTCCCTATCAGGTCCTGCTAGCTGCTGATTGGTTCCTGTCCTACAGTGCAGTTAGCTGAGAACCACCAGCTCCCCTGCACAGCCTGGGAATTCAGGAAACAGGAAGTGGTAGGGAAGGATGGGATTATTATAGTTTTTGCAGAAATATTCAATAAACCAGCCTGAAACACTACTTTTTTTAAGCACAATTCTTCTATATTTAAATGAGTATAATGCACTGGTACATTCTTATATTTTACACAATATGTCTCCTTTAAGTAAACAATCATGAAATCCCAAAATAGTTTTCAGGGGGCTACATTTTTTAATATAGTTCAAGAAGAACTGAAAGTAGAAAAGTTAGAAGTTTACTTATACACTAATCAGATGTTCAACCAGTTTTATGTAAGAAGCTAAAATACACAATTCAATGCTTCCTATATTCATGCAAGACTGCTCACAATCAAACAGAGACCAGACAGAGGGTAAGTCTAAACAATAAACATGTTTATTTCAAATTTAGATCAACTATGAAAAATGCACTACAATGAGGGCTTTACTATTTTGATACTACTGCTGACATGATCAAATACATGGTTCGTTACTTGGGAATAGTTTCCTTTGGTTTGTTGAGGTCTTTGTATCATACAGCATGATCTGAAACACAGAAGTAGTGATAATAATGATTTTATATCTTACTGGGCTACCATGCAGCAGACATTTCATATTTAAGTTTAGTTTACCAGAGCACAACTTCTATGCATTTAACACAGTATATATAAATACAAACTGCAACAGCAATTTTTTTATTTTTTTTTATTTTAAGGAGCGGTTCACCTACCAAACATGTTTTTCAGTTCAGTTGTGTTCAGTTGTTTTCAGATTGTTCACCAGAAAGAAACTTTTTTTCAGTTAATTTCTATGTTTTATTTATGCCCCTTTTTAAAATTGAAATGTAAAGTTCGGATCATTTGAGTCTGAGCAGCTCAGTAATCCTGGTGCTGATTCTGAAGCTCTACGTGCTAGGGATTGTGGATTCTGCAATAATTTTGTTACATTCCGGTCGGATTTGTGTCAAGGCCACAAAGGCCTGGGACAAGGACAGCAGGATTTCAGTGGCGACATGCCACCCAGCCCCCAGGGCCGAATTTACTCATCTGGTGCCCTGAGGCCACCAGGTCCTAGCGCCTGTTTGGTTTGGCGCACTGCCCCCCTGCGAGCGACGCGCAGGTTCACTGAGGAGCTGCCGAGGCTGCCAGGTAAGAAAATCTGTTTGCTCTTTTGAGAACTGGATTTCAGTGCATAAGTCTACTGGAGCAGCACTATTAGCTGATGCGTTTTGAAAAAAACATGTTTTCCCATGACAGTATCCCTTTAAGATCAGACTTGGATAGAGAAGACTCGGATATCTGTCCTGTAACGAGAGCAGGGCCTCCCACACACACCTGATCATCATCCTGGACCGGACACTAATTTCCCCTTCCCCAGAGAAAGCAGAACCTGGCATCCTGCAGCCACAAGGTTTACTTCCTTGTAGTTACGACACTAGTCCCCACAATATTTACATTTTTATACCCTAGGTCTAATAGGAAATCGTGTAAACATTAAATAAACCCAATATGCTGGTTTTACTTCCAATAAGGATTAATTATATTTTAATTCGAAGTACAAGGTGCTGTTTTATTATTACAGAGAAGAACGGAAATAATTAAAAAAAAAATTGGATTATTTTGATAAAATAGTGTCTATGGGAGAAGGCCTTTTCATAATTCAGAGCTTTTCTGGATAACAGGTTTCCAATGCTGTCCATTCATAACCTTTATCGCTGGCAGTTTTTTTTTAATTTTATTAAAAGACTGCCTCACTGTATCAAATCAATCAAATCAGATAAATACATTAATCTATTTCCAAAAATTAGGCGAGGGACAAGAAAATAATCTAGTCAAGCAATTACCCTGAAAACATTTTACACATTCGCTCAATTTCTGCAATAAATATAAGAGGAAAAATCTACCAATTTAATTCCCTGAACTCATATAAATTATTTACATGCGTTGACAGTGGTTGTTAATTATACTGCTTATCTCAACATCCAATTCATTGATTTTCTCAGTTAAGTTAAAAAACAAATGTTGCAAAAGATAGCAAAACCGCCTGCTTTCCATATTGCCTTGTACAGTAATCAAATTTAGCATTTATCTAACCTTTAAGAGGTCTGTTTAAAAAAATTGTAACAACTGTAATTTGTCGAAGCAGCATTAAAGTCCAAGGTAATCAGCAAAAGTATTCTGCTACCAGATATTCTGATTTAAGAGGATATTAATCATGAATAAAATGATTCTTGACATTGTTCTCCTGAGACATTTAACATATTGGGTTCAATAAACTCTGCTAAACTTGTTATTTCTTAATCATTCTAATTTTACAGATTTTTTATCAATAATCATTTAAGTTCTCACCACATATTCCTAAGTAAAAAAGTTCAGAAAAGGAAGACTTGGGGGGTATGCATTACAGGTACTGATGGAATACTTTTTCATAAAATATTTAATTTAAAGCACGAGAAAAAAAAGCCCAAGCAATGGTTGTAGTTTGAGAGAAACAAAATAATGATAATAAAAAAAAGAAAGAGCTCAGTTATTGTCTCTACTGGCATTGTATTACGGTCATTACACCTGGAGTAGCTCCCCAGAACGCCTACAATCAGAATGTAGGGGTGCGGTGTCCATGGGGAGATACTGATGGAGAGGCTAATGCCAAACACCAAGCGGAGTCTTAGTCAAAGGATAAATGCAAAATGTTGAAATACGTTAAAGGTCGGTTAAACCTTTTTTGACATTATTTCAATAAATATGACTTGTGCTGAGTAGTGCTGTTGCGTGTCAAAAAAATTGTCACTTGTTAAAAAAAATAGCAATTTGGTACATTTTTGCGCGTTTCAGCAAATCGAAAGAGCTATATTCATTGCAGTCTGTGGACATTAGATTCTTTTTTTACGTGCAACAACATTTTCCACCCTTTTGTATCTATGGGTGTCTATTTTTGAGGTGAAACCTGGTGAAAAATGACATCACTACTGTTGAGAATTTTTTCTATTTTTTTATCCATGAACTTTTTTTTTTTTTTTTATTTCTTGCATTTAGCATGGTATACTACATAAATTAAGTTGCACTATACTTCAAGTTCCTACAGTCAAGTTAGATAAAAACCAGCAATCCATGGAGAACATTTGGTATAATTAGCTACTCTTTAGCACACAGCCAAACAGACTGTAACTATTTTATTTATAAATAGGGAATCATAGTGGACAGATGAGTTGTTTTGACCTTTTAGGAACAGGATGTACAATGCGACATTTTGTTTAGTGCAAGAATTGAAATGCTGTTTTTAGTGATACTTACATGCTCCTGTTGGATTGGTGAAATTTGCTCGCTTTTGTCAGAGGGGCCTATCGGCTCCCAATGAGGTATCTTCTAGTTAAAGCCAAGTTTGTGGTAGCAGAAAAGGGTTCAGGAATAAGCATAGTCAAAATTCAGGCAGTCGTTCAATAGGCAGGCAGATAATTAGCAAAGTCAAAGTTCAGGCAGGGTCAAAGTCCAGGAATTTAATTAACATGAATTTAGAAACACCCAGGAATGCTTTAAACAAATCCTATAATTGGGCATTTAACCGGTGTCCTGGGCGTCCTATAAGCTTTATTGACACCATATTTTTGCATAAATTACTTTATATACCTTTACATATATGCCCCTTAATTTTGTACAATATTCATCCAGGTACATACCATCATATCTGTGGCTGAATTAAGCCTAATAGAAAAATACAAATCAATTCTAAAATTGAAAGGACAGAAAAAAATGTCAGCTTTGTGTCTCCTCCTGAAACAAACACAGTATGGTTAGCAACCTGTTTAGCATTTAAAGTGCATTCACACATTAAAATGACTACGTATTCTGAAATGAGATTAGTACTACATTTTAAAACCTTATATCTAACTCCAATATCCAAAGGAAAAGGATGCGGGAAATGGGTAAAATATGTAAATACAGTTGATATCTCATTTTATAAATCATGTGCTTAGAATACTTCATTTTGTATCCACAACATAAAATAACCAATTTTAATACTTCTACCATTATCCTGTTAATGCATTTATCATGGATTTTAAAAATAATATGTATTGTGTATTTGTGTATAATTATATGTAAATAACATCAACACAATGTTACATGCATTACAGGAGTATTACTTAGAAAAGGTATGATGTATTTCCAAAAATGTATTTGATGGCTATCAGGATTCCGGCTGCATGCAGTCTTAGTCATATCAACTTTATGTCATATCAGGCTCTCTATACTAAGAGGGTGCCATTAGCATAACAGACAGGAGTGATTTGTGAAAATGGTATAAGGAATTTCACTAAATACTTAAGGAACACTAAAGCCTAATTCTTTTTTTAAAATGCTATATATTATTGCTATATATTATATACTAAACGTACTGTAACAAGCCCTTCCCTTCCTTTCCAAGGTAGTCACAACAGCTCCCAATCATGGCTTTTATAAGTTCATTTTATAAGAGCCATTGACACTGCACATGGTGTGCTCTAGGCTCATGTTGAGAAACTAAGCTTCTTGTGGAAAATCAACAAAACATTAGCAGCTGAAACTACAGGGCCAATTATGAATTAGTGCTGATACTGAATGCAGTTTTATGCAGTTGGTGCAGTGATATTGGAATTATAGCACAATAACATTAGGGGAGAACAATATGGTGGTTTGATCTTGGGTTGCACCAGTCAAAACAAATGTAACGAGTAAAGATATATGGTTTATGTAGTGCAGGATGAGACCTGCTGAGATAGTTGCGTAGCGAAGGAATTGGCTTGGAATGTACGGAGACACAAGAAGAGATGTAATGAGGTGCAGTGAAAGACTTTGAAGGTTATGAGAATTAATTTGTAAATTATTCTTTGTTTTATGGGAAGCCATGATAAGGTTTACTCAAGGGAGGGAATTGTATCACAAGAAGAGTATTATGTCAGCATTATTTAATACAGATTGTAGTGGGGACTGGGACAGATGAGAGAGTTAGGGAAGCCACTTATTAGCAGGTTGCAGTAGTCTAGTTGTAATAGGATGAGAGCATGTATGAGTGTTATCTGTTACCTGTGAAAGAAAAGGTGGATTTTGGTAATATTGTATAAGAAAAAGTGACATGTTTTAACAGTGATGTTAATATTGTAAGTGAAAGAGATAGATGAGTTAAAATTACCCCCAATGTGCAGTTTTGATAGGGTTAAAGGAATAGTTTTTAAGTAATGAATAAATAATGTAGTAATGCCCTGCCTTTGTAAAACTGGTGTGTTTGCTTCAGAAAGACTATTATAGTTTATATAAACAGGATTCTGTGTAGCCACGGGGCAGCCATTCAAGTACAAAACATTGTATACTACAGGGCTTATCTGTTATCAGCTGCGTATCCTGTGCCTTTTCTCTTTTTTTCAGCTTTTAGTGGCTGCCCTCATGGCATGCTATATAAACTATAGTAGAGTTGTTAAAGCAAACACACAGTTTTACCAGTGCAGGCCAACAATGCATTATATTTTAATTAATCTAATACACTTTCATTTGTTGGTGTTACTGTTCCTTTAATGCCATCCATAGAGATAGTAAATGGGGGGTAGAACTAGGCTCAGTTAAGTCTCGATAAGATCGTTAAAAAAAAAATCAGAATCCTTAACTGTTTTCGATTTGAAGTCTGAATACCACAAACTTTTTGGATTTTGCACCTGAATACAGCAACTTGTTTGGAAACCTAGCGCAAATCAGGATATCTTTGGGACTTGCCATTGACTTCTACATAAACTCGGAATACATTTTTATTTAGACTTTTAACACCATTTGAGTTTAATAAATCACCTTTCCCCTTTAAAGGTCCAACCAGAAAAAAAACAGACTAAGTAACCATCTTAATGTGCAGGATTTTGTACAAGAAATGGTTCCTGAACACAATTCCATTTTTACAAATCAAAGGAAAATTTTTTGGCATTATGTTGCAGGGAGAAAAAAAGTCAATCAAACAAAAATATAGGGACCGACAACTGGAAGCAAAATAGATTGCAGAGCTGCAAAATCGTATTTATCCAGCCCAAATTAAAGAGACTGTAAAGGATAATAACATTTCAAAAACAACTATCATCAGTGATTGCAATTTTTTCAGCTTAACAGCTGTTTAGATTCTTCCTCGCAGCATGCTAGAACCACAGGATGTTCCACTGAAAGTTCTCCCAATTATGTGTCAGGTCTTTGCAGGTGTCTTTATGTATTGCTCCCAGAATCTAACTTTAAAGCTAAATCTTGAGTTATTAACCTGTTTGTTTCCAGAAGGCCAATAAGTCAGTGTGTCTGTGGCTTCATTATTACTATGGGTATGGTGGAAAGCAGCTTGATCCTCTCCAGGAGGGACTATTAACAACCCAAGTACTATTTACTTCCCATTATTCCTTTTTCTATACTCTCTTACCATTGTGAGCATGCATATTTCTTAAAATGGCATATATTCCAGAGATATACTGTACCATTAATTTGGAATTGTTTATACCTGTTAATACATTGGTGAATCCACTATAACCATTATTGAGGTGAAAAATAAATCCTGCCTTCACGGAATCCTACAGCAAATGATTTTATTTGATCCATCTTTACTCTTTGGCGACACACTAGAAGATGCCTTCGTGAGTTTGATTTTTGTAGCCGCAGGTTGTCCTTACAGCTTGGTCATGTTATTAATTCATGTCATAAAATAACACATACTGGGTATTGTGTTATAGGACACATTCAATACTTTTAATAGAGCTGTAATAATAGGTGGTGGTTTATCATACAGGCCTCATGACTGTCGAGATTGATTTGCCAGCAAATGGACAGGATGGAGGAGGTGGTCCATCCATAGAATAGATCGTATAGACTTATTGCGACCCAAATAAAGAATTTGTGACATGGAAAGATTAACTTTTGTTAGTAAATACGATAAACGAAGTAAGGTGTTAGAAGAAAATTTTTAAACAATACTGGCCAATACTCCAGACTGATGCCACTTTTGAGTCAACTTTCTCCAACCTCCCCCATTTTTAATGCAAGAGAGGTAGATCAATACCAGATACTTTATGTTCCATTTCAGGATCAGATAAACAAAGTACATAATCTAAATGCATTTCCAAATGAGGTACCTTTCCATGTACGGGGTGCAATTTTTGCAGTTCAATTATAAATGGACCCAATATCAGGACAGGAAATTAAGTTGAGCGTTTTTGCCACGTGTAAAACATGCTTTATAGTATATGTCCTAAAAATGCCCTTGTGGGATGCTGTATGTGGGCAGAACAATTAGATCTTTGAATGTTAGGATTACCCTAAACCAACTAGAGGAGGGGATCACAATACCATACTGCTGCATAGAGAAACCAGATGGATTAGGCGGTTAGAAAGCACCCATCTGAAAGGGTTAAATGAACAATGTAATGTATCATGTTTTTGTAATGGATGTTGAAAAGTTATATCCTGCTGTTTTTTTGTCCTTAGGATTTATAATTAGTCAGCTAGCAGTATTTGTCAAAGGATCTCCTGCAGAATCAAGTATGGGTGAGTCCAACTTAACAGGAGAATAATGTACATAGTGTTAGCTTTTGCAACATTGTTGCCTAGATGTATACATATTATTGTTACTATTTGCACAACATAGTTACAAGAGGCAAGTGACTGGATAGCCTTATTTGCATTTTCCCTGTTTTTATTACAGGTTAGGCTGATCTATGCAGTATGCAGTTTAAGACAAATTTATATATGCTTTATTGGGTCTTAGCACATTTCAAGGATAATGGAATATATGGACTATTTTGATGATTAACAATGAACTTTTTTGCACTTTTTATGAACTTTGAATAATTGCAAATTTTCTCATCTATGATGCACATTAACAAACAATTTTGTGATAAATTTATTAGTCAATCTAATCTTTACTTATGATGCACTTTATGATTTTTTTCATGCTACACTTAGGGACAGATTTGCTATTGGTCGAATTTCGAACTGAAAAAAGAATTCGAAATTCGACCATGGGAATAGTTCATGGGAATTCGAATTCGAAATTTGACCATGGGATTGGTCGATAGATCAAATTATAAAAATTTGATCGAACAATCAAATCGTTCGAATCGATCGATTTTAACCATTCAATCGAATTTTTATAATTCGATCAAAATTCGGCAAAGCCACTTCAGCAGATTGAAACTGGCGAACTAGGCAGTCGAATACAAATTTAAAGGGGAAGTAATTTGATAGGCGAATATTTGAATAGATTTTTATTAGAATTATTTGAATCATTCGATTCGATCGAATTTACGGAATTCACTGGTTGAATTTACCTAATTTGCATATTCAAAATTTAAATTCGAATCATTTTGTAAATTCGATCGAATTTCGAATCATTCGAGTGAATAGATGTGAATTTAGTAAATTTGCCCCTTAGAAAATGTGGCACATTAATTGGTTAATTATTTTCCCATGATGCAACTGACAGGTCACATGATGTTTGTTTTTTTTAATGTTCCTATACACTTGATAAAAGGCTTCATCTGAAACATGTTGTGGATCTCTACTCCCCAATAAAGAAATTTGCAGTCAGGTTGCTGCCTTGGATTTTTCCTACAACCAAATAATCCTATATGCTTAATTCTTTTTTTACAGGTACGGGATCCATTATCCAGAAACCTGTTATCCAGGGAAATTTGAATTATGTGAACACCTTCTCCCATACAGTAGACTCTATTTTAATCAAATTAAATCAAATTCACATTTTTCAAAATAAATTTCTTTTTCTCTGTAATAATAAAACAGTACTTTGTACTTTGTCAAACCAAGATGTGATTAATCCTTATTGGAGGCAAAACATTAATATTGGGTTTAATTAATGTTTAAATGATTTCTAGCAGACTTAAGGTATAGAAATCCAAATTACAGAAAAATCCCTTATCAGTAAAACACCAGGACCTGGGCATTCTGGATAAAAGGTCCCATATCTGTATTATAAATCCTTTGCACTTGGACCCATCCTACCATTCTGGAAATGATGTGTAAAATAAATGGTAAATAAACTGTACCTATATGTGTTAGTATTTATGCATTCTTTAGAATTTTTGCCATAGAAGCATTTGCCCAATGCTTCTATATTACCTATCTGATCCCCCATGTTTCTCTATGAGAGGGCTGCCATAATTGTCCAGCAATAGTCTGTTAGTATTAGAAACTCAAAGGGACGGTCAGGTTTAGGAACTTCAAGTAACAATTATTTACAAAAGCAGCCATATCAGTTAAAAATCATCACCATGATCTATACATAGGTAACATTTTAATATACATTAACATCTTAAAGAATATCACTTTAAGGAAGCGAAAACATTTCGCTTATTTTTAGAATCTACAAATTTAACCTTTCACTACACTTTATTTTGCACAGATGTCTGTCCAGCAGCTGAAGCAGTGGGTAAAAGCAAAACAGTGGGAAAAAAAAGAGGTAAATGAGAGGAAGGTATTACACTTTCCATCTTGTGGAGGTAGTGGCAATTGACACAGTGGGATAAGTAGAATCAGTAAAATTATAAGAAGAAATGTTATTATAATGGTGGTGCCAGCACTGAATATTGTGGATTGTTTAATGGTATTAAGGGTAACTCATGAAGGGATGTTTACCTTCTCACATATTGCCTTATCTTTATAGCACTGGGATTATTTAGCACATAACTAATAGTTTTACCAAGGCAATTTTATTTATCTGAAGATTAGAGCACAAGGATAAATGGCCTCTCAGTTCAACCCCAAAAACAATGTGAAATGTTTTAAGGTGGCCATACACGGGCCAATAAAAGCTGCCGACAGACCAATGTAACTGAATGAACCACAGCGGGACATGGGTTTTTACTATTCAGTGCTGTTCTTAGATCTACCAGGCAGCTGTTATCTTGTGTTAGGGAGCTGTTATCTAGTTACCTTCCCATTGTTCTGTTGTTAGGCTGCTGGGTGGGGGAGAAAAAGGGAGGGGGTGAAATCATTTTGAGAAATCGATTTCAATGCAGAATTCTGCTGGAGCAGCCCTATTAAATGATGCATTTTGAAAAAACATTTTTTCCCATGACCCTTTAAGGTACGGTGATTCAAATTACAGAAATATCCAGAAAACCCCAGGTGTTGTGGATAATAAGTACCATACCGGTATTGCACTACTTCTATGAGAGTCCCCTAGTTCTCATCTTTTTTTAATGTTTCCAAACGGATTTACTGTGCACATGGGCAACCATAAATCGGTTATGCAGTAAGTGAGTGCTGTCCATACGTCAAATATCAGGGGAGTAACCATAAAAGAAAAACACCTAGAAATGACAGAGGTCCCAGGGTTCAGTGTTTGTTTTTGAAATATATCTTAAGCTGGCCATAGACGCAACGACTTGGTCGTACGAATCGAGGATTCGTACGACTATCGTACGATTTTCGGATCGTGTGTGGAGTGCTCCGACATTTGTCGTGCCATGCCGATCGGTCGTTTGGTCGATCGGCCAGGTTAGAAAATTTTTGTCGGCTGGCGATAATATCTTTGCGTCTATTGCAGATCGTACGATTTTCAGTGGGAGACCGTCACTAGGTTTTTAATCGTACAACTTTCGTACGATCCTTGTCAGGGGCAGAACGTCAGCTGTCTGTGCTTTTTACTACTTATAGTTGATCTGAAGGTTAGTGACAGGTCGGGAGCAGGTCGGGAGATGCAAAGATCCGATCGTGGAATCATCTTACGATCGGATCTTTGCGTCTATGGCCAGCTTAATTCTCAAAGTTTAGGGTGATTGATCAAATTGATTTTGACTTGGGGCTTAATGTGTAGCCACTGATCCCAGTGGTGTCATGTCCATCATGTCACCTTCTTTGTTGTTGTATTAGAATAATAAACGTAACAAGCGCCTGGTAGGAACTGAAAAGAAGCTGTTACTAGCCTGCACTAAGAGAAATCCTAAACTAGGATAATCCCCACAGGTTTAAAACTTGTTTTAGATTCAAGTTTTCCATTTCTCTATGAAAAGTTTGCATTAGTGTTGATTGACTAACTTTTTTCCTTGCCCTGCTGCATGATCAAAGTGTGCGTTGGCCCATTAAAGTCACGTTTCTTGTGTGATTGAATCCTGCCTGTGAAGTATTGCTGTCTGTTCAATGTTGAATTCCTCATTAAAGGGAACCTGTCATGGAAA
>CM044436.1:45189637-45204961 GCA_024363595.1 Xenopus borealis
GCAAGTCCAGTTGCTTTGAGTTACTTTTGATAAATAGAAACACTAAGAAGCCTCATGTGACTCCACATATGTTCCCATATTGTGTTTTGCTTCTAGGAAGGCCTATATATTTCCTTATCCAGCTTGTATAAATTAGCACTCTCCACAGAGATGATCTTAATTATCTGAAATAAACTCTGGGAAGGAAAATGCTGACAGTTCTGTTTCAGTCTAACAAGTCCATTTTTTTCCTGCCACTTTCCAGAGAGTTTGTGGTTTCATCACGTGTGTATACAGATTAATTAAGAGTATCAATACTCTTCAGCTGCAAAAGGTGACAGAAAAGCTTGCTAGTATAGATTATGTTAATAGACTACAAATAAGATGTGAATTTTGTCAGGTGTGTTTCAGCAACAACATAATTTCTATTTGTAATGTATTTGTTGTATTGTTTTGTGTTTGTTGAACACTGTTACTATACAGATAAACACTATAAGGCAACAAAATGTAGACATTAATGTCATGTAAAGGAAAATTATTTTTATGTGGTGCTTTTCTCCTGTGGGACTCAAACCAAACCAAGGCAGCCATTATAGGCACACTAAGGGGCAAATTTACTATTATTCCTTAATTCGAGGGCTAAAAGCCCTCGAATTCGACTGAAATTCGATAAGCATTCGACTATTGAATGCTTATCGAATAGTTTTAGTTGATGTCACGAAAAAAAAAATTATAAAATTTCCTCTGATCTCCCGAAAAATTTGTATGGTTCGATCGATTGAGGCGTTCAATTGTACGAATGGTATTCGAACAGGTAATAGAAAAAAAAGCCTATGGGGGGCTTCCCATTGGTTTCTATTGCAATTCGGTAGGTTCATTCTGACAAAGTAGGCAGTCGAATAAAATTTTACAGTTAAAGTACTTCGATCATCGAATGGTCGAATTATCGAATATCCGATCATTCGATCTATTCGATACGGTCGAATTTTGGGTATCCGATGATCGAAGTGGCCAAATTTGCATATTCGAATATCCGATAAAATCATACGATCGGAATTCGATCGAACTTCGATCTATTCACGTGAATTTCGTAAATCTGCCCCTAAGTATTCTGGGACACCATGGGATTTAGTGACTTGTCTAGGGTCACAAGAAGTTGCCACAGAGAATCAAACCCAGGTCTCTATCATGTAGCATATGCTATTGGTGATTTATACCCTAAACCTATATTCTCTGCACTCATTAACATCCTATTATACAAGTGGTTGACAACAGAAATCATATCACAAACTTGAATCATCCACAGAGCACTGGCCTTGTAGATGAGCTACACAAAATAACTCCAAGGAACATCAGCTTTAGGTGGACATGTTAGGTACAAGGCTCTAATTCAAGCATTTTGAAGACAAATTTGCTTATCAGTCAACACAGAAACATAATACAGATTTCTAAAACCCAGTGGGCCTTATGGGATGCCTTTTTTTTTTTTTTTAAACCTGGACGTTTGAAGAACAATCTAACTAGGTATACCCCACCAACCACCACTGCCATACAAGTGTGGGGCGATTCTGGGACTAGTTGTACTAATGAGAAAGTATATAGAGTATGGCAGGGTGTGATGCTTTTAACTACACAAAACGGTAGTGCCAAGTCTTTGGGCTAATGCAGCACACCGGCAATTGCTCCAAACCTCCATTGTGGGTTAACCCTATAGAGTCAAACGCAAGTCATTCAAATAATAACTTTTCTTAATCTGCCTTTACTATTTTACCCCCATTGTGTTTCACTAGTTGTGTCTGTGTTTAAAAGCACCTCTACCCTTATAGAAATGTCTTTCTGTTTCACTGAAACACAATACAAATATGTCTGTAGTTTTAGCAGTTTATTGTGTCTTGCATTCAGGGTGATTTAATATGTTTTTAGTACAGGATTTGAGCGACTGGCAACTGATGAAATACTATAACAAGAATGCATTTAAGGTTTCTTTACAAAATTATATGCTTAGGCTCTCCCTAGTGTATGGTAGAAAAACAGCATCCATCTTAAAATACTCTCGAGTTTTACCTCTCATCTATCATAACAGAAGCATTATTTTAATTAGCCAATATAATTATACAGGAAGTGGATGGATGCTGGTGGATGATGTTTGTAGAAGCAGCGGTTTCATAAGCAAGGTCCATGCTGGAAATATGGTTTAGAACATGGAAGCACAATTCAGTATCGCTCAGGTTAAATTGATTTGAGCTAATTAAATTCACTGAAGAAAATCATTCTAACCTTGTGCTCAGAGACTAAGTGGCGCTGTGGAATGGTTTTATATTGAAAATGTGTTTTTTTTCTACTTGCCAGAATTTCTGATGTGTGTGTGCAAGGGTAGGCATGCATGCAGCACAGCTATTGTGGGATTCTGGGAGTTTTATGAACTTGTTCTGTCAGTGGTTGCTGGTTAATTGCTATCATTATTATTAACATGTTCTTATAATGCACCAACATTTTCCACAGCACTGTACAGTTACAAACCAATGGCATGCTGGGAAAATCTAGTTAAGAAAAAATACACTGCACACATAAGAATGACTGTACAAAAGAAAAAGGAAGCAAGGGATAATACCCGTGAAACCTCAATTATATTCCCCATTTTGAGTTGTCCCTCATTTTAAATCTTTTTTTGTGGCCCCACCTATATATTATGCATAATATATTTCCCTTAAAGGTAAAGGAAAGCTATGGAAGCATTTTATTTCCAATAGAATGCTATATTTATTCTGTAGAAAGTTTTAGAGTAAAAAGCTCTAGAAGCTCTCTGTTTTTTTAGGATAGCAGCTGCAGTATTAGCTTGGTGTGACATCACTTCCTGCCTGAGTTTCTCCCTGCTCACTTATAGCTCTTGGCTCAGATTACAGCAGAGAGGCGGGGGGTAAAGTGGTAAACTGAGCATGCTCACGCATGGGCAAGGATGTTTAAGCTTAAGGCAGGAAGTCTAATACAGAATCCCATGCAGGACTGGACTGAGAATCAAAATAGACCCTGACATTTCAGGTACACAGAGGCCCAGTCAGCCCACACAGAGGCCCGAACAGCCCCCACCAGCCCACTAAATACTGACTTTGTATGGCACCTTATAGCAGCCCATCTGGCATTTGCCAGAACCCACAGATGGCAAGTCCGGGCCTGAGCCCATGTGTACACAAGAGATGAAAAGCAGAGCTGGGCCAGGCTGAGAGCGTGCAAGCACCAGCCTTAAAGAAGAGATTAACAAGCACAATTGGGAAGAGAGGGAACAAGGTGTAGGCGACAGAGCAGGTACGTGCCTGGGGCCCCCCTAGCTTTGTACACTAGGCATGTGCCTACTCTGCCTACCCCTTGGCATGGCCCTACAGTGTTTCTTTTTGACAGAGCAGCACTACTTTGAGGGTTTACTGGTATATTTAGGACTTACTTAGTTTTGACCTTTCCTTGTCCTTTAAATAAAGGATAATAATAACTTTCAAACATTGATTTAGAATCTGATTTACAATGTGCCATCATGCACATGCACGCCATTAAACATGGTCACCCGCACCAGGCGCTCCCTCCCAGTGTGATATGGGTGGCCTAAAGCTGGAAGCAGCTTTCTTAAAAAAAAAACAATTCCTTTACTGATATGTATCCAGTAATTGGGAAAGGTTTTACAGGATCTTTACCGCAAGGAACCTATATATAACTGGCATGTGCTGTATAAAAATGCTCATTTTTGAAAAGCAGTTACCTGACCTGCATGTCCATAGTGTAGGTTTTTTAAATTAAATGAATGATTCTGGCCATTTTGATGTCCACCATCTATGCTATAAAAATCAACCTATGTAGGGTTAATTACTACCAAGTATTGGTATAGGATTGGTTATCCGGAAACCCAGTATCCAGAAAGTTCCAAATTATGGGAAAGCCATTTCCTATAGACTCCATTTTAATCAAGTAATTCAACATTTTCAAAAATATTGCCTTTTTTCAATAATAAAACAGTAGATTGTACTTTATTCAATCTCAGATATAATTCATATTTATTGGAGGCAAAACAATCCTTTTGGGTAAATTTCATGTTTAAGATGTTAAGACAGACTGAAGGTATGGCGATCAAAACTACATAACGATCCCTTATCCGGAAAACACAAGGTTCTTGATAACCAGTCCTGTACCTGTACATGGTATAACTCTAAACAAACCGCACCTGCTGTTTTGGCCAGTTGATCCCTGGGTGCACGTCCAGAACCTGTTCACAAGGGCTCTCCAAAATACACGAATTTCTCTCTGATAGACAGCACTCCAGTTATAATACTCTTTGGAGTGGAGAACCACTCGAAACGTTGCATTGAGCTGCTGTCCTGTAACTAAATAAAGACGGTTTTATTATAACTGGAGTGCTGTCTATCGGAGAGAAATTCCTGTACATGGCATTACTTTATTATTACAGAGAAAAATTAAATGTATCAAGAGCGGTTTATATGAAGTACTTAGACTGATATATATATATATATATATTTCAATCTAAAAGAGAGTATAACATGTTTTTCTATTTTTCTGTATGGCTAGGTTTTCCAGATTTCAGTAAAATAAAACCAATTTTTTAAATTGAATAATTGCTTCAGTGATAAGAAAACAAAGTAAAAAGGATTGTGATATCACAATTGTGAAGACATAAACATAGTACATTAGCAAGGTATTGTTGCTTTATTATGATTTTTACCTTATAGTTTGTGATATTATGATTTCCTGGGAATGATGGGGGTGATGAGCATAATTTATTGAAAAGTGTTGATTGAAAAACTCCATTCAGATGCTTTCTAAATATGATGGAAAGCTCTGTGGTGAAATGTGTCAAAAATGGAGACAGTCTTATTTTTTAAAATAAAATCTTTCAGATATGTGAAATTGGATTTTTTAGGGAAACATTACATTTTCATCTTTGAACTGTAAAAAATACTGCACCATATGACAAAAAAATTATTTTGTGGCACTTAGGATCTAAAATAACATCATAAGCAATACATGCCCAGAAAGCAACAACAAATATGTATTACTATTTATTTTTTGTAAGGTTTAGCCACAATTCCCTTGGATAAAATTACAGTCAGAAATGAGATATTAGGAAATAAGCAGTCACATTTAAATATATTGCTGATATTTGTCTGTTTTGCCTTGAGCTGCAGTCACTACCAGTTCTTCTGCTTTTGATGCAATAATAAAGTAATCCCAAGTAATATACTTCAGAAGGGGCGGACAAAGCCTGCAGTATTTCAGATTGTCACAATATATAAATTATAGTCAAGTCTTTTATGATAGCTAAAGGTAGTTCAAAGATTCAAAGCCAGCACTGGGTCTGTGTAATGGGAACATACGCGTCAATGTCTTCCATGTGATTTACATTGATGATTTTTAATATGTAGCTGTTCCACTGCATATACAGAATTATATATATAATATTATATTAATATATGATATTAATTTGTTAATTTGTTTCTTAAATCAGACAACATGGCAATTCAGTTCTATCAATTTACATTTCCAGATACAGTTATATAAGTTACCACAGAAATGTTATGGCATACAAGACAAAATATTTTTCCCAATCCCTCCTTTCTCTCTCCTCTTTTAAAGGGTTTAGCTATTACAGAAAAGTAATTTGTTCATAATAAATTAAAGATGGCACTATCAAAGTATTTGCCAATTCCATTAGCAACACAGTTCAGTCAAGTAGCCTAATCCAAGTTGCTGTGTTGTTGGTCTCATCCTGCTCATAACAGTATTTTCACCGACTTAATAAAGTAAGATTTTCAAAAATAAATATAAGGTAGAGACCTGCGCTGGTCTGTGTTTGCATACCCATGCCCAACCCGTACCCACTAGCCTGTATCCTGATCTAAACCCATTTATACACATTTCCCCCCTCACTAGCTTAAACCAGTTCCCGACAAGCAAAGAGGAACTTGGACGTTACATCACCAAACTCGGAAGTGATGTCATACAAAACAGTATTTGTCCGGAGAAATAAAGAACAATATGGTTTTTTTTCCTAAAAATGTCTACTTACTGTTTAACCATCTATCGTAGATATAAAGGGTACCCACTGGCTACCCACATGGTGGGACATGGAAGAAATTCGAAAGAGGTCTGACTGCTTTGCGGGTATACTAAGCTGGCCATAGACACAAAGATCCGCTCGTTTGGCGACATCACCAACAGAGTGTATCTTTCCCCCCGATATGCCCCTAATGGCAGGGCTATATCGGGGTAATCCGAACGTTCGGCCATAGGGCAATGGGCTTGTGACGGGTCGGTCGGGTTAAAATCAAAAGCCCCCATACACAGGCAGATAAGCTATAAAATTGATCTAAACGACCAGCAGCTTTATCTGCTAGTCTATGGCCAGCTCATGGGTACCTGACCTGCTGCAGAACTCCCCCATTGCCAGCCAGAACTCCCGCTCTGCACCTCTCGTTTAAGTCCAGGTGGCATCTGAGTAGCTGAGGGCTCCTCCCGAAGCCAAAGGCGGTCACACTACTGGTGAAGCACGAGCTGAGACCAGGGTGCTTGGCGTTTGTTCTGGTATTGGGTGCCGACCGTGACAGATTTATTGGGCTTAACCCAGTCATATAAGAGCTAACATTTATTCCATATTTGGCATGCTAATACCCCATTCCCTTGTACATGACACCAAGGTCTGTGAAACCCTCGTTGTTGTTGATATGCCCATATGCATCTTGTGCTCTTGTTAAACTGGCGAATATTCAAAATGTCCCACTGGTGATATTTCGCCTGGCGATAAATCACCAATGTACACCAACATGAACTGAATATGCCAAAACTTGTCATACTTAGATTTTTGTAATGTGCCGAATTGGATACAATTTTCTTTTCTTTTTCAAAAATGCACCAAATCTTTACATTCACCTAGGGATGCACCGAGTCCACTTTTAGGATTCAGCGAAATCCTTCACAAAATATTTGTCTGAATACAGAACTGAATCCAAAACCGGGAACTGAATCCACGAAACTAGGGGTGAAAGAGAACCACCACCAGCATTTTTAAAAAAAAAACATTTTAATTGCAAAGACAAAGCAAATTTACATGGTTTAATAATTAAAATAAGCGACATTTGTCTTTAAGTCCTACAAACTCATATTTTAGTTATGTGCAACCCTAAACCAAAATTGAGGGCATACATCTGGATGAGAATATCAGTAAGCCTCTGCTGAATAACAAACAGGTTAGATCATTCAGTGTCAGATACCAAATAGTGATGTGCAGGCCAGCCTGAAACCTGTGGGTTTGGGCTGACTCCTGCACCAGATCTTTGGGTTGCAGGCAGACCCGGGTTGTGCTCTTTGAGTATTATGTTTAACCATTCACAATGGTTAGAGTACTGGCTGATACATGCCTAGACTGAATCAAATACTGTACAGGTTCTTGAAAATTTAGAGTTTGAGTTTAATTTTGTAAAGTTTCAGAGGAAAAAACACAAGCAAGGGAAAACATTGTCCAGGTAGTGCACGGTCTGGAATCTAACCCAGCAGTCATCCTTATTCTAGTCACTGTGAAATTGTTTGTAATTAAAGAAATTGTAATTTTAAGCAATATACAAAAAAAAAGTTTTTTTCAATAGCAATGTTCACTATTGCTGCTACTAAATTATTGCATTATCTGTTTGCCCCTTTCTATTCACTACCCTAGTGTAAGTAAAGATCTGTGTCTCCAAAGCTGCCCCAGTAGCTCCCCATCTTCTTTTCTGCTGATTCACTGCACTTGATCTGTGCTGATATCACTTACTGAGCTTAGGGACCCACTCACAATACACACGGAATATAAATACAATATAAGGGCTGGTGCAGACAGGGAGATTCTGTCGCTTTGTGATTAATCTCCTCTTCTGCGAGGCGACAATCTCCGCGAACAACCATCTCCCTGTCTAAATCAAAAACGCCACCACCAATTCACACGCGGCGATTTCCGGAATCGCCCAAAGTTTCCTCCCGAAGCAACTTCGTGCGATTACGGAAATCGTCGTGCGTGCACTGGCGCTTTTTGACTTAAACAGGTCGTGGACAGGGAGAAGTCAGTTCGGGGAGATTGTCGCCTTGCAGAATCGCCAGGCGACAGAAACTCCCCGAAATTCCCCGTCTGCACCAGCAGTAAAGCCGATTGATAATTAATACAGATAATTACCAAATGGCAGCACAGAATTTATCAGCCTTGTTCTGTCAGATTATATTACAGGCCAACCTGTAATATACAATGTAGAGAGTGATCTTCTGAGACAAAGTGCAGTTGGTTTTCATTTTTAATTTATTTTTATTTTTTGTAGAGTCTACATCAGTGATCCCCAACCAGTAGCTCGCGAGCAACATGTTGCTCTCCAACCCCTTGGATGTTGCTCCCGGTGGCCTCAAAGCAGGTGCTTATTTTTGAATTACTGGCTTAGAGGCAAGTTTTGGTTGTATAAAAAAACAGATGTCCCGCCAAACATTCTCTCCTGTAGGCTGCCAGTCCATATAGGGGCTACCAAAAAGCCAATCAGAGCTCTTATTTGTCATCCCCATGGACTTTTTCATGCCGGTGTTGCTCTCCAACTCTTTTTTTAAATTTAAATGTGGCTCACAAGCAAAAAAGGTTGGGGACAGTGGCATAACTAGATGTTACTGGGACCCACAGCAAATTAATTTTAGGTCCCCCAACATATCCAAAGGTTGTCCTGTTTTACCAGTATGTTGGTAAAAGATTGATATTGTATATGGAGTCTCTCATGGGCCCCCTATACCTCCTGGCCCCCCTGCAGCCGCAGGGTCTGCTTCCTATGTAGTTACGCCCCTGGTTGGGGACCCCTGGTCTACATCATACTAAAAAAAAGCTGAACAACCCCTTTACATTATCCGACGGTCACGGTAGGCCCGTTTTACACCGGCCACTTCTAGCTACTGTACAACAATTGAGCAATATCACAACTAGCCCGTTACCCTTATGGATTGCTCAGACACTGCACAGTAACACAATAAAAGACTCCTTAGCGAGCGCACGTCTTGATCAGCCATTTACACACAGCCAGGTATTCCGCACGGGGACAATAGGGTTGTATGAAAGCAAAAAGGCCCGGGCTATTTCTGAAGTGGTTGTAAAGGAAAGCCAGCGGTAACGCAGCAGCAAGACTGAGAGGAGCAGGTCACGTGTCCGTACGCCCAGCCCCCAGGAGCGCGCCTTTAAGTCCTCTCGGTAAAGCCCACGAACGCGCATCAATATGGTCCTCTCATAACATAAAGCAACATTAAAAATATTAATTAAAAAAAACCTGTATACAAAAATCACACCACTATAATAAGACACGTACGGCTGAACCATACAGAAGACAATAGCCGAGGGATTTACGTAGTTGATTGGTGAAGCGTAGTGTGACTAGCGCATTTACAAGCATTTCTGACGGCATCGACCCACCAGAGACAGGGTCGCAGCTCGTACAGCTTCTGTCTCTGTGTGACTGACCCCTGCTAACAAAGGCGCAACAACCTTTCCAATTAGCAGCGCCCTCAGAATTGCTACAGAACTAGAGAATCCATGAAGAGCCCATGCTCCAGCCTGGCGAATAACAAACACGAGCAAGCACTCTCACATCCCAAAGCTCACTGGGAACTGTGGCTGCGTATTCTTTCTCGCTGTATTCCTCCGCCTCATCTTTAGCCGGACCTTTATTATTTACTACAGGAGATGCTTACGGTCGGAATAAGAGTTAATGGGGGGAAAAAAACAGCCGGATCCCCCACGCCCCCTTTAGCGGAGGGATACTCAACTGGGTACTAACGTGGTGCTGAGGCTCGACAAGCAAAAAAAATGTCCGCCTGAGGGAAACCTACAAGTTCCTATCGAGGGAAAATTAAACGTGTAGCAATAATAAACACGGGCAAAATCCCACGGAAACCTTGTTTGTGTTGAGCATTTTGGCACAGAGGCGGGGGAAAGCTGCTTTTCAGCGACGGGGAAAGAGACGAAACGGGACCTCGATAAACTTAAGCCCAATTGTTGGATGTTTGAACGGAAAAAAGGTAACAGAAATGTCTAAAGGCAGGGACATGAGAGGGGGAAGCGGGTGTCTGGGGGAGGGCAGACTGGTGGCTGTGTGTTATCATGCCTGTGGTGTTTGTGGGGTGGGGGAGCACAGGCAGATCCCCCCATAGCACATTATAGCACATTATAACACATTATAACACTGCCTTGCACAGCGACTTGCTGAGCTCTCAGGAAAACTTGGAAACGGCCGGAAGACAGCAATTTCCGATAGAAAGCAGAGCCTGAGGCAGCGCTATTCAAAGTACGGCTCCGCGGCTGTGTTTTATCCTCTGACAGCTTTCACCATAGCGCTGAGGTTGAAGATGCTCAACTTGAGACCCTCATCTATTGATGACAACTGGCAGCAAGCGGGGAGTTGTAGTTTGTTGTAGCTGAAAGCATTGTACATTGGCCACCTTTGTCCTATAGGAATCAATGAGGCACCAACCTTCACCCCTGGCCTTGGCACCCACAGGGTGAAATGCTATAAGCAGAGTGACAGTATTGCTTGCTGCCACTTTGCTTCTTCATAAGCCATTCTTAGGTTGGGAGAGTCGCTTGCCAGAGCTATTGTTGGGAGAAGATGGTGAGTCACTTTGCAGTCTATGCTTTCTTTGTGAAGGCTTTTTTAGCCTTTGCATTGCTATCTTGCTGTGGTATTTATTGTTTTGTGTGTTTTTATGCAGTGCACATTTATCGGACATAATTGCTGGGGTGGTGGGTGAAAGTTTCCAGACTTTTTACGGAGAGTGTAGTGTCCCCCTTCCCTGTGCCCTCCCACCCTCCATCAAAGTCAGAGTCAGAAAGGGAGGGGTGTAGTACTCTGATGCAGATGGTAAGTTGTTTTTTTTTTCCCCTCCTCTTGCTGTGCCCTAGGAGTTGATCTGAGTGGTGGAAGATGAATCCTCAACAGCGGATGGCCGCTATAGGAACAGACAAGGAACTGAGTGATCTGCTGGATTTCAGCGCGGTACGATATCCTTCGGGGTCTTCTTATGGCTTCTCCCACACGGTAAAGAGAGCATACCAAGAGGCAGCCTGGGGTCTGGACACCTCCACTTTGATATCATGTCTAGACTCCCAGCCTATAATCACTGTAATCTATACTGGTATCCGTGTGATTACAATATGAATACCTTCCTGACCTCCAGTGCAGCAATACAGTTTAAACTCCCTCATATTTTTATTAAATTATAATTGTAAAGTTGACACAGCCCTAGGTTCTAAATAGAGAAAGTTAACCCTAACCTGTTGCCATGTGCACAGTGATGTGAAGCTTGTCAAGAAATAACCACTCATTTACACTGTTCAACAACTTGGTGTTTAGACTGCGTAATAATACTGCACGTCCATACTGCATTTTCGTCATTCATCCATGACTTTGGCCTGGATAGTTGCATTATACACTGAGTATGAAAAAAAAAGTTCTTCCATTCCTAAGTAAATCAATCATTTCAGTAGACCAGCAGAGCTGTAAAATCAAATGCATACTTCTATATGAAATGAGCTACAGCTAACCATAAAGCAATACTCTTATGTTTTGCAGATGTTTTCCCCACCTGTTAATAGTGGGAAAACCAGACCTACTACACTAGGAAGCAGTCAATTCAGTGGATCTGGTAAGGAACAGCTAAAATAATAACACTGTGCACTGTAAAGATACCTTTTGACTTTACCTAGTTAGACGAATAATTATTTATTACAGTGACTCTCATAGCATGCCAACACACTGTGTTATCCTTTTTGTAGTTGTGTAGCCTTTTCTTTCATTGCAATAACTGTGACATTTCTGGTGCACAATTTATAGTCTGTGTGCTTGACAATTACTTTTAGAAGTGTCCAAGTGTCTGCTTAAGTGATTACAGTGACGTCTGGAAGGTGTTAATTATTGCTTTTGCAATTATTTTGAGTATACAAAGATATTATCCTTTTCAGTTGTAGTGAAAGCTCTAAATTCAGCAAAGTTACTTTCAGTAATTTGTCGTAGTGGAAATTTCTGTTATCTGACAGCATAGTTTGAAAGTATGCCCATTTCTGTTCAACTATAACTAATTCTGTGCTTTGGAATGTACAATGAGTGTACAAAATTGTGTGATTTTTCTTTCTTTTAAAAATCTAAATTTTACACCTGGTCTATTGAAATTCTAATTATTGCACATGGGAAAAAAAATATCCGATTACTTAATCTGAGGGAATGACATGGATGGCCCTTAAATTTTTTCCACATTTTATTTCTTGCACATATAGCTAGTACAGCCAGATGTAGCCCTGAAAGCAAACTGTGCTACGGCATTATGAGAATGAGGGCAAAAATCTGATAACGTTTGCTACAGTTGTAGAAGGATTGACATCCTGTTTAGGAATACAGTAATACCATTTATAATATGGCTTTGTTTGCATCCTTTTATGCAGTGTTTAGACACATGCTGTGTTACAAGTGTATCTACACATTTAAATACATTTGATCTTTCAGATATAATCTTGTCAGTCCAATATTTGCGCTATCTTAACTAAAATATATTTGAGTATTGGAGTATGGAAATCTAATGGAATCTACCCAAATCAATTGGATTCTTTGGCTTTTTATTGCATTTTAACTTTCCCAAAAGAATTCAAAAGTATTGACTCAGATGAAATGCCTGTATTGAGAAATTGAACTCATTCTGGTAATCTTACTTGTAATTCATAATCTCTAGCAATTGTCTGTTGTATTACTATTTCCTCAATGATTCATTTGTTACTATTAAATCGATTGTGTGTTGCTGCTTTCTTTTTCCATTATTGAAAATTGCTGCCAGTGTTTCCTCAATAAAATCCATGTTTTGGAAAACCTGTTTATATTAAAAAACAATACTTTGCAGTTGTATTACTCATCATTATGGAAGCACTTGCATGGATCTAGCGTTCTTACATGTTTGTAAGCATTATGTACAAGATTTTTTTCCTTGTATTGCTTTTATGTCAGATTGCATGTCTACTGTTGGCATGTAACTGTCGGTTACATTATAAAGGTGTTTCCTTATTAACATTTGCTAGCTTGTAAGAATTCATACCTCCCACTGGTTATACATTCATGGCGCAGTATTGGTGAATTGTTGGCATGATCAATGTGTTATGACACCCCCTTCCCTTCAGTCATTCGTTGCTGAGGATTCATCATTGTAATAATAATTATAATAGTGGTCAGCTTGCTGTTGCAGCTTCAAATATTCAACTTCTTTGAAGTGATCCCTCTGGTGTCCAATAAAAAAATCATAGAAACACAAGTGAAACAAATGTCAGGTAAAAACTAGTGCCTACAAAAAATTAATAAAATGCTAAACATCTGAATGGAAGTTAGTATACAACTGAGGATTTAGATGCATTTTGACAAATTTGTAATGCAATATATGAAACAATTAATCACTGTTTACTTTGAAGGGGTGGACATTTTTAATAGCTTTTTGGATAAAACCCATTTATACTGGTGACTACAGAGCATATCTGCAGTCACTAGAAAACAGCTTTGTTTTGTTGTTGTTGGTTTAAAAATTTATCTGAGCTGAGGGAACATATTGAAGTTGTATTGGCACTTGGCAAACCAAAATGTAAAATAATTAACCAGAAACTTGGTGACAAATAAGGGCCACTTTACCCTGAAGACAGGCTGATATTAAAGGGATACTGTCATGGGAAAACACGTTTTTTTCATAACAGATCAGTTAAAGTGTTACTCCAGCAGACTTCTGCACTGAAATCCATTTCTCAAAAGCGCAACCAGATTTATTTATTCAGTTTTGAAATCTGACATGGGGCTAGACATTTTGTCAATTTCCCAACTGCCCCTGGTTATGTGCCTTGTGCTAGCACTTTAGGAGGGTACTGCTTTTTGGCAGACTGTTGTTTTTCTTTCTCAATGTAACTGAAGGAGTCACACTGGGACATGGTTTTTTACTATTGATTGCTGTTCTTAGATCTACCAGGGAACTGTTATCTTGTGTTAGGGAGCTGCTATCTGTTACCTTCCAATTGTTCTGCTGTTAGGCTGCTGGGGAGGTTACTGTGACGGTCTCTCTTTAATATTTTTTCATGATTCTTTTTTGGCTATATGTGTTAAGTTTTTCCTCCTACCGGAAAACTGAGAACCCCAACAACCTGATTTCTTATAATTTAAGGAATACTATTTTTATTTTTTCAATTGTAATCTTGTTGGTTATTTAATACATCTGTTCTGATAGTTCAGTAGTTCCCAGATCAAATACCCACAGTTTAAGGGCAGAAAGATCTATTATTATAGGCTAGTTAAAGTAAAACATGTATTTATTTAAGCAGGATATCATATTTGTATCATATTTGTGTTATGAACTGTGTTCTCTGCCTCTTAAGCTTTTAGCCCCTCACAGACTTGTCACAGGTAATCTATAGGTAGTGCCTTGTCATCACTTAATTTAGAACCTTTGTTGGCTATCTTTTTTGATTACCCTGAACAACAAATTGGATACAGAAAAGTAATAATGGCATAAAAATTTACTTAAAATCTTTTTGTTTTTAATACATTTTCATTTTTTCATGCAACTTATATAACAGTAAATACAAAATTAATATAATCAATGTATATGTATACTGTAAATATTGTGGTTAGAATAAATAGTTCTTCTTTGACCCTTATACGTATTTTGTAATTTTTCTGTGTCTGCATGAAAGAGTCAATTATTTTTAACTATATAAATATATATATATATGTGAATTCTTTTCTTGATAACATCAGTAAGGAACAGATCAGTGACTAAGTTTATTATAATTTACTGCTGCTCAGGGGGGAAAAAATCTGCACTGCTGGTGGTTAAGAGGTGAAGAGGACAGGAAGTGCATAGCAAAAAGAGAAATTGCCCCATTGATGAAAAACACATGCAACTGAAAATCTCCTAGGTTTCAGAATTGTTGTAGGTTCAGGATTTTTTTTCTGCAGTCATCCCACTTAATTGTTTTAGCAGATGTTTTGCAAAATATTATACTTTGTGGACTGAAAATAAGTGAAATGTTAAGGGTGATTGCAATGGGTAAGTTGCAAGCACCTATTCAAAATAACATTTAGGGGCAGCTTTATCAAGGGTTGAAATTACAATTTTCTATTTTATTTTATGGCCAAAACTGTCCAATTTTAGATTTATCATACTCTGGCCCTTTAAAGGGGAATCCAACCCCCCCAGGAACTTCGCTTAAGGGGACTTACACAGAGGGGTAAGTAGCAACTTAAGCTGGCCATAGACGTAACAATTACGATCTTTCTCGGAAAA
>CM044436.1:45248689-45267059 GCA_024363595.1 Xenopus borealis
TATGAAAGAGCACACAAAATAAACCCTGGGAAGACTAATTTAATAAATCCTAGGAGTGCCGTTCTTCAGCTCAGTCACCCAGGTAAAGAATTGTTTATAGCTTGCGCCTCTCTCTTTCCCTCCCTCTCATATAATATGAAATCATTGGACCCCTGAATAATATTTGTTCTGACAACCTTCTCATTAGGCCTGATTTGGGCTGTATCTTTTAAGCATAATTTAGCATCATCTGATGCGGTTTGTGTTTAGCCAAATGACGATTCACATTGTTTAGTGAGGGACAGTTTTATACAAAGGTGCCTTTGGCCCTTTCTGTCTTTCTTTATGTTTTGGGTTTATTAAAAATTATGTTTCTGGTGTTTGAGCCCCACAACGTGAAACACAAGTTTCAACCTGCCCATTCATGTTTGCAGCATCCACATGTCGTTCTTCTGCAGTGTGCTGCTAACATGCTTTCCTTTAAACCGAGCAGGGGAACTGCATTTTGTTTTCCCTTAGTATTTCTAAATATATTTAGGGCACTATGGGTTAAAATGCAGACAATCCAATATAATTTTTCATGGCTGCAGTTGGCACTTAAAAGATCCTTGCAAAAACTAGAGGAATTATACATCGAGAGGATGTTGTTATTTTGAGTATTATGCTCCACCATAAGCGTATTTGCCTGCAGAGATAGTGGATTATAAAGTGTCACTGTCTTTCATGACGGAGCTCTTAAATACTTTAATGATCTTCTACTTTGCAGAAGAAAGAAAAAAACTCTAACAAGGGTTCATAATGATTCAATAATGAACAATTTACTGCAGAAAAATGCATTTCCATATTCATTTAGTTATTTTTGAAGTGTGCTGTGCATGCAGTAAAGCTATTATATAGCATCTCTCTCATTTTTTCAACAAATGAATTCTAGAATTATCCAGTTAATTTAAAGGCACAGAAATAGGGATTCTGCTTTTCAATGAAATGAAAAGCGTGCAATATGTTTTATTTATTAAAATCAAATAAATTATTAAATAAAGGCTAACCAGTAGAATGTCTTTTTTTTTAGATTTGACCAAATATGTAATTCTGTTTCAGTGGTCCTGTTGAAATTTAATCTTGTTTGTAGGTTATATTACTGTGAAGCCAATACTTACATATTGTACAAACTGTTTCATATATTTGAATTATTTATCATCTTACTATATGGCTCTGTTCAGCTGATTCCCAATAAAATGACTGCTATTTTTAGTAACTTTGTCATTGTCAAAAAAAAATTCTACTTGTTTTTTTTGAGGGAGGGGGTAAAGGTGATGTGTGATTTAGTATCCAAATCTATTTCAAGTTTATGATTATATTATGGATTTGTTTCCCAGACTTTTCTCAAGAAAAGACACAATGACGAAAATCCTGTTATCTGCAAGGAAAGTCTCCAGGGAAACCATTGACCCACCAGAGACCAACAAACGTTCTGTAGGTGACTGGTTTCCCAGAATGCCAGCAGGCACAGAAAAATAAACACTGCAGTGGTTTGGTTATGTTTCCCTATCCATTATTCCTACAGACTCCAACTCCAGCCCCCCTCAACTGACTTCTATCTGCCCCACTCCCTCCCTGCACAGTCTATTACACTCAAAAAGTCTCCATATGTACTTGCTATAAAAATGCAGATTTACACAGCAGGGTTCAACTGCTTAAGAAGATCCAAAGAGACAGAAGATGGCAATGGCGCTTGTGAACTCTGTCTGATGGAAGCCATTTGAGGGGGGCTGTGGTTTTTTTGGGGGGAGGGTTATTGAAGGTGCAGTAGAAGACCCAGCAGCCACTTTTTTTTACTTTTTGTTAAGTGCATTAGAGATTCAATCCATTCACAGACTGCTAAAAGACTGCTGATTTAATTATAGTACAAAAAGTTCACAATAAAGTAACCGTTATAGCATATAGGGGATATATCGCCTTTTGTACAATATATGTATGGTAAGACTGCTGCCACATGGATCAATAAGACAAATGCATTTATATACTGGGATAGAGATGGCCAGTCAAAAAAAGGGCCATGGTTATCAGGAAACAGCCCCCAGTTCCAAGGGCATGTTAATCATAGGTACAAAAAAGGGAAAAGTGTAACTCGTACTTTCATAAAAATCTACTTTATTCAAAAGTCATATTAAAAGAATAACGAACATACAGAACCCATGGTATGTGCCTTATGCGTTTCATATCTTTTGTTTCCTGTCTGATCTTCAGTAAATTTTCTTTTTGTATTTACAGTTCTCCAATAGGCTTTTAACAAAATCCCAAGTCTATCTCTTTCCCATATCACATGCCTGTTCTTGGAAGGCTTTATCTGTTGAGCAGTTCCTGCGTAACCTTGGGAACTGTCCAACAGGTTTACCTTCAATCATTCTCGGGTGGCAGGAAGATGCATGTAAAAGCCTATTGCCATTGCATGGTTTACTAAATTTTGTCCTGTATCTCCTTATCTACTGTCCATATTCTTTTATCTAAATTAGCTGGGAAATTTTAAATTTAACTAATTTTGGTCTATTTCATGAACAATGTCCTCAAAGCTTTTTTGATCCTCCTGCCATATGCATAGTCCTTATAGCGTAGGTACATTCTTAAGTGCCTTATGCAGGCAGGAGCCTCCTCTTCTGTTCGCATCCTGAACCAATGTGTTGACTCTTGACACTTGGCTGAATTTGTCACCAAAATGCGAGTTCTCCTAAATCTGCCAGGTTTGTTCAGTAACGTAACCAACTCCCTGCGGGGCCTAGGTCCATCTGATCCCCCCCCCGAAAACTTTTTCGTGGTGTATATGTATGCACGCGCAAACCTCTGGTGGGCCCTGAGGGGGTACAGGCCCCTGGTAGTTCTTCCAGAGACAACACAACTGTTCTGGATGCTTACGAGAAGAAGCCACTGCCCATATAGAGGCTGATTTTTGACTTGTGTATTTCAGCCACTGGCGTCGCTACCGGGGGAGCAGAGGGTGCAATTGCACCAGGGCCCACTCCCCCTCGGGCTCACAGGAGATTGCACGATGGTAAGTAAACTTGCTGTCTAGCGCTTCTCAGTTGTGCGGGGCCGGGTGCACAACCTGTGCCTGGTCCCGGAAGCAGTAATTTAGGCTGCTGATATCAGTGGGCCAATTTCAGCCTCCATGTGGCAGTAGCTTTAGAAGACACCTAGTAATTCCTTGACCATATAAAGCTTCAGGCCAAGGAACACTAATGTCACTTCTAATATATTCTTATTTTTTAAAAGGGGATAAAGGCTTGGATGTGTCAAATGATTTATTTAATAATTACCTTTAAATTACACTTTAGTATAGTATTAAGTGACCTATAGATAAGAATTAATTGACCTATATAAAGCAACTTCTTAGGGTAGAACTAAACAAGCATTTTTGGTCAGATTGATGCTCGGTGACAAAACACGGTCGACAAATTGGACGGAGACGCACACATCAAATTATAATTAAGAGCTACACGGTCGAACTGCTGCTTACTGCGTCCACATCCAACAGTCTCTTGTCTCATCAGATCTAATGTAGTTCTTACTTGCAATTTTTCATTCAGTCCACTTAGAAGTTTGACGCCTGCGTCTCCATCCCATTCTTTGCCTGCATTTTGTCGCTGCGTGTTTATCGGACCAAAAATGATCGTGCAGTTCTACCCTTAGTTGAGCAAACCCTAATTGACAAGTCGGACACGCTGGTGTGTACGGCCTTTGCCTGGACAATGTATTATAGCTGCCAAAGTAATTGACTCTGACACAAAGCTGCATGCAGAGCGACAGCATGGTGATGGATTATAGTGAAGATTAACTGGATTAAATCAGAAATAATGCAGGATTTTTAATTGATTATTTGTAAAACTGTTGTAAAATTTTTGTAAAATTTCATTTAAGAACACTAAATATCCCTTTGATGTTGTTTGATAATGTGCAGGTTGTCTCTTTCTCTCTGTTAAGGATAGAATGTGGAATAGTCTAGGACAGTGATCCCCAACCAGTAGCTCGCGAGCAACATGTTGCTCTCCAACCCCTTGGATGTTGCTCCCAGTGGCCTCAAAGCAGGAGCTTATTTTTTAATTATTGGCTAAGAGGCAAGTTTTGGTTGCATAAAAAACAGATGTCCTGCCAAACATTCTCTCCTGTAGGCTGCCAGTTCATATAGGGGTTACCAAAAAGCCAATCAGAACTCTTATTTGACATCCCCATGGACTTTTTCATGCTTGTGTTGCTCTCCAACTCTTTTTTAAATTTAAATGTGGCTCACGAGCAAAAAAGGTTGGGGACCCCTGGTCTAGGAGATCCTATTGGTTATTGACTTTTGGCTCTGGTAGGAATTAGTGCTAGAACCATAGTGATTCCCTTAACATTATTAGAGAATTAAGTTATGTTGTGTTTACTTTCTCACTGAATCACCTAAGGAAAGTTGCAAGACAAACTGGTCCATATGCCATAAGAGTAATGAAACTGTGACCATTTCCGGATATCCATAGATATCCATGAGATCACCAACCCACATTGTCACTTTTGGCAGTAAACTGAAAATGCATGTGTAAAGCCTTGCTTAAGATTGTCGCATAGAAAAACACACAGCGTTCTCAATCAGTGGTTGCCACAGAAGTTGATGATTTTATTATTCACACATTCCCCATACATAACAGTGCTGGATTATTCTTAAACTCATGATTTCTGCATTTAAGAGGAATAGGCAAATCAATATCCTTCATTTCTCAACTTTTTATTTGTATTTTTGAAGAACCCTGCACATCCTTTAAAATGAATAGCGCTCATATGGTTTTCATTTTCCTTTCATAAGAGCTAATGGGTTTCCAAGAAATTCAATTATACAGTAATTTAGTTGGAGCACTAAGTGCATGGCATTTTAAAACCCTATTGGTTTCAGTCCTTTAGGAGATTCATGCAGGTTCAGCCTCTACTTTATAATTAGACTAAGAAAGTGCTATTGTAATGTAATGATTTAAAATTATAGATAATGAGACAGCACACTAAGGACAAGTGCAAACAATACTAAAATAGTTGATAACTATTACAGATATAGGAAATGTTATCCAGAATGCTTCAGACCTAGAGTTTTCACGATAAGGGATGTTTTCCATAATTTTAACTACACTTAATAGGTTTGTTTTGCCTACAATATGGATCCATGCAACTTACTTACCATGAAGTGCAAGTCTCTATTTTTATATTATTAATGTGTCAAAAGACTGCTTTTTAATTATAGTACAGACCATTGATTAATCACAGCATATAAGGGATTCTGTATCTCCTTTTGTTTATGCATATACTAAGGCTACTGCCACACAGGGGCTGAAATTGCATATTTGACAAGTCGGACGCATTAGTGTGTGTGCACCCTTTGCCAGGACAATGTATTCAAGTTGTCAAATTAACTGACTCTGACACAAAGCTGTATGTAGAGAGGCTACTTGCTGATGGAGGAAAGTGAAGATTAACTGGATTATTTCAGAAATGATGCAGAACTTTCAGTTGATTATATTTGAAACTTATGTTACATTTTTATCAAATTTCACAATCAAATAAATTGTGATTGAACTATATCTATACACCAAAAGTAGTGCAGGCTCCCTAGACTGCTAAGGAGATGCATATAAATTATCACACTCAAAATGGCAAATACAAGCTGCTAAATCTTCCTTTTTTTTGAGCACAGTGCACTTTTGGCTTATGGATGAATTTTTATAAATTAATTACTTAATGAAGTGGGTCAAAATAAGATTTTTTTAAATGTATTTATGTATTAAAATTTTGAGCATTCTGGTCAGTCACTTATGAAATGTATTTTATTATTTTTTCTGAAGTAAAAAAGTTCAACATTTGAGTTCTTGTTTCCCTTTGAAGTTCGTTCTATGTCCTAAATAAAATTACTCTCCCTAGTGATTCACATTTACCAGGGCCAGAAATTCTTTGAAAGCTGAGACTTTAATACTCCAACATTTTTTACAGGGCACTATTTTATTAATAATAGGTATTACTTATAATTGTTGTAATATACATATCAATATTTCTTTGTATACCCAGGGACAAATTGTGTTAATGATTGAGTGTTTAACCCGTCTGTAAAAAAACTATAAATTGTGCTGTGTGTGTTAAAATAGCAATGGCATTAGGGGCATCGAATTTGTTGCTGCCATCCAGCTTAAAACCGTGATCAGTAGATTGCTTCTCTCTCCATTTATCACCTCTTCTGATGTACAATAAGCTCTGATTGAGATAGATGGAGTGGAGACAGAGGTTCATATGTCAACATTCTGTGTGCATCTTGTCATTAAAGATGTCTTGCATTCAAAAGCTGATTTTCTGCATAGTGGGAAAAAATGCAGTTCTAAACACCGTCCCAATATGCATTAATTTAAAGGGCAAGTCAACCCTAAATAAAAAAATGCCTAAAAAAAAGAAACCGTAATTCTAAGCAAATTTTCTATATACATTTATTAAAACAATTCAGTACTTTTTTGGCTGAATGAGTCGCAAGACTGGGCAGTTGATCAGCGGCTATACTTTGTTTCGGAAGGGACAGAGACAATAGAATAGGAAGAGGGGTATGTCTGTTTGTTGGGCAGGATTTAAAGGATAATATAAAGGAGGATGTGATGTTAGAAAATGAGGGGCTTATGGTGGAGCTCTTCACTAATTGTAAAGAGACCAGCAAATTAATTGTAGGTGTATGCTATAGACCCCCTAATGTAAGTGAGGAGGAGGAGGCTAAGCTCCTGATGCAAATAGAAAAGGATGTTCATTTGTAGAAAGTACTGATAATGGCGTAATTGGGGCATTATGTTTTCAGCTAAAAACACAGAACAGAAATGGTTGTCATTTAAAATAGTATTAAATTGTTACTGTTCTGAATTTATTCCCTTAAATAGTACATGTAGAAGCACCACAAATCACCCTATGTAGCTTAATATAGAAGTAAAGAAGTTAATCGTAAAGATTATAAAGGCATTTAAAAACTACAAATTTGTGTGGACAGAAGTGATAACACCATAATAAATGTTGTAAATCTGGAAGGCTTCTGGTGCGAGCGCGCTAGCGCTGGTGAGCGGCATTTATAAAAAAAAACAAAAAAACAGCAGTACCCCCAACCTGAATGCGGGCTCTGCCTACACATTTGGTTGGGGGTAACTGTTTTTTGACAATAGGTGCCCTTTAATCAGCTGGCTTGCAACAGGTGTTGGGTCCAAGAATGCAGTGAATGTAAAGAGACACAACCGGTTATATTTAACAAAATCTTTAGATCTTATCTTTAAAACCACTGAAAATGTGTAATGAATGAATATTGGAAAGCTGCCTAGAATTACTTTTTCATTCAGTATGCTAAAGAATAATTTTTGGCTGGAGGGCCCCTTTAAATGATAAGGATGCACTGAATCCATGATTTGGTTTGGGATTCAGCCTAACCCCGGTGCTTTTTTCAAGACTTGGCAGAATCCTTAGAGTTTGGCTTAACACCTGCAGTAAAGATAACTCTTTGTTCAAAGGTGATTTAAATATTACTTATCTTAAATTTAAATATACATTCTGCCAAATCCAAAATAGATAAATATGTCTTTCTACTTTTGGAATATTTTGGTAAACTACCAAATTGCAAAGCTATAATTATTCTGAAACTCATTTACATTTTCAAGTATTTTAATATATTTTATGTATTATGTTTAAATATATTCTTGTATTTTCTACACTGCTGTTTTCAACTATTAACAGTTTAGCAGAAGCTGACAGACCAGTGAAAAAGCATACTTGTGGAAATGAGAGTGTTGCTTGTAATGGGACAAATAAGTATTTCTTCAGTTGCAATGGGACAAATAAGTATTTCTTATGTTGCAAAATAACTTTGAAACCACTGAAATTGAAAACTGAAAACTTTAATATTTAAAGAATATAAAGCATTCCTTCCAGTTGACTCATTGGTTTCATTAAAAGCGTACAAGTAGAACACCCTTTTTATGTTTTTCAGGGAACCAGAAAAAAGTGGTGTAAAATAATCATACATAATTGGAGTGACCACAAAAAAAAGGTATAAAATGTGTGAAAACTATCAGGGTATGTAAAGTTTCCATTGTAGTTACAAAACATGACCCGACATCCAGAATGCTTGGGACCTGGGGTTTTCCAGATAAGAGGCCTTTCCTTTATTTGGAACTTCACACCTGAAGTCTGCTAATAATGATTTAAACATTACATATACACATCAATAATACACCAAGCTGTTTTCCTGCCAATAAGCAGTAATAATCTTTGTGAGGATCAAGTACAAGGTACTGAGATGTAATCCCATAATGCTGTTCTTTCTTTACGAGTTTGTGCATAAAGGATCTTATATCTGTTTTTTTGTTGTATCGCTTATAATAATTTTGTCTTTTTAAAGATGCACAAACAAAATTGCTTTATCCACTTGCCTCTGGCACCAGCTACCAAAGACCTGACTGCCTGTAGCATAGATTTTTGCATTTCCGTCTTTGTTTCATCTATGCCGTGCTGCTTGTTTACTGGCTTCACACAATGAGGCAAGTTCCAGGAGCTGCAGAAGGGACGGGTTTAACTCTTTCCCTGCCAGCTTTTTTTTTTTTACACTAAAGCTTACACTGGGAAAAGCACATTGCTTGGCAAGTATTATTTGCCATGGTGTTATGTACTAGGAAGACATCCTAGCCTAGTTTGTATGTGTGAATACTTGTGTGGGTAGTTTTTTTCTAAATTGGCTCTAGAAGCTATGATCCACTTTTTTCAACAATTTTGCCAGATGAGCAGGTTTTTGCTTGATTTGGGCCCTGACCAGATACTGTTGTTGTGGCTGTTTTGTTCCCCATGCTGATAAGCTGCTGACTTGATCAGGGCTGGCAGAGTTGACAGAACTACAGTATTGGTCCATGTTGCTAGTAGGGATTCACAGAATCCAGGATTTGGTTCAGGATTTTGCCAGGATTCAGCCTTTTTCAGCAGGATTTGGACGAATGCTTCTGCCCAGCGAACCGAATACGACCCTTAATTTGCATATGCAAATTGTATGACTTTTTGTCACAAATCCAGAAAGTAAAAAATGTTTTCCCCTTCCCACCCCTAATTTGCATATTATTTCAAAATCGTGGATTTGGTGCATCCCTAATCGCTAGCTTAAAGGAGAACTAAGCCCTATAAATGAATATGGCTAAAAATGCCATATTTTATATACTGAACTTATTGCCCCAGCCTAGCTTGTCAATAGCAGCAATGATCCAGGACTTGTCACTGGGGTTCACCATCTTGGACACTCACATGCTCAGTGGGCTCTGAGCAGCTGTTGAGAGGCTAAGCTTAGGGGTTGTCACAAATTATCCAGCAGAAAATGAGGTTGGCTTGTAACATAAGCTGACGCTACAAGGCCGATTATTAAATTCTGATGCTAGTTGCACTGGTTTCTGTGCTGCCATGTGACATTTCTATTCTATATGTACTGTATATTTTGAGTCTGTCCCCAAGCTAAGTAAGTGACTGCAGACAGCAGAATAGAAGATGGGGAGCTACTGGGGCATCTTTGGAGACACATCTTCACTGCTAAAGGGCTGTGGTTGCCTTGGGCTGGTACAGAAGCACAAAACATAATGTACAACATTTCTAGCCTATGTCTTTAGTTAAGCTTTAGTTCTCCTTTAACTTAAGGAAAGGCCACCATATTGTCGTTGTTACAGAACAATGCTCATCTGGTGTAAAATAGTCTTGTAATTCTTCTTGATTGGTGTCAATACATTTCTGCAAAAATGTTAGGGTTTTTTTTTTCTATAGTCTTATAGTTGCACATTTTCTGATACTGGGAGATTCTGAAAGTTTTGCTTGGAACAAGCCTTGTTCTCAATGCCTTAATCGAAATGGAGAAAACGTCTTGCTTCATTTGCTTCTATTTTATCATAACTGTGTTGGACACTTTAAAAAAGGTATGATAAATCATACAAACGGGCCCACCCCTTTCTTGCTCCCATTTTTTGTGCTGCAGCACAGGGTTTTTTGTTTTTTATTTTAAATCAGAATTTCATCTCTTGAAGTTACCCGTAGCTGCTTTTTTTAACCCCTGGCAACATATGCCATCTGAAGCCAGTTTTTAAACTCTCCTCATGGCAGCAGTGCCCCTGATCTTGCAGACATTTGCAGATAAGAATGGCACATATTTGTGGTGCAGAAGTTAATGATAATCCTGCTCTTCCCTTTTGAGATTGTTAGCTGTCATAATATGCACAAAAATATTTGCCAACACTCACTGTAGGTGTCCAGCTGTTAAGTCTGCAACTGTATCTTTGGAGATTCATGTTGGAAATGAAATCCAAATGTGCCGGCAGCCTGTTACATTAAGAAAACATGAATTTGTTACTGCTGCTGAAGGATTCTGAAAGTACTGCCAGGTGTGATTCCTGTTGAGTGCATCCCCTTGTCTTTGTGAATGCTGTTTTCATTTTTAATCATTCTTAATATTTATTCTTTAAAAGTTCTATAATGTGGCTTTCATTACCAGTGCTTGTGTCTCAAGCTTACAACACATTAAAGTTTTTTATTAGTGCAGTCACTTTTTTTTGCCAAAGAGTCTTACAGGGGAATGTAATGAAAGACGCAAAGAGAAAAACAATTTGCACAAATAAGAAAAAATTTGGATTTTGCAATGTAATCTTCTTCCTTAAACTGTTATTGCATCTCAAATTTTAATTGCACCCTTGAAGTGCTTGAAGGTGTTTTTCAGTAAGAACTTTTATTACATTCGCTGTGCACAGACGCAAACTATAAAGTTCACAAACCTACTTTCACTGTCGGAAGAATTTGCTAAATAGTTTGCGGGTTTGCATAGGCTATATTAAATTTGTGCAAAGGAGAAATTTGTTTTCACAAAGGCATAACTTTTCGAATTGCGAATATTTTCCATTACCGACTTTTATTACATTCCTTCATTCAAGATCTATAACCCTGTGGCAGGGAAGTATTTTGTATTGTTGACATGGCAACTACTACCACCAATTAAATATTTTTAAATACCGTAGTTTTTCCAATTATTATTTTTGCAAAGAATTTCTTGGTGTTTTGCTTGATTTACTATTTATTTTAGATTTTTTAAAACAATTAAGTAGAATCAGGTCTTGTATTTCATTAGTAATAGAACTCTATCCCTTGTGCATTATTTATATCCTGTGATTTGGTTTTTGCATACCTTCAAAAATCTTTACATTCCATTTAAAGGGGATGTGTTCAGTAACAGTGGCACTCACTTTATTATTCTATCCCACAACAATATGACTACTATGACTAGTCTACATAGGTGCCAAACTGCCCAAGTGCAGCTCTAAATAGCAACCCATTAACATTGAACAGTATTTTACATGTTAGAAAATGAAAGCAAAGATGCAGCAACTCCAGTGGTGCAATTTAGTACCTATGCACTTCTAAAACAAATTAAGAGTTAATGTTGTATACGGTAGCTAAAATGCACCCAATTGTGGGCATAAATAAACTAACCCCATAGGTCCCTCTTGCTATGCAAACACGTGGTAAAAAGTTATTTTATTGCAGGATTGTTTAAAGTGAATATTCGCCTCAGAATCCCAAAAAAAACTTTATGGCAAACAATAGTATAAATATTTTTCAAAATATTTTTCTTCTTTAAAACTGCTAGTTATGGCTTGCACTGTAGAAAAAAAACAACTGTCTACAGTGTTTCTTTTCGTGTCAAAAGGCCAATGTTTACCTTGTTTTGAAATCTTTATTTAGTAATATATGCCCTCATAGAAAAACCCTTTAGCTCCCAAAGGGGGGTCTCTCTTCTTGTCACATCTTGTATGTCATTTTGGGTGGCAATATTTTGATCAGCCAGAAGCATTTTATCTCCTCCTTATGAGAAATTCCCTTTATCCTCCTTTTTAACACTTCTTTTTGAAGGTCGGTAAAAAATGTATGAATCTCACAACATTCGCTAACGCTTCTATACAGTTTAACAAGGGATGCATATTGGGAAGCGGGGTGAAATTAATTTCTTAATCAGGCATTTTTTTTATGTTCCAGTATGTGTCTATTTGAATTACTGCAAGGTAATTAAAACAGCCTTGTAATGAAATCAATGTATGAGTGGGTTTGAGGGAAAATTCTACACAAACAAACACTATAAAATACATTTTTCTGTGTCGAGAGCAAGTGTTCCTAATTGACAATAAAATCCCATCATCAGAATTTTTAAATGTTGATTAAAAAGTAATTGTAAAAAAAGGAAACTATTCATCTCTAAGTGCATTTAGGCTTGTGTTGTATGTGATTTAAACAGAAAAAAATATTTATTAAAGGTCGCTTTTCTCTGGTTGAGTTTTAAAGGGCAAAAATGGTGATTTTTAGGGGAAAATTTACTTCGACTTTTGTAGATTTACTATGCTCTAAAGCTGCTAAAAATTGAAATAAAAATACTACAGTTAATTAAGTCCGGTAGAAATAGTGTAAACGTAAATGGCAGATGGTCACTTTAAACTTTCAAACATGTTTTTTTACCTTCAGGATTCTCAAGAGTTTTGTGCTATTTGCATTGGTTTTCGTTCAACAATCTGATGAATTCCAGCGTCAATTTGCAAAAATCGCATGGTGTGAATTGATGTTTTAATTTTGTCACATCATTTTTTCTAAAATGTTAATAGTAAATAAAGGGGACAAAATGGCCCACATGCCATTAAACTTAGCCAGAGGACTTCTGTGTCAAATGGTCTGCTGCATGAGGCAGGGTTCATTTACTAACTAGAAGCAAAATAGCACTACTGAAGCAACCTCATTTCAGGTTTACTTGGGGAACAGATGAGAGGGTTGAACTTGTATCTTCAAATGATAAATATTAAAAAGGCTGAGAGAAGCGGATGCTCTGAAATCATTCAGTACATAGTGAGGTTGAAAAAAGACACATCCATCAAGGTCAACCTTTTAGTTCTATTTTAACCTACCTAACTGCTACTTGGTCCAGGGGAAGGCAAAAAAAAAATACCATTTGAAGCCTCTCTAATTTGCACTGGAGACCAAAACTGTACGGCATAATCTAGATGGGGCCTTACCAGTGCTCTGTAGAGTGGAAGAATGACGCCCTTCTCCTGTGAATCAATGCCACTTTTAATACAGCTCAAGACCTTATTTGCCCTTGATGCTGATGACCGGCATTGCTTGCTACAGCCAAGTTTATTATCTGGACTCCAAGGTCCATTATGCATTTGCCTATTGCAGTCCCATTAAGGGTATAAGTGGCTTGGATATTTTTACAGCCTAGGTGCATGACTTTACATTTATCAACATTGAATCTTATTTGCTACATAGCGTCCCAGATTGCCAGCTTGTTTAATGAACAAGTTAAATAAAAGTGGACCCAATACCGAGCCCTGAGGGACCCAACTAAGAACCTTACTCCAAGTAGAAAATGTACCATTAACAACCATCCTGTGTACCTGATCCTGTAGCCAGTTTCCTATCCAATGGGATTAGGAAAACTTTGTGAACTTTGGGCGCATGAGCAGTAGTACCAAACGGAAAATGCGTCCTACTTCACATCCGTCGCCGATGGAAGAAGACGTTGTGGCTGAAGATGGTGCCCGTGAGCCTGCATGGAGGGACCTGCGCTTTGGGGTAATATACAAGTTAGGGGCAATAGCCCGGGGGGGGGTGAGATAGGCCATGGGGACAGAGGAGCAGTTTAGTGCTGATGGGGTTGAATTACCCTTTTAGGCCAACCGACCTTAGTTTAGAAAACAGTTGTTTGTGGGGCACATTATCAAACGCTTTGGCAAAATCCAAATAGCTCCCCCACTGCCCAGCATCTACCTTACCTCATCATAAAAAGCAATCAAATTAGTCTGACATGATCTATCCTTCACAAAGCCATGCTGATTGCTGCTCATAATGCCATTCACTAGGACAACATTTTTCATGTGATTCCTTAACACACATAGATGTCAAATTTACTGGCCTATAATTGTCAGACTAAGCTCAAAAACCCTTTTTCAAATTTTGGAATGACATCCGTTTTTCTCCAATCAATAGGTGCCATACCAAATGAAAGCCAATATATAGGGGTCGGTCTAAAACTGAGCTAAACTCTTAGAACCCGGGGATATATGCCATCTGGCCCTGGTGGCCTGTTCAAATTAATTTTTATTAAAGCTTTATGAATCATTTCATGTGTCACTGACTAGATTGAGCTGAGCCATCAGTGCAGCTATGAAGTGAGCCTGGGATATCTGACTCTTCTTGTATACACTGAATAAAATAACTGATTTAGCACATTTGCCTTTTCTGTATTTGTTACAACCATACTGGTACCATTATTTAAAGGTGCAACACTGTAAACTCACATATTTTTACTATTAAGATATTTGAATAACTTATTTGGTTTAGTCTTAGCCTCAGCCACAATGCTCTCCTCATTTCCTTTTAGGCTGGGGACAGACAGGGAGATTCGGGGAGATTCTGTCACCTGACGTTTAATAGCAGGCGACAGAATCTCCCTGTCTGTCCCCAGCCTTAGATTGCTGTTTTACAACATTTATTATAGTGTTTATATTCATTAAATGCAGCTTCTGTCCCAAAAGATGTTTTTAAATGCCTTTATCTTCTTTACTTCTATATTAAGCCACATAGGGTGATATAGTGTGTTTACATTTACTCCTTAAGGGAATAAATTGAGAACAGCAACGAGTTAATATAATTTCTGTACTGTGTTTTTAGCTGAAAGCATAGTGCCCCAATCACTCTGAAGGGCAGCCCTCAAGGCACAAAAATTTGCCCTCTAGCCACCTTCTCTCCCAAAACAGCTGCACATCATCATTGAGGTGCAGCCCATCCCTAGCAATGAGCCTGTAGCCGACACAGAAATCAGCCCAGTTCTCCCAAACCTTCCTCCCTACACCAGTCTCTCAGCCAAGCATTAATCTTCCTAAGCTCCCACCTTATTCTTAACATTGCTCGTGGCACAGGTAATATCTATGAGAAAATTACATTGGAAGCCCTTGCCCTCCGTTTTACACCTACTTTCTTAAAATCATTCTTGAGGACTTTACCACCTCTTTCTAACTTTGACATTGGTATCTATGTGTACCAAGGCCGCCAGGTCATCCCGAGCCCCTCCCGATAATCTGTCCAGTGTCTAATTGTTCCACCACATGCCAAACTCTAGCACCGGGAAAACAGCACACTGTTTGGCTTGAAGGGTCCTTACAGCAGATTACCCTATCCAACTTTCTAATAATTGAATCCCCTATAACTAACTTCTGCCTTTACTTCCTTGCACTCCCCCCCCCCCCCCCCCCCCCCCCCCCCCCCACCACCACCCGTATTAGAGCCACTGCCTCCCATGATGCTCTGATAGTCAGCCTGCTCCATACATGCCAGTTCAGAGCTGTCCTCCCCAGCATCTTCAGCAAAACTGGAAATCCGTTGCTTTTGATTAGCTGTGAACCATCCCCCCTATTCTTCTGTCCCTTACTTCCCCTCTTGACTGTTACAAACCTGCATCCCTCATTAGCCTCCATTGCCCCTTCTCCACCCTCCAGGACACTGGCCCCTGTCAGTGGTTGCCCTTTGAGCCTCCTTTCCTTCCCCCTTAGAGTCTGCAGTTCAGATTCCAAGATAAAAACCCACTGACATCTCTCACATGTAAATACTGCATGGAACAGCTGCTCCAACACCACATACATGTGACCAGACACACACTGCAGCTTTGTTTAAAAGTACAGTTTACACCTGTTTGCAGCTGCATAGAGCAGAGATTGGCTTCAGAATGCTAACTAAGGTTATTTAAAGGCATGACTGAAGTAGCCTTCCATAGGCATAAGGAAGTATTTAGCTTCAGGTTGTCTCAGCCTGCTATGTTTGAACTGCTGCATAAACTCCATTTTTCCCTCTAAATACTTCTCTATTAATATGCACAACATGACTGTTTTCAGGAGAAGGTTATTAGAATGCTAGTTTGTATCCTCCAGTGAATGAAATGATGTGTGATTATGAAGTCATCAGGCATGGACCAGTAAGACTCGAGGGAGCCTTCCCCCTCTGAGCTCCTTAGGGTGCCATTGATTGGTGACCATGTGTTTGTGCCCGATAGACTGTGAAATGGTGTGTTGCTACACGGCTGTGCTGCACCTGCGCCCCACCAATTTGATTGATTGGTTTGATCATGTGGAATGTTCCCATCTGGTCTGCAGTAATGTGTTTTTTTTTTTTATTTGCTTCTCCTCTTCTGCGAATAGTAAGCGCTTGCTGAATAGCTAAAGCAGGCAGAAGCAAAACCTGTTAAAATCTCCTCTCCTCAGATCTGGGATTACAATATTTTCTTTTATCAAGAGACGTTCCCTTTGTAAATAAAGGAGTGATTTACGGGATAATCCATTGGGGAAAAACTGACTCAAAAATGATGTCACTCATGATGCAGTTTATGATTTGCAATGAAAGGGCTACATTACAATAATTGCCCCCCCCCCCCATCCCAACCTTTAGATTTATCCCCAGTAAATTATATCCACTATAAAGAGGGGGTGTATTAAAGATGTGTACTGGGCGGTCTTGTTTGATATTTCTTAATCTCCGTCCTTTCTCATAATTGATCTATTCATTGCATCTAATGACTAATTACATATCAGAGCACATCAGTGCGCGCATTCATCATGGTAGAATGTAATAATCAATGGCATTTCAACAAAGGAAAAAAATAAATATGCAAATAAGGACTCATTAACATTTGCATGAGCTGTTTGAATAATCGCGTTGCTGACAAGGCTGTAATTAACAGAAATTGATGCTGAGTTCAGGATTTGAAAGTGTGTTTTCTCAGCATTTTATTGTTGTCACTGCGGGGGCCGAAATGAAGTTCTGCTCTACTTGTACCCTGACTGAATCCTTCTGCTACGGTTTATGCCGGGTATTCGTGGTTGTGGGAGAAGCTAACTATTTCAATGCCAGTGTATTAGTAGGCAGTTAATGTAATGTGTTTGGTTCAATGCTAGTGTGTGCAGCCATAAGTGAACCTTACCTTGCATTTTATCATTTTCTTTTCATCGCGAGTCCCATTTCTGCAGTATTTTTGTGTGTTTAAAAATTGACCATCGAAAACTAGTGCATTTGCCTTTAGTATGAGTGGGTGGGTGAGTGAGTGATGATAAAGCTGTGTTGTTAAAGTAATTTTAGTATATAGAAAATGAAATTGTTCTCTGCATTTTGGTGTCTGCAGGTCTGTTTGTTGTAATTGAAAATCACTTGCTTGAAAGAACACTGGCTAATTATGAAGTTTGCAGAGTCTTCTGCATGCTATTGCTTCTCCATTCCCCCACGTTCCTCCTCCTTTGCCTCCCTAGCTTCCTGTTTTTGTCATGGATATTAACTGAAATGCACAAAACACAATAAAGCTGTTTATGGATGACTGCAAGTGCTGATTATAACAAGTTTAAGGAATTTCCTTTGATGAAATTGCACCCGTGCCATATGGCTATACATGGAACATTAACTCGAAAGGGATAATGGATTGTGCTATATGGAGATGATTTTGCCTGCAGCTTTACTACAACTCAATGAGGTTGGGGATCATAGGTTTATGGCATAGAATGCAGCAAATATCCAGAAGGATTTACTTTACAAAAAACAGCTACTTTTATTTTCACTTTCTAATAAGAAAAAAAATACATTAGTTACTATGTGAAAGCTGAGATAAAACTTCAGTCTTGCACTTTTCCGTTGATAGTAATTTTTTTCTGAACATTGGCTGACACTTTGCATATTTATATGGCTGGTAATAGCCACATATTTAAATATACAGGTATGGGACCTGTTATCCAGAATGCTCAGGACCTAGGGCTTTCCGAAAAACATTTGTTTCCGTAATTTGGATCTTTATAGCATAAGTACATAAGCAAATCATGTAAACGTTAAATAAACCCAGAAGGCTGGTTTTGCTTTCAATAAGGATTAATTATATCTCATTTGGGATCAAGCACAAAGTACAGTTTTATTACTACTGAGAAAAAGGGAATCGTTTTTTAAAATTTGCATTATTTGGATAAAATGGAATCTATTGCAGACAGCCTTTCCATAATTCAGAGCTTTCCATATAATGCAATTCTGTATGCCCTGTTTACCTCAAATTAATAAACAACCAATGTGTAAAATAGGCAAAAAAATTACAATTAGTTTAAACAAGAGATACGTTGCACCTGTAAGTAAAACAGCAACATTTTAAGTAGCTGTTTTATATGCAAAATGGGCCTTATAGCCCAGCAGCCAGAGCTGTGGAGAGTTGGAAACAATTTTGGGTATCTGGAGTCAAATATTATCTGCCACTCCTCTATGCCTTAGGCATAGAGGCGGGGCAGATAATTAC
>CM044436.1:45316462-45327591 GCA_024363595.1 Xenopus borealis
GGTGAGGATGTGCTTTGTTACTGTTCACTTTAGACTATAAACTTTTTTATCTTAATTAAGGGAAAGAATACAGAACGTTTTATAGAACCACTCTTCAGAAGCTTTACCATATGGGAGCAGGCACATTAAAAAGAAGCCAAAGAATAATAACCCTAATAGCAGAGAGCTCCATTTGTCAGGCTAGTGGACAACATGTGAAACAGCAATGGGAAAAAAATGAATTTGGTTTGGAGCTATCCAATAACTATTCGGGATGCACCAAATAAAGGATTCAGCCTTTTTAAGCAGGATTCTGATTCCTTGTCTGGCTGAACCAAATCCTGATTTGCATATGTACATAAGGGGCAGGGAGTGTAATCATGTGACTTTTCATCACAAAACAAGGAAGTAAAAAAAGTATACACTTTTCCCTTTCCAGACCCTCATTTACATATGCAAATTAGGATTCGGTTCAGTATTTGGCCGACTCTTCCACAAAGGATTCAGGGATACGTCCGAATCCCAAACAGTGAATTTGGTGCATCCCTAATAACTATAAAACTACTGAGGTGGAGTTCATTTTCCAGCTGAAGCTGCAGTAAGAGGAACATTTCCGTGCAGGTTTCTGTTCAGCTGTCAAGATCAACCAGTATCGGACTGGGATGCCAGGGGCTCACCAGAAAACCTTAGACCAGGGGCCCAACTTTCCAAACTATTATTCCTTCTCTCCTCACTTAAACCTCTTTATTCTCCTATTATTTTAGATCTACTTACTGTAATCTATTCTTCCATTATTAAGTCTCTTTATCCACATGAAGAAATAGTGTATGAACATGAAATTGTTAGAAGCAAGAGGCCCACTGACACCTGGGCCCTCCGGGAGTTTTCCTGGTATCCCTGTGGGCCAGTCCAACACTGAGAACAACAACCAAAATAATGACAATGATTTGTCAGCCAGGAGACTGTGAGGCAAAGGCAATTTGTTTAAACCTTAGAGCCCCTGATTATTACTGATTATTTCTTCTTATAATCCTTCTACTAAGAGCTCTTACATGCTGAGACAAGCAAACAAATATGCTTAGTGCTGCAGCTGAAATGCAGTCCATGCATTTTAAAATGTCAGGACACAGACTTGTTAAATATAGTTTTGCCCTCTGATATGATCTTTCAAATAGGAGCAACTTTTTCCAGGCAGATTTTATTTTCCTAGTAAAAGGTAATGTTTCAATTCACGCTGTAAAACATCAAATGTATTTACTCATAAACTCAGGATGATCAGTCCAAACCAGTTAGAAGTTGACTGTGCATAGACATGAATACGAGTATTTTTATTGCATGTTGTAAACACTGAAATGAGCCATGTGGGATTCTCATTAACTGCTGTATCTCTCGGCTGTTCTTGCCTGTTTATTGTATGGATAGTATTGATTTAGGACAGTCCTACTGTGATTAATGTTGTGCATGCTAAACCCAGCAGTTATTTGATAACAATCATTATTCTCCTCTGTATGTTAAAGGGGTTGTTCACCTTCAAACACCTAGTTGTTTTCAGATATTCCCAGAAATCAAGACTTTCACCAATTTGATTTGATCAAATCTTTGCCTCTGTGGCCAGCTTTACTGTTTCAAATTGATACATTTAGTTGATACATTTCTTATCTTTGTCTCTGGGTTTCATTACAGGCAGCTATTAGAATTGATACAATAGTTGCTAATACTCCAGAGATGTTGCTGTGAAATGTATCAATTAAATGTTGCAAAAATGTATCAGTATCAGAGTCTGCACCTGAATTACTGAGCTGCCAGACTCAAACACAGAGACAATGACATTCAACTTTACACTTAGATTCAGTAACAAATAAATAATAGAAGGTCATTGAAAAAAAATCTTTATTTCTGGGAAACAATCTGAAAACATTTGAACTGAAAATAAAGTGTTTAGAAGGTGAACAACCCCTTTAACACAACTAAAAAAAGAAAAAATATAAGGCACAGTGCCTCATAAAGTAAAAAAAAAACATTATTTATTGAAACAGATCATTAATCATGATTTAGGAGATTTTTCAAAGATCAAACAGGAAATTCCAGAAGGATTTCCAACAGTGTTAATTTATATAATTGTATCACATATTGTAACACATTAATCTAAATTTGGACCTTTAATCTAGCCAAACACATGAAGTTCAAGCTAAACCTGGACCAACCCATCCACATCATTCCCATTTTTGAAAGAAATTGTTCGTTAGGAAATGATCCATATCTGAAGGTTCCAAACCGCAAATAAAAAAAGTTGGGCATGTAGCCAAAATGTGGTGGCAGACAGGGAGATTAGTCACCCAATGACAAATCTTCACTACTTTGGGCAACTAATCTCCCTGATGTGCCTTCCTGCTAGCAAGAATATGAATCTGGCTGGCTGGTGGGATGGCATAAAAATCGCTTCGGATTTCTGGATTCCTTGTGAGGCAACTGGCGATTTGTATTCTTGCCAGCGGGAAGGCAGTTATTTTATGGAGATTAGTAGCCCGAAGTAGTTAAGATTTGTCCCTGAGTGACTAATCTCCCCCTCAGCCACCACCCTAAGAGAATAAGCCTGTATATAAGTACCATGAGGATGACATCATATCACTGCTTTTCTGTGCTTTTCCTTTAGATAATAGAATGTAATCACAAAAAAGCCTAGTGTCAGTGTGTTTGTGCTGCCTGAGTTTTGGATACTCAGGATACAGCCGCTAATGGTCATGTACAGCATAAAATAACAGGGTGGCAGCAAAATCTTTCAAGTTGGGTTTTGAAACAAAGTTATGCGCAAGGTAAATACAAACTGAAATTTTGTTACTTTGGACCTTCAAAAACAAAAAACTGTGTCCTGATCAGCACTATATATGATAAAACATATATATATATATTTGCTGTTTGAAGGTGTTCTATAATTGATTTGGCTGGACTGTAGGATCAGGGAAAAGGGAATTATTTATATACTGCTTTTCTTCCATGGGATTATGAAAGGGGGTAGCGTGTTTGGGTCAATTGCAGGTGACTTTTTGCAATACTTGTGTATGGCCAGGGTGTATCTTTAGCATGTGTGTCACAAGCATTTCCTTTCTCTGGGTTCTTATTGGCAGGAGCATCTCCTAGGGGACTGATGGGCTAGTCATGCTTAGTGGTTTGGGCAAAGTGATTGATGATAGGGAACTTGATGTACAGTAGACTCTTACGTTTCTGTATGTAATATTTAGGCAGTATTCTTTGGTATGCTGAATATCTAGTTATTTTTAGCTGATGTACAGCCAGTGGATCTGGAAGTGAATTGTTCTGCTAGGGTTAATGTTGACTTTGTGTGCCCCATTGACATTAGTTTCATTCAGTCCATTTAGAGATTTCTCTAGTGAGCACAGCCCACCCTTCTCTGTATTTACTAGTTTTCCAAGTAATGTGGATGTTGGTGACCTGCCAGTTTGCAGTGTTCACGTTGTGCTTATCTGTAGCCAAGGTTTTACCCAGGGAAACTGGTATCCCCTAGCAAAGCAATAAGCGTGTGTACATGTGTGTACATGCAGTTGCAGGCATGAATATGCATTTTTTCCAGTGCCTTTTCAGCATTACAATGAAGCTTGACAAATCCCACAGATCAAAAAGCTATATGTAGTCCTGCATTATACAAGTGCAGCATGCTCTGACGGTAGTGTTGGTGTTCTTTATTATTTACCCTTCAAACAATGTAACGTGTATCAGGACATTTTGCCCATTAGGGTCAGTCTACATGAGCAGATTTGGGGAGATTAGTTGTACCCAGCAACAAATCGCCTCTTCTTTGGGGCGACAATCTCCACAAACTGCCTTCTCCCTGCCCGCCGCCCGATAAACTGAAAATCGCCTGCTGCACTTCACACGTGGCCGTTTGTTTTCTGAAGTCGCCCAACGTTTCCTCGTGGCGCGTGTGAATTGCTGCAGGCGATTTTCAGTTTAGAAGGTGGTGGGTAGGGAGAAGGCAGTTTGGGGAGATTGTTGCCCCAAAGAAGAGGCGATTTGTCACTGGGGCGACTACTTTCCCCAAATCTGCTTGTGTAGACTGACCCCTAGACATGCTGAAACCAGTGCTTTAGAGCTGGGATCTGGGATTAATTTGTGTTTTGTATCAGGCAGGTTCAAGAAAGCCAAATGTTGTCTTTGTATGCTTGCAGGTCTATGCACCATCCCCAAATTCAGACGACTTCAACAGAGAATCTCCTAGTTACCCCTCCCCCAAGCCTCCAAGCAGTGTGTTCACTAGCACTTTCTTTCTCCAAGGTAACTTACAGACATGATGTTATTTCAATCCAAAGCTGTATCTCTTACATTATTTTTATTCCTTTTAAAATATGGCAGACATATGCAATATCATTTTACATATGTAATAAAAATGAATAAAATATGTATCTTATTTTGTTTTACATGTTCTAAGGTTTGGTTTTTTTTTATTGCATTTCTGAGTAAGGAGAGGGTTAATTGCAAACATGCTAATTGTATACAAGAGTAGCCGCAGTGCTTAGTTTATGTTCTTATTAGAGGTGTCTATGTTGTAGTTGGTCTCTTCACTATTTGATTTTTTCTTGTACTTAGTTTATGTTCAGCCAGATTTCTTTTCATTTCTTTTTCTTGTCTATTGCTTTTCATTTTTTGCCAGTGCCATATACAGTGAAGCCAAGCTACAGCAATCATTTATTTGCATTATACTGTGTGTGTGTTCACACATAAATGTTATTGTTTTCAGTTTTTTCTTTTCAAAAATGCTTTTCTTTTTAGATGGAACACAGAACTCATCAGAACTATGGAATTCCTCCAATGGGATCAACCAGCCTGGGTATAGTGGAATGCTGGGTAGTTCATCTTCTCAGATGTCCCAGTCAAGTAGTTTTGGCAGTCTACATGACCGTTTGGTAAGAGCTAAAAGGGAATCTAACTCATGGGATTTTTGGGACATTTGTAAAATTGATAAATTGTTATTGTTCACCTTATAAATGCTTGATATTACATATTTAATCTGTCAAATACTAAAGGGCCCCATATACAGGCTGAGAAAAGCTGCAGACAGACCGAGTCGGCAGTTTAATGGCTCTGTTGTGGGCCCCTCCAATGGGCTTACCCGATAGGTATCTGGCTCAAAGTCTGCCAGATTTCGATCAGACAGGGTAAAAAATCCTCTTGGGTCATGGCTGCTTCTGTCCGTTGATGCAGTCCCATGATCCGACCGCCCGTTTGGACTGCATTATGATCAGATCATTGGGCCCTAGGGCCCATGATTGGATCAGCCCAATATCGCCCACCTCAATGTGGGCATATTGGGGAGGGATCTGTTAGTTTGGCGACATTGGATCTCCCAATGTATGGCCAGCTTAAGAAGCAGAATCAAACAATTGCAAAGCTTGGGTATTATTTTTTTTTGTATATCATCATATCATTAGTAATATTTGTGTATTCTCCTTCTAGAATTACCCACCCCATCCAGTGTCACCAACAGATATCAATGGGAGTCTTCCTCCAATGTCCAGCTTCCATCGAGGTGGCAACTCAAGCTCCACCTTTGCGGCTGTGTCTCACACTCCTCCCATCAATGGATCAGACAATCTGTTGGGTAGGTCTGAATTGAACTACCTTATTGGGAAGGTTTTAATTAAATTATGGGTTTCATTTAATTAATAATTTATTGAACATATATGCTTTATTTGCAACTCTCAGTGATACCCCCCCACCCCCCCAGTAATCTCTTGTGAAAGAAGACTTAATGGGGCAAATTCTCTAAAGCGCGAATCGTCTAATGCTAGTGCTAATTCGCCAGGCTGATGTCATTTCGCAACTTCGCCAATTTACTAACACTAGCAAAGTAGATAGACTAGCGCAACTTAGCACCCTTATGTCAGGTGAAGTTGCGCACTGACGAAAGGACGTAACTACGCTAATTCACTAAGATGACCATTTTACTGAACGTTGCCTCTTGCGCTAGACTTTACTTCACAAGGTCAGACCTGGCGAAGTTCAATACAGTAGATAGGAGTTTAAGAAAAAAAAACTTGAAATTTTTTCTAAGTCCCAAAAAACAAGCTGGAGTCTTTTTTTTTTTTTTTTTTTTAGGGTGATAGACTGAAAAATAGTGTTATTTTTTGGGGGGTTACCCTCCTTCCCCCCCCCTACATTTCCTAACATATGGCAACTCAGCTATACAGTGGGCACATGTTTAGAGCAATAGGACAACTTTATTTTATTTATTAAAGGTTTCCTGGGCTTGTGTAGTGGAATGTAGTCACTGTAACATATACTCCTATTATACTTTCAAGTTTTCGCCTTATGCAAATTAGGCATCGCTAGCGTTAAAAGCACAACTCTGCTACTTTTCGCCTCCCTGAGCACAAATTCGCATTTTAGTGAATTAGTGGTGGGCTGGAGAAAATTCGCCTGGCGAATTGTGGCGAAGCCGTTGCTGACGCATTTTCGCTGCTTAGTGAATTTGCCCTAATGACTTTCAAGTAGCAGCAATGGTATCCTCAAACTTCTGATAATTCTGCAGCCTTGGGAAAGCAGGAACTCCCAATGCTAAGACTTTTTCTGCCTTATGGAATTCTATCAAGCTTTTTAGAAAGCTTTCTGTAGAATTCATCATGCTATGCAGACAAAGGCACATTACTTCTTCTGTATTGTAGACCTGCCTTTCCTCAAGTCTCTGGTCCCTCTATAGAGAGACACACACGCACACTTGTGCTTACACCTTTTTTACCCCTCCTGGTGTAGAAGATGTTTTTTTGAGCTGTACCCACTATTTTGGAATTTTTTACATTTTGACCACAATCTTTGCACAGGAAACCGAGGAAATGCAGCTGGAAGCTCACAGACTGGGGATGCACTTGGAAAAGCTCTTGCGTCTGTAAGTATTAAATTAAAATCTTCCAAACAATAAAAAAGTGAATGCAAGTAACATTAGCCATTACACAGACTAACTTTTTTGGGTTCTGGGCCGGTGACCGGCGGTTGGGGACCCCTGGCTTAAACAATATCTGGTTAGACAGGCTTTAAAGTCGCCAGCACACAGGCTTAACAAGCTCTTCTTGTCTATAAATTCTCACAGTAAATGTTTATATTGTATATTTATGGACAAAGAGCACATTGTAGTTCTGAGCAATAAAAACACCCAGGAATAGCTCTGTGTACCATTGCCCTAATATCTGCAGCTTTTCCTTATTGGTGCTCTCATTGGAGAGTGGTGCAAAATAACATCATGCTTTCTCTCCTAACATGACTTTTTTGTGTTGTGTAAACACACACGACAGTGATTTTTAAGGGACTCTTCAAGCAAAGACAAATAATCCATGTGCTGGCTGTGCTTCAGTTGTCATGGTGACTAAATTCTGTCATTCTGTGTTGTTGCTTGGCAGTAGCAGCCAGGTCATTCCATAAATCACTGCTGTCATTTCCAATGGAGATGCATTCCATCTGCTCTATGAATTCATGCCATAGTCTACACATCTCAAATTCTTCTTTCACTTCCACTCTCCCACCAGATTGGCTTACCTTCTCATAATCACCTTCATCATCTGAAGCAGAAGATTGACTAATGTTTATTCCAAATCAATATATCTGTCAGTAATAGGCAACCGCCCGTGATTATTTTGCTAACTCATGATCAGATGAAGGGAGTATATCTATATGATGCCACACTACTCACTGTCCAAGACTGCTTTATATGTAAAGAGATGCAGAAGACTGCTTTATATGTAAAGAGATGGCAAAATGAAGCATTTCCTAGTGCATGTAGGTATTAAAGAGCACACGGAATATACTGTGTGATTAAAGATGTAAGGCCAGATAATACGTTTGCAAAGGTCCTTTTATTTTAGATTTAAGCCTGGATAATTGTGCTTTTAATCTCAGGCTAGCCAAGAAATAGAATTGTGCATGAAAGTATTTACACAAAATTCCCAAAGCCCTGTGGATTATGCGTTTGTTTGGATAATGAACTAGTGTAGATAGAAAGGAAAGAAAAATCTGGGTATTTTGCCATTTCTAATGTGTCTCTCTGAATGTTTGCCAAATAATAACCCTTTACGCTTGTGCCCACCGAGGGTTTATTGAAGCAAGGAACATCTGCTTTATTAGATGGACTAATACCAAATCAAAACATTCAGACTTTCATTTAGAGGGAATCAAATAAGGCCACTATTTAACTTTCTTGATGTTATCAAACAGCTTATGGGTTGAACTTTATAGGATGCTTTTTGTGTCAGCTGGCTTGTTAAGCGGCTAGTAGTAACTAGTACAAAAGAAATTACAATTCAGGGAGTTGACTTTAAAAAAAGCAATTCATGACTTCGATATCTTTGTTGCTTAGAGGCTCTATTATATTAGCATGACAAAGCTTAACTGAAATGTACACAGCAGTATTGGGAAATGAGGCTAACAGCTCCATGCCTTGCTTTGTGTGCCCTCCATTGTGTTGCCTTTGTGTCAGTCCCTTTTCATGAAATGTAGGCATATTGGCACCCTACTTACTGGGATGGCCTGTGACTGATAGAAGGAGGAGCTTTATTTGTTTTACTATTTCCAATTATCTACTGGAAACTCCATGTGCTGAATACAGAATGGGCTTTCTGCCTAAACTATTTTACCCTTAGATAGAAATTAATTACATGATGATTACAAAATCTGCATACAGTTAACTTGTGTATAGCTTTTGATTACTGTCTTTAGCTATGCTTTATTTCAAGCATAATAGGCACTTAAGCTTTTCTAATGCACACATATGCTAGGGGAAAAAAATAAAATTCCTAGCTACACTTTTTTTTATCATTTTGCACACTTGAATGAAAATTAATTCCTGTTGAAATAGGCACAGGATAACAGATAAGCTTTGTAGAATACAGTGGTTAACATACCTCCCAACTGTCCCATTTTTCAGTCCCAATTTTGACAACTCATCCTGCAGTCCTAGGTTTGTTACTGAAATGTCCGGCCTCTTTGATCCCTTGCTCTGAAAAGCCAGAAAAAGATACAACGTTTCTAACTTAATTGGCTTTTGGCAGAGAGCACAGATAGATACTTGTGTAACAATCTAAGATAAATCTCCCCAAATAGCATATTGTGTCACAGCCCTTAAACTGTCTTAGGCTGGGGACAGACAGGAAGATTCTGGGAGATTCTGTTGCCTGGCGTTTAATAGCAGGCGACAATCTCCCCAAACTTCCTTCTCCCTGTCCGTCGCTAGTTTAAATGACAAAGCCTCAGCGCTGTGCACACGCGGCGCAGCGATTTCCGGAATAGCCCGAAGTTACTTCGTGAGGAAACTTTGGGCGATTCCGGAAATCGCCACGCCGCGTGTGCACAGCGCTGGCGCTTTGTCATTTAAACCTCGACGGACAGGGAGAAGGAAGTTCGGGGAGATTGTCGCCTGCTATTAAACGCCAGGCAACAGAATCTCCCAGAATCTCCCTGTCTGTCCCCAGCCTAAGACAGTTTAAGGGCTGTGACACAATATGCTATTTGGGGAGATTTAGTTGCCTAGCGACTAATCGCCTCGATTTTGCGGCGACCTATCTCCCCAAACGCCTTCCCTCACTCTGCGCTGGCTTAAATGAAAAATTACCAGCGCTAATCACACACGACGATTTGTTTTCCGAAGTCGCCTGAAGTTTCCTTGCGAGGCAACTTCGGCCGACTTCAGAAAATGAATCGCTGCGTGTGATTAGCGCTGGTGATTTTTCATTTAAGCCAGCGCAGAGTGAGGGAAGGTGTTTGGGGAGATTGGTTGCTGCAAAATCGAGGCGATTAGTCGCCAGGTGACTCACTCTCCCCAAATAACCTAGTGTGTCACAGCCCTAAAGGGCAATTCACCTTCATTAGCAAAACTGTAATAACACATAAAAAAAAATGCAGAAATGTGTTCAAACTTTCATAACCTGGAAAACTTTGTAAAATGGATATGGTAATTAGGGGGTGTGGCCACAAAAGGGGCATAGCCAAAAATTTTCAGCATGCTCCGCTCAGCAAATCTATGTCTCTCTTTCTGTTTCCAAAATGTTGTGAGGTATTGGTTCAGTCCTTACACAGAAATCTAAAACCGTATTGCACAGAGTTTATGTGCTACGTAATATGGGCCTTTCACTGTTACTGTTCTGTTGTTTACATGACTGGGAGTTGCTTTACTACCTGCTGCAGTTGGGGTATTCTGTAGATTTAGACTAAAAACTGCTCTGTTTCATGCTGTACTGAGGGTGTTGTTGAGAATCAGGGTGAAAATTCTTTTGTATAAAGAAAAAAAAATGAAATTCCTGCAAGCGACAAGGCTAAATGGACCTGCTTGTTGCAGGACAAAGAGGAACAGCTTTGTAGCATACACACATGTGCTCTGAAATATACTGAGGCTGTTACCCAATATGAACCCAATGCTGTTTTCTTATTTCTTCTAGATTTATTCTCCTGATCACACCAGCAGCAGCTTTGCATCAAATCCCTCAACTCCTGTCGACTCACCTTCTCCCCTCCCAGGTAAACTTACACGTCACTCTCACTTTTTCTAACAATATATATTGCCAACCAATTGAAACATTTTTATGAAATGTCAAGTCAAGGGGTTGAAACGAGCATTTCTAAGCTTACTGGAAAAGAATTCTTGCTAGTGCTTAATTGAAGAGCAAAAAGAATACTATTATTATTATTAACATGTATTTCTATAGCGCCAACTTATTTTGTAGCGCTGTCCATTTATGTTCCTTAATGTGTTTCCACAAGGTGTATTATAAGTCTGATGAGCTGTGGGAATGCTAATCATTTATAAGCTAGCACTTAAAGGGATACAGTCATGGGGAAAAAATATATATATATTTTTTAAAACGCACTAGTTAATATTGCTACTCCAGTAGAATTCTTCACTGAAATTCATTTCTCAAAAGAACAAACAGATGTTTTTATATTTAATTTTGAAATCTGACATGGGGCTAGATATAGTCAGTTTCCTAGCTGCCCCCAGTCAGTCACTCTTTACTGCTGTACTGCAAGCTGGAGTGAAATAGTCAACTCCCTTTCCCCCCAGGAGCCTAACAATAGAACAATGGGAAGGTAATGAGGAAGCAGCTCCCTAACACAATATTACAGCTGCCTGGTAGATATAACAACCGTAAAATCCA
>CM044436.1:45336767-45353198 GCA_024363595.1 Xenopus borealis
CCTCAAAAAATGAATAGAGTGTGAGCACAGCTGTAGTGGAAGTAACACTGGAAAGGAAACAATTTTAAGATTAATCCCAAAGCAGTGCAGTATAATGTATTCCATATTTATGCAAGGCATGGGAACCTTTTAGAAGAAGGCTATGGAATTAAATGGAAGGGTGCTTAAAATTGGCACTGCAGAAGTACTTTTGTTTTTGCAGGTTCCACATTAAAGGGGATTGACACCTAAAGATGACTTTTTTTACAACACCATTTCTTAAGCAGGCAGCTGCTCCCATTCATTTGAACTGGGAACATGCAGACTGTGACATACTAATTCTATGTCAAGCATGTATCACCAGGAAATATTCCCTTCTCCTCCTCACTGGATACCCACATAGTAGGAACATTTCCAATGAATAGCAAGTGGGTGGTGGTGATCTAGGGCATTTTAATTACATTAGTTATCCCTGGCACAACTGCAACAATCCAAATGTTCTACCCGTTTTCATTAATAATTTTACAATAGCAAAATTGTTGCGCACACACTCACTAACTCACACTCACTCTTCTCTTGGCTCAAATAGTTTACAATTCAGTTTAGGCCCCATCCGATTCAACATTTTTTGACTGATATTGAAACCACCTACTGATAAGGAACAGTGACATTACCACCTACATATTTCAATTGTCACAATAAAGAGCTTTGGACTTATAAAAAAAGTATACGACAGTTACAATTTCAGCTGCTGTAATATACTTTCATTAAATTCCCCTCCCCCTTCCTTTATATCAAAAACCAAGTATGATTAGGGTTGCCACCTTTTAAAAAAAAATTTTAACGGGAAGAAAGGGGGCGTGTTGTGACATCAACAGGGGCGTGCCGTTGAAGGGGGCAGAGCCATTACCCCCAATTGGCCTGACCCCAAAAAACGGTAAATTTTCTGCGGATTGGGGGAGGGCCAAGGGCCTTTAATATGGTTATTACAGATTTACCGGTAAATTTTTAATACCGGCCTTGGCCAGTGTTTTACCGGCTAGGCTGGTGAAATACCGGCCAGGTGGCAACCCTAAGTATGATATGTGGACAAAACCTTGTATGAGTGGAAGGACATTGTTCCTAGACAAATAATGAAGTAGTATTTGATGGTTGTTAGGCGTTGCAATTAACTTCCTGGAACACCCCACATTTAGTTTGCATAGAAAACCTACCTTTAAATTAAGTTATTTTCAGGTTTAATATGACAAGGTTTAATATGTTCATTACATAACTGGATCAGTGCTCTTTGAGAAATGTAAAGATGTCGTCTTTTTTCCTTCATAAGTCTAGAAGAGATAAGGAACTCATTTTGGCAAGGAAAGTAGGAAATGAGTCACTGAATTCTTTTTTATTGAGTGACCTGACTAAATATCCTGTGATCTGCTTCATATTTTCTTTGGTTTTATCCATAGAATAGTCATGACATTGCCAGCCCCAAACAAGAAACGTCGGTATTTTGATTCTTCTTCAGAGCATTGTTTAGAATCCTGTTCTGTTAAATTGCCAGAATGTGGAGATGGCCACACACAGCCGCTAGTTTGCCTGATGGTTCATGTGTAGTCCTTTTAGCTTTATGGATCATAATCCATTGTGATCACTTTGTGCCATTGCACCAAGCCTATCCAAGTGAATTGCTGGAGGTTTTGCATACATGATGCTGTTGGAATTATTAGTCTAATAAAATACAGTGAGGAAATACAACTAAATATTCACTTTACTCCCAAGTGCCTAATATATGACAGCTAAAATATTCACATTTACCTTGGCTTTTTTCAAAAGCATAGATTATCAAAACACTTTTCTTTTAAAAGTATTGGTACTTCAGTTGTTGTATCATTTAATTATAAATCATGTGACTGGCTCACTAGTAACTGCCATAATGTGCAGCACAATGACTACTTTTTTTTATACATGGCAGTTAGTAATAAATAATCCGTTGATGGAAGCCAATCCATTCTTTATTTAAAAATGTAGGGGACTAATGTAATAAAGTTCTAAGTTTGCTAACCCATATCAGTAAGCATTTACTAGTCAGCTGTTTGGAAAGGTGTGATTGGTTGCTATGGGTTGCTAGATGGTGACAAACTAAAGACTTATTACAATACCACACATGTCTTTCCATTTGAGTTATTAATGCAATGAATATGCAGATACACAATATATACTTATTGTAGTACAATTTATAAAGTTCATTATATCCAGGACCTAACTCTATAAATATTTGGCCCTTGCCCTCTGGCTCGTAGCCACCTTTGAAATTCATGCTAAGGACATATTATTCTATACATAATGAAACCATTAGGTCTGGACTTTATTACACATTTAATTAAAAATGATTCTCGGCTCTACTATGTATTGGCTGTATTACGTAGGACAGGGGATCTACCAGTAGATCTTTAGCTGGGGATCAGTAGATCTCAACACTGTCAACTAACCTCTTGTCTAAATTGCCCTTCTATATCATGCTTTTCATTCAGATATTTATTACTTTAAGGTTACAGAAGAGTCCTCTCCTGAAGACGGCCCCAGTTAAGGAGCCGAAACGTTGAGAATAAAACTTCACCTTTATTTTTTAAAATGAAGTCCTTGGAGTGCGGCTTGTTTCTTCACTGCATACTAATGTGTTGACCAGCTCGGAGTTCCATGACCAGTTGTCATGAAACTCCTCGGTAACTTATACTATGCTTATATCTTACAAGAGCGGGTACTTTATTCACTATATATAATGGTATAACAAACATCTATCAACATTCAGTGTTCCCTGTGCAACTGACTGTTCTGCAGGTCTCTAGTGATACTCACTAAGTAAAGCTTTAAGAGGATTCCATGCAGCACCAAAACACTGCAGCAAAGTCTTTATCAGGCCAATTATACTTTTTTTCCATTATTTACCAGCTTATCACATGTGTTTAATAAAATGGCATTTCTTGTGCAGGTTTCCAAAACATTCTTGGAATTATTCTAGATTTGCCTCTGAATGATTAAATGTGGCTTGTAAAAGATTCTGGAAGCGTTCTTTACTCAAGGGGTTAAAGTCATTAAGATTGCAATGTCCACACACAACAGGGGTACAAATAGTCTTTTGTGTGTGCAGTGTGACTCCTCTGCACAGTCGCATAGAGTGCAGACACAATAACATACAGTTATTAGAGATTAGAGAAGCCTCACTCCCTAATACAATGCCACTAACATATGACACAGTGTTGCCTTTTGAACTGCAATAGACACTGCCTTCATTTACCCCACCAGCCAATCAGCATCTGTTTCCATTCAACGAACCAGAGGGAACAAACGCGCCTGTATTATGTGTAAATGTGCCTGATTAGCTGCTTCTCACAGGGTAGGCCACAATTAATACCAGTGTTGATTTTAAGGATTTCATTGTAGTAATCTTAGTAAAATGAATTCAGCAGAAGAAATAAATAGTAGAAAAGAAATCACTGCAGCACCTCTCAAGGCTTGAGAAAGGACAAGACTAAGCCCAAAACGTTGCCTGTTGGTTAATTTACTTTTGCAACAAAGAGGTGCTGCAGTGATTTCTACTTTTTGTGAATTTGATTGTGTGTTTTGCTTTCCATACCCATGTCTTGTGTTTTCTTATGAGCATACACACAGTATCTGTAGGCTTGCTGTCTGAAGTGCTTCTACTGGTTTGGCACTCCGGACTAATCTTACAGTGGTATCAGTAATAATGGGACAACGTTTGCCCTGCTAAATCCACATTTACACCAAGACTACAGTGTTTCCTATGAGTCGGGGGACTAGATGGTTTCAGCAAAGTAGTTTGCCTCTTTCTATCTCTGAAAAGGAACAGAACAGGTTAAATAATCCACTTCTTTATCTACACTTTATGGCTAGATGCCAGTCTACTGCCAAATAATGTGGATTCTGAATCATCATTCAATGGCGGCTGGAACACTAAATATATTTGGCATGGAAATCTGAATACATGTTGATTTTGTAATGAACTTAATCAAGAACAACTTGAAAAAGCCTTTCATTAGGACGAGGGGAATGCTAACAAATGCTCTCGCTGCTGAATAGAACAGCTGTATAGTTCTGTACATATCATGTCTTCTGAGTTTTAAATCTGTTCATTTCTCTTGTAAATTGTCATTACTTTTCCTTGCATTGCCGCCATAGATAAGGCAAATAAATGATGATCCCGAGCCACTTTTAGGGTAGAGGCACACAATGCTATGCAGGGCAGATTAGTCGCCCGAACTGCCTCCTCGCCAGCTAGAATTGAAATCGTCGTCACGTTGGCACTCGAAGCATTTTGTTTTCCGAAATTGCCTCACAAGGAAACTTCGTGTGACTTCTGAAAACCAATCGATCCAAGTGCCATCCTGCTGGCAATTTAGATTCTAGCTGGCGGAGAGGCAGTTTGGAGAGAATAGTCGCCCGAGGAAGAGGCGATTTGTGGCCAGGCGACTAACCTCCTCCAAACAGCATCATGTGCCTCTACCCTAAAGCTTGCTTTAAATGGGGAAACTAAACTATGCTGAATTATTTTATGGATGTGCTGTTAAAGGGGTGGTTCACCTTCAAGTTAACTTTTAGTATATTATAGAAGGGCCAATTCTAAGAAACTTTTCAATTGGTCTTCATTATTTATTTTTCATAGTTTTTTAATGATTTGCAATTTTCCTCTGTTTCTTTGCAGCTTTCAAATGGGGGTCAGTGACCCCATCTAAAAACAAATGCTCTGTAAGGCTACAAATGTATTGTTACTGCCACTTTTTATTACTTCTCTTTCTATTCAGTCCCTCTCCTATTCATATTCCAGTCTCTTATTCAAATCAATGCAGGGTTGCTAGAGTAATTTTTACCCTAGAAACCAAATTGCTGACACTGCAAACTAGAGAGCTGCTGAATAAAAAGCTAAATAACTATAAAACCACAAACAATAAAAAATGAAAACCAATTGCAAATTGTCTCTCTCTCTCTCTACATTATACTAAAAGTTAACGCAAAGGTGAACAACCCCTTTAAGTGCTGTATGAAATCTTTTTGCAGTCTATTCTGTACTTACAAATGTCTATGATGTATATGAGTTAATGTTGCATAGAGCTTTCATATATGCAGCAAATATAGGCAACCCCCACAACTTTATTTGCCCTCTAAAACAAGTAAGTGACTTCTATAACCCTATGAAATAGTAATATACCATCTCTTGTGTATATGTACATGGGGTATTTTTCATTTGGTGTGATTATGTCACCGGCACCTTACATTGACTAATACGGGAGGCACCTGACTGCACCATTACACAATACTAGTCCTTTTCACACTAAGCACTTTGGAATGTAAAGGTGCTGTTGGAGAATATGTGTAAACAGCTTAAGTGATACATTCTGTATTTGCCTTGGCCTCCTAATAATGTTTGTGGGTTTTTTCTTCTTATGATAGGTGGCCAATCACAGAGAAGACTCTGTATCCAGTGAGCATTCAGTTCTATCAAGCACAGTTTCTGCATCAAACACGGACATTTCTCACAAACCACAAGAAAATTACAGAGGTAATGTCAATACACGGGTGAAAATCCACTGTTTGATTCCCAGACAGCTTCAGTCAGGATCACAAAGTGACACTTGCAGCTGAATCTCCTAACTGTACAAGACGCAGTCACGCTTTAGAGTGTGCAAAACACTTACGTTGGCAAACCAGCCCAAATTACAGGGTGTAACGACCTCAAAGACTGTTTCCTCCACCTTATTCAGTTTTTATTCTACCATCAGCAGTGGGGAAGTACAGCTGCAGAGGGTCACATCTAAATCTAATTGTGTTGAGATATCAATTGCAACATTAAAGGAACAGTTCAGGGTAAAATTTTAAACTGGGTAAACAGATAGGCTGTGCAAAATAAAAAATGTTGCTAATATAGTTAGTCAGGGAAAAATGCAAACTATAAAGGCTGGAATGACTGGATGTCTAATATAATAGCCAGAATCCAACTTCCTGCTTTTCAGCTCTCTAAATCTGAGTAAGTCAGCGACTTGAAGGGGGGCCACATGGGACATAACTGTTCAGTGAGTTTGCAATTGATCCTCAGCATTCAGCTCAGATTCAAAAGCAACAGTTATGGCCCATGTGGCCCTTCCTCAAGTCACTGATTGGTTACTGCCTGGTCACCAGGGTAACCAGTCAGTGTAAACCAAGAGAGCTGAAAAGCAAGTAGTAGTGTTCTGTTCTGTTAGACTTACAGTCACTCCAGCCTTTATACATTACATTTTTGCCTAACTAACTATATTGAAAACAATTTATTTTCTATTTTGCACAGCCGATAAAAGCTGGCAACAGACCAAATCGGCAGTGTATTGGCGCATGTGTGGGGCCATCCGACAGGCTTCCCCAATTGATATTGATTGATCTTGATCAGGCAGGTTAAAAAACCCAGTCGGATTGCGAGCGCACCTCTGCGTGTATGCGGTCCTGTGATCCGACCGCCCATATAGCCTTCATTATGATCCAATCGTTGGGCCCTAGGGATCAGCCCGATATCGCCCACCTCAATGGTCTCCAATATCACCAAACGAGCAGTTCTCCCGGTCTACGGCCACCTTAAGGCTACTGCCACCTGGGGCTGATTCTCATCTTTTGTATAAACACAGACCAAGAATCAGATGATACTCTGGCTCCTGGTTGTGCAGATATAAAAGCAGATTTTGTTTTGGAAATACAGTTATGGGATCTGTTATTCAGAACACTCGGGACCTGGGGTTTTCCTGATAATGGTTCTTGAAGAATGTCTTTCTTTATCCTTTAAGTCTACTAAAAATATATTTATACATTAAATAAACCCAATAGGCAGGTTTTGCTTCCAATAAGGATTCATTATATCGTAGTTTGGATCAAGTACAAGCTACTGTTATATTAATACAGAGAAAAAGGAAATGATCGTTTAAAATTTAGATTATTTAGATAAAATTGAGTCTATGGTTACTTAGGTCGAAGCTTTCTGGATAACATGTTTTTGGATAATGGATCCCATAATTGTATGAGTATGTATTTTTTGTATGTATGTATATATTACTTGTTGGGACTGTACTCATTGCCTGTGAGTGCACACGCAGGAGCCAGAGGATTGTCTGATTTTTGGTCTGCATTTATACACAGTCATTTTACTGTAAACCAGTGCTCCTCAACAACTGGCTCTTGGGAAATATGTTGCACACAATGGCTGTAAAGTTGCTGCTTGTTTCTGAATTTAGATTAATTTGGGGAAAACAACCTTGTTCATGTTTTAGTTGGTCTTATTCAGAGGACAGAAACTTGGGGAAGACTACGTATTGATGGCACATGCATTCTCCTATTGTTGGGGGGAAACAAATGGCAAAACTATATAACCTCTTATCTCTTGTACAGCTATCATAACACCATAGAGATTCATGGGGGTGCAACAGTTCTGCAATAGGTTTGTGTAGTACTAACTTCCAAACACTTTGTGTTTCTACACAGCATTATCCGGGGGATTGACCAGTCAGACAGGGCTACCGAACCTGGTAGAAATCAAGACTGAGCACAGAGAAAAGGATGAGAATATTCATGATGAAGTCTCTTCAGATGATATGAAATCAGATGATGAATCTTCCCAAAAGGGAATAAAAGCTTCCAGAGGGAGAACAAGGTTATTTATGCTGTTGCTTTTATTTCCAGAATTGTGAGAGCAAAGCTGTTGTATGAAACTGACCCTCTCTGCACAGTAGAAGATGGGCCCCACTATATTTCTATATCTATTTTTATAGCAAAGATTTTCCATCTCATTTTAACACTAATCACAGTAATATGACTATATCTGCAATGATGGTGACCACAAAAGATACTAATGTGCAGTCCTAATCTAGGCATAATATACTTCACTCTATGAACAGGGTAGTGGGAAAAGCACAGGTGCCCACAAGGATTCCTAAACCGTTATAAAAGAATATGAAGAGCAAAGCTGCTGCAGGCTTCTGGGGGTACCTTTTAGACTTTTTAGGGACATTTTTTAACAAGAAGGCTATATATGACTATGATGATTTTCATTCATCCAGGTCATGGTATATCTAATATAAGTAATTACAAAAAAAAAAAGTTGAAGAGTTACAATGTGCCATTGTGATTGGATTGTTGGAAGAGTCTATATGCCGAGGACTCCCCACACCAGTCAGTTGAACTGAAGTAGCTGCTCGGATGAGCAGTGAAACATCTTTATTAAAATTTCTCAGCAAGTCCAGTTGTTTTTTTTTAATTACTTATATTAGATAAGAAGGATTTATAGTGAATAAAGTACCCCCTATTGTGAAATATAAGGATATTATAAGGTACCAAGGAGTTCCATGACCATATAAAAGCACAAAGCCGAAGGCAGAGTACTTTGATACAGGTCATGGAACCCTGAGGTGACTTCTAATATCCTCTTATTTTTCAACAAAGGGTACTTTATTATAATCTACAGTCTGGTCATTTCCCTATGGGACCAGACTGTAAATGATATCCTTATAAACAATGTCAGCAGTTGTCACTGCCGCACTCTCCCTACAGCTTTTCCTCCTGCTTGTCCACCTCACTTCCCCACTTCTGCCTTCACTCTGCACGCTCTCTTGCGTCTTCTATTAAGGGTCTTGCTGCCTTTCCTTACCTCTCCATTCTCCTTTTGTCTCCCATCCTCTGCTGCTTGCTCCCTCAGTGTCTCTCTCCCTCTTCTGATCCCCCTCCATTACTGATCTCACTTTGTCTGCCTCTCTATTCCTCTTCCGCTCCCCCTTCCTGTGTCCCTTCCACACCTTGTCACCGTTTGCTCCTGTTCCTTCTGCGCTCCCACCCTCCAGGTAACTCTCTACTGCTCCCCTTCCTTCTTCAGTCACACTCCATCTGCCCCTCCCCACACCCTTTGACTCCTCCTCTCGATCCGGTTGCTGCTCCCACCCTCCAGCTACAAACTTGTCTTACTGCATCTGTCCCTCCCACCAACGTCCCTCTTGTGCCATCAATCTCCTCTATGTTTCGCTCACTCAGTTCATCTCTGATGTTGCCCACCCCCCTGCATTTCACACCCTTTCTGCCAATTTTTAATTAACAACCATATAACTGCAACCATGCGGTCAGGATGCCACAGAACTTACGTTAAAGGAGAAGAATTTCACAAGGGGAGTAAAATAAAAAAAAATATTGTAGATTATAATGGATAATGCACCCCCTACAGAAATTTATAAAGATAATGGAAGTCACCTCGGAGTTACGTGACCTGTATCTCCTTGGTAACGTCTAATATCTATATAAATCACAGTAGGGGATGCATTATCCACTATATAATACACAAGTTTGAGTCGTGACAAAAATGGCATCACTACTCACCATTTCTAACTGATGACATCACTAGTCACCATTATAAGGATATCATTTACAAGATATCCATGGCTTTTTTGTATTATATAACTAATACATTATAAAAACTGGCATTCTCTGCACCTGTAAACTGTTTGTTGTAATTCTATAATTAGCTGATTTCTATATTTAAGTGCCATTCCTTATTTTACCTTGCTTCTGAACATAGCCAACACATGCACTATTAGTTACAGATCCAACCTGGTCTTTCTCATTTACCATTCATTCATCAAGTAGATTAAAAACAGATCTGTAAGGTCTGCATGTTAGATCTCAGTCTGCGAACAAGCCTCATGTTACATTGTTTTGCCTCCACATTGAGAATAAATGAAATAACAAGAGTATAACTGCTTCCCATGTTTAGCAGCATCAATGAAGATGAAGATTTAAATCCAGAACAGAAACTGGAGAGGGAAAAAGAAAGGAGAATGGCAAACAACGCAAGAGAACGTTTGCGCGTCAGAGACATCAACGAAGCGTTTAAAGAACTTGGGCGCATGTGTCAGCTACATCTAAAGAGCGAGAAACCACAGACAAAACTGCTAATTCTTCATCAGGCGGTAGCAGTTATCCTTAATCTAGAACAACAAGTCAGAGGTCAGTGGGGCTGAAGCTAAATATCTAGTATCTCGTATCTCGTATACATGAGCAATTACAGATTCCTGGCTATGAGGATTCATTAATAAAGCATAGTTCAATCAATAACACATTTATTAAAGGGGAACTATCACATAAATTTAATATAAGCTTCCTTGTACTGAAATAAGAAACTTTCTAAATACAATCAATTAAAGATTCTGTGTTGTTGCTGAAACAATCAAATTCATCTTCACTTTTCCTCTCTCAGCATCTGTTTCTCTTCAGTCTGTCTTCATGCAGTAGTTGGGTGTCAGATATTCATTGACAGTTAGATCCATTATATCTTATATTTGCCTAGAAGATATATCAGAGCTCACTCTATTTAAAGCACCAGACATCCTGTCTCTCATGCAGAATTTGTGCAAAAGGCAGTTATTTTGTTAGATTGTGTTTGTACTGGAATTGATTATTTGAATGAGCTCTAATACATCTGCTAGGAAAGGAAAGCCACATATAAGATATATTGGATCATTCATCTTACACCCAACTGCTGCATGAAGACAGGATGAAGAGAAACAGATGCTGAGAGAGTTATAGTGAATATAAATTTGATAATTTCAGAAAGAGTCCAGAATATTTAATTGATTGTATTTAGAAAGTTTCTCACTTCAGTATGATGAAGCTTATACTACATTTTCACGATAGTTCCCCTTTAACAAAAGCTATTGCTACACATCTGCAGTAATGACAGACATGCACAATATAACACACTAACCCCCAAAGACACTGCGTTTTCCAGGAGCAGTAACCCAGAGCAACCAATAAGATGTTTGCATTTAAACAGGTGACCAGTAAATGGAATCTGACAATTTTTACTTGTACATGTGTAGCCAGCTATAGGACTATGTTCAACCTACAGTGAAAAAGTACTGAGCAGCACTTCATGTCACAGGCCAACTGGTTGGATACTTCCTTATCTCTTTCACTGTGATTGTTAATCCAGCCATAGGCATTCCAAGCAGCAGTCTAGCAAATCCTGGCTGTAGACTTCAAAGCCCAGCCATAAACCAAGATAGGCAAAACAGGTGTTCCCAACCCCATTTAAAGAAATATTTCTGGTTGTTGTGGGGTGAAAGTAAACACTTTGTATTGTAACACAGTATCTCTTTAAATTCCTTACAATGTATTAGTAGCAAAAGAAATAATTCTGTATTTTGTCAGTTTTTATCTGTAGTTTGTGCAACATTCAGCAAATGGAATGTCCTAATCAAGAAGCCCCATTACAAGATAAGATCACTGCTTTATTTTGATTAACGATAAAAAAATATAATTGTAACCATTATGCTTTGTATTTTTATTGATTTACTCTGCAGAGAGGAACCTTAACCCCAAAGCAGCCTGCCTTAAAAGAAGGGAAGAAGAAAAAGTTTCTGCCGTATCGGCAGAGCCACCAAACACACATCCAGGTGCTCATCCTGGGCTTACTGATACTACCAACCCTATGGGTCATATGTAACATCAGTCAGGTACGTACTAACTCCGTGGATTATAACATTCAAGTAAGGTATGGGGTCCGTTATCCGGAAACCCGTTATCCAGAATGGTCTGAATTACGGAAAGGCCATCTCCCATAGATTCCATTTTTTCCAAATATTCTAAATTTTAAAAAATTATTTGCTTTTTCTCTGCAATAATAAAACCGTATCTTGTAGTAGGGATAGTATTTGGATTTGGCCGAACCCCCGAATCCTTCAAGAAAGATTTGGCCGATTTGGAAGGGGAAAACATTTTTTACTTCCTTGTTTTGTGACAAAAAGTCATGCAATTTCCCTCCCTGCCCTTTCGGATTCGGTTCGGCTGGGCAGAAGGATTTGGCCGAATCCTGCTGAAAAAGGCTGAATCCCGAACCGAATCCTGAATTCGGTGCATCCCTACCTTGTAGTGACCCCCACCCGACTCTAACCCGCCCTCCTTCCCACCCGAGCTTGACTGCTGCCTATCATCTATAGACCCGTGCCAACCCACCCCGCCTATGACGTCACAAAAGGTGAGCAGGTGTGAGTCTATAAAAAAAAAAAAAAGGAAGCCGAAAACCAGAAGCCAGCAGTTTAAGGTGACTGGCGTGGAGAGCAGGAAGAAGAGCTCAAACTGGATCCACCAGCCACCTACAAATGGTATCGGGCCAGCTCGCACATCCCTAGTACCTTGTACTTGATCCCAACTAAGATCTAATTAATCCTTATTGGAAGCAAAACCAGCCTATTGGGTTTATTTAATATTTACATTAGAGTATATAGTAATATAGTAGTAGTAGTAGTAGTAGTAGTAGAATTAAGGTATGAAGATCTAAATTACAGAAAGCTCTTTTATCTGGAAAACCCCAGATCCCGAGCATTCCGGATAACAAGTACCATACCGGTGCTAACAAATATTTCTTCTGTATCACAATGAATAATTGTGCAGTACCCTACATTACATACTTGATGTACAATTGAATTGTGTCACCTTTGTTTATTATCTGCATTCACAGAGCCAGCTTCATATTCACGCTGGACTTTCTGCCTTTCACTTGTGTTATTTCTATTTACCCTATTGCCAGATAATTCCAAAGTACATCAGTAGTAGGAGACGTTTTTTTTTTCCTATAAAGATGAAATGTGAGTACTTTTTCAGTGGCAGAGAGTAAACCTTATTCTTTGCTACTGATATGCCATTGGGCTGATGTGAAAACTTCTCTTTTGTCAGCAATGAGCTGTAATCTTCCTCTCCTGTCTGCTCTGTTGATAGGATATATAGAAGGTGACCTCTCATCACAAGGACACAGACAACTACGATACTGACGACACAAATCTCACAGGATCACAAGTAAACAAAGAGGGAGAAATCAAATGAACTAGAAGCAAGACGTCCCAAATGCAATCTATAGACTGAAGCAAAAGCCTTCTATCAGACGCTGAACTCCAGCAATGGTGATAGAATTTCAGCCCATGAAATAGTTTGAACGTATCACTGTCACCACCGTGTGTGGTTTCTGCACAATCAGACTGTCAGCGTCTCTCTACAGCCTGTGGGAATTGCCTTGTGCCTAAACGAAATTGACAAATGCATTGTACTTACAAATGTTATTTATTATGGAACTGCTAGAAAGGTCTACGTATAAAAAGGGAAAAAGTTGGTCTGAAAGTGGAGAAGATTTCAGTTGACGCCAGCATTTGTAGTTCACCTACAGAGAATAAAAGCAGTGGCAACCTTTGTCCCTTAGCATTCCCAGCAAACCTATTAGTGTCTTAACAATGGAAGGGAATTGTGTCTTACCATCCCTACCATTATTGTTGCCATATGAATAGCATATTTCATCCATTGCAAAATATTACTTTGCTATCGTTTTTGTTGTTTCTAATGTTATTTTTGGTCTCTGGTAATCTGAACAGTTATGGTCATAGCTAACCTTAGCTCCGTGCTTTAAAGGGATACTGTCAAGGGGAAAAAATGTTTTTTGTTTTTTTTTCAAAATGCTGATCCAGCAGAATTCTGCACTGAAATCCATTTCTCAAAACAAGCAAACAGATTTTTTTATATTTCATTTTAAAATGTGACCAGAGGCTAGACATATTGTCAGTTTTCCAGCTGCCCCCAGACATGTGACTTGTTCTCTGATAAACTTCAGTACTGCAAGTTGGAGTGATATCAACCCCTCCCTTCTACCCCTCAGCAGCCTAACAACAGAACAATGGGAAGGTAACCAGATAGCAGCTCCTTAACACAAGATAACATCTGCCTGGTAGATCTAAGATCAGCACTCAGTAGTAAAATCCAGGTCCCACTGCAACACATTCAGTTACATTGAGTAAGAGAAACATCAGAAAGCAGTTGCCTCCTAAAGTGCTGGCTCTTTCTGAAAACACATGACCAGGCAAAAATGACCTGAGACACCAATATTACAACTGAAAACTTGATGGTTCAGGAAAGAAATGTTATATTGTACAGTGAATTATTTGCAGTGTAATTTAGAAATAAAAACTGCATAAAACTAATGACATAATCCCTTTAAATAACACTTCTAGAAAGGACTGGAACAATACTGTGACCTAGTGACATCACGGGGGGGGGGGTATATTATTCCCTCTCTTTTCCTAAACTAAACATTGTGTTGTAAAGGGGAAAATCTAGGCTTCATAGTAAGGCTTCTGGGGGCAATGTTTCTATGCAGTACCTGCTATATAAAGGATATAAGGCATTGGCTGTGAGGAGATTATGCAGCTAGTAATTACCGTGACTATTTCACATAGCAGGTAAAGTTAGAACAACATGTAGGTATGAGAGAATCTCAGAATGAAACAAGCGCAATGCTCAGCGCTTTATCAACTGAAATGGTGAATCTCATTAACAGTGCAACTCTGATACTCTGAAACCATATTCCCAGGTTTCCTATACAAACCCAGTGACTTTCCATGCAAGCGTCTTCCACTACTATAAGCATGGAAGGGTAGTAATAGTTTCTTATGGTCTGAACAAAATTCTATCACAATGAAGATAACTCTAAAGAGAACAGAATATATATCTATATTATTCTGGGAACCTTAAATCATATCATGTCCGATCCCTCGAATAATGGGGAGGTTAGTGGATTAATTCCAGTTGCTTATAAATATCAATTATCATGGGACTATATCCGTGGCCTTGTTCTTTATTCCAGTATTTATCCACTAAACAAACATTGTTGCATATGATGTGATTGATCACTTGCCACTGCCTGCTCTTTTTTCCTTTAGGCTTGTCTCTTCTTTTCCTTCCTTTTTTTTTGTTTGTTTTGTTCCTGTTTTTCCTCGTTGCTATATTAGACATTTGCAGTATGCCCAAAAGCTTTTCTTCATAAAACAGAAAGAAAAAAAACATTTGGCTTATTTTTCACTGTAGTTAGTCTTTTATACAATAATCTTGTAAGAAAATTTCTTGAATTCTAAATATTACTCTTTCTAGATTTTTGAAATCGAAAAAGTTTTCAGTAAAAAGTTTCTTACTTTATTTTACTATATTAGGTAGTAAAAATGTAGGGTTATTTTACCGTAACCTGTTCATTGATATCAGAAATTTACAATAGCATTTTAAGAACATAGTAGGGTCCTAGCATACGTGTAGTACCTATGGAGTATTGTGAGAGCTTTATCATCTTGTTTCTCCATTGTTGGTCTCTTGCAGATTTGTACCCTGTGTCAAAGTCAACGTATTGTTGAGAATTCTCTTCAACCAGCAGCAAGAAGTTCAAACCTTTCTGTCAATGTAACAGAAACACAATATGTATATAACATTTATGTAGCAATAAATGTGCCATCTTTTTTTAAATACAGTAGAGCCATGTATTTCTTCTCCATGCCGCCCTCCTAAGGAAAATTATTGGGATTCATTCTTGTGCCTTTTCCGTTTCCTTGTTTTGTCTCATTACTTGTCTAGTAAATCTTGCATTTAACAATTTGGCACAATCAGGACCTTAGTCATTAGATGCTGTAGAAATTTTTTTATTATTAAAACGTTTACACGTCTTTATGAGAAAGGTCTATATAAATATACCAGTAAACCCTCAAAGTAATGCTGCTCGGAGTCCTCTGTCAAAATAAACACAGTATTTTTGTTGTATATACTGTACATGGGCTTCCTCCAGGGCTAGGGCTTGAGCATGCTCAGTTTACTCCCTCCTCCCCTGAGCCCAGAGCTATGAGTGAGCAGGGAGAGACTCAGGCAGAAAGTGATGTAACCAGGGTCTATCCTAGTCATTTTGCTGCCTGAGGCGACCTTGCTTTTGCCGCCCCCTCCCCACGGCACACACCTCTTCAGCACCAGAGAGGGTCGGGGGCAGTCCACGTTGTGCTGGAGGGGACGGTGGTGGTCAATGTCAATAGTGCAGAGAGTGCAATTGTGCTCTCTGCACTAGAAGAGTCAAATCTCCAGGTTAAAAAGCGGAAATTAGGCTCTTAGTTACCAGGAATGGTAACCGGGGGGGTGCTGCTGCCTGAGGAGAGTGCTTCAACTCACCTCATTGGTAGAGCACCCCTAGATGTAACAGCAAGCTAAACAATCAGAGACCAGGTCTAGAGCTGTTTACTCAGGTATGGAAAAGCATTCTACAGAATTAAAATGGCATTCTAACTAGCAATGTTGTGGCTAATTTATTGGCAATAAACTGCCTTGGTATTTTTCCTTTAACATGGTGAAAAAAATAAGCTTGACATGTTTTGTGACTACATAGGGCCAAGTCAGCAGCTTATTGGCCCGTGTATGGCGCCCTCCGACAGCTGCTCCAATCGATATCCAGCTTAAAGTAGGGCAAGATTAAAAATCCTGTTGGATCGCGGTTCGTTGATGCGGTCCTGCAAATGACCACCCGTTTACCTTCATGATCATAGGCCCATGATCGCATCAGCCTATCGCCCACTTCAATGTGGGCATATTGGGGAAAGATCCGCT
>CM044436.1:45353656-45365324 GCA_024363595.1 Xenopus borealis
TTTTTGGGGAGATAAAGTGGCTTCTGGAACTGTTAGTTACTAATTTTCCCACTGCTCAGGCTCCCAACATATAGAAACACACGTCCGTTGAGTTCAGTGTTCTATGTTTTTAAACACAGAGCTACTAGTAACAGCTACTTGTCATGGCTACATAATAGAGTAGCCACAAACTAGCAGCTACTAGTGGTTCTGTTCTTCACCCTAACTGCTAGTTGATCCAGAGGAAGGCAAAAAAGCCCATCTGAATTCTCTCCAATTTGCCTCAGGGGGGAAAAATACCTTTCTGACTCAAAAATGGCAATTGGACTAGTCCTTGGATCAACTTGTACTATAAACTATCTCCCATAACCCTGTATTCCCTGACTTGCTAAAAAGCTATTCAACCCCTTCTTAAAGCTATCTAATGTATCAGCCTGTACAACTGGTTCAGGGTGAGAATTCCACATCTTCACAGCTCTCACTGTATCAAACCCTTTTAGGGTGGTGCTACGCAAGGCTACTGTGGGAGATTAGTTGCCCAGCAACAAATCACCTCTTCTTTGGGCGACTAATCTCCCCTAAATGCCTTTTTGCAGCCTAGATCGTAAATCGCCAGTGGGATGGCACTCGGAAAGCTTAATTTTCCTAAGTCATCCAAAGATGCCTCACAAGGAAACTTTGGGCGACTTCAGAAAGCTGAAGCGATCCGAGTGCCATCCCACCTGCTAGAATGTAAAAGGCATTTAGGGGAGATTAGTCGCCAAAAGAAGATGAAATTTGTTGCTGGGTGACTAATCTCCCCCCAGTACCCTTGTGTCTCACTGCACTTTTTTATTCAGATCACAAACATCCTAAACGTTTGCACTTGGAATTATCCATAATCATCTATGTACAGTGACGCAGTTAGTTATAAGCAGGCCCCCTCTCTCAGGCATTTGGGAAGATTTAGTCTCTTGGCAACTAATAGTGTCTTCTGTGGAGGGTGACAATCTCCCCCCATCTGCCTTCTATCTGCTTGGATGAAGAATCGCCTGCGCTAATGCACTCACTGCGCTTCGCGTTTGAAATGCACCTAAAGTTTCCTCATGATGCAACTTCAGGGGACTTCGGAAATCAAAGTGCCACGAGTGCATTAGCGCAGGTTATTCTTCATTTAGGGCCCTTACACACGGGCGTTTTTACCTGCGCTCCCCTGCGTTCCGTTTTGCTGCGTTCAGCCGCAGGGGAGCGCAGGTATAGACGCACTCAATTATTTTCAATGGGGCTGTACTCACGCGAACGCATGTAGGCGCCAAACGCAGGAAAAATGCAGCATGTTGCATCTGAATCTGCGTTCGGCGCTTACACGCGTCTCGTGGGTACAACCTCATTGAACAAAATGAGGTGCGTCTATACCTGCGCTCCCCTGCGGCTGAACGCAGCCAAACGCAACGCAGGGGAGCGCAGGTCCAAAACGCCCGTGTGTAAGGGCCCTTAAGCAGAAAAAAGGCAGGTCAGGGAGATTGTAGCCCCGCAGAAGAGATGATTAGTCGCCAGGCGACTAAATCTCCCCGAATCTGCCCGTCTGACCCAACCCTAAGGAACAAAGTACTCCCAGCTCATAGCCCCAGATATTACCCCCTGATTTTCAATATAATACAGATACAGCATAACCTGGGGCAGTTACACCTCTGTCTATGAACCAATGTTCTCCTTATGGAAGCAAAATGTTACAAGGGAAAGTTATGTATCTGCTGCTAGACAGCACATCAAATCCAGTTTACAGAGAATATTAAACCGGAAAAGGTTAACTCTTTAACTGGTTAATTCTTTAACTGGCAACAAGTTGGTGCCAATGCTATATGTTTATAACATGAATGGGCAAATAGAGTTGCTAGGAAATGTGCAGTGAAGTAGCAGTCAAGCCACCTGACCTTTAAAGGGTTAAAAGCACCAATAGACGTAGAACTATATGAGCAATTAGGATCAAGTTGCAGCGGGCCCCACCCTACGGTATTTGGAGACAGGAATGCTCTGGGGTTTCATCATTCTCTTCTCTTCCCTATGAAAACGGAAATAAAAGGCGTCTTTCTTGGGTGATCACAAGCCTTTCTCAAATGTTACACCTCATGGTCGTGGATAGACTACGTAAGTGTTTGCAAAAGTTTTTTCTGCTAAATATGTGCAATCTGGCAGCCAAAAAACCAACTCTGCACATTCCCCCATTATGTTTGATTGATCCAGAATAACACAATTGCCTCCTCTCATTTTAAGATGAGCCAGGGGCTAGGCAGAAGACTCCGCCAAATGGGAATTTAAATTTATTAGGTAGTCAAGCTCTGCTGTTGGTTATGGTTTGGGCCACAAAGCTGATCAAGGAGCGTAAAACTTTTTTCGCACGGGACTCTGTTTAGGAGAACGAAGAATACAGAGCTAAAAGTATAAGCGTTTCCTAAAGATGTGAAAATCTAGGGGGTTGTCCCTGCTATGAATTTCATTTATTTATTATTAATAACAAGTATTTTTTAGAGCATCAACATTTTCTGCAGTGCTGTAAAATAAATGTGTTTAAACAAAGAACATATAGAATTACATAAACAGTGATCATTAACCGATACAAAGTCGAGGGTCCTGCTCAAAAGAGCTTACACTCTGTTTAGCTGCCCAGTGCGCCCACCATGAAGTTAACCCCATGCCTCTCCTTACCTTTATTAATGGGGTTAAGCAATAGGCCTATATTAAACTTGGGACTAGCCTGCCAGTGAGAGGTTTTTTTTTTTTAAATAAAGTTCTAGTGGCTTTAATGCTCAAGGATGATTACAGATAAGCCAAGAGACAGACTTTGCTGTATCAATGAATGTGCTACTAAAGCTCCCCATAGACGCAACGATATTTCCCTGCCGAACGACCGATTTTAGGGAAGTCCGACCAATCTGTCAAATTATCGTGCGGTTAGTGGGATACAAACGATCGTTCGTCTTACAATTTTTCGTCCGACATTGGTCTGATGATTGATCGGGCAGGTTAGAAAATCTTTATCGGTCCCCATGCAATCTACCTATGTTTGCAGGGCAAAGCAGGCTGCGATCCTTCAGTTTTGCTGGCAATATCGCCTGAAATGGTCTTTTTAGTTGATGGACACATCAGGCATTTAAACAATCGTTTTGAGACAATCGTGGTCTCACGATAACTATTGGATCTTTCAAAAATCTTTATGTCTATGGCCAGCTTAAGGACCGATACTGACCAATCAGAAAGTAGCCAGTTCTCTAGAAACAACTTGATCTATTGGACTGCGCTACATTTTCATATGACCCAGAGGCATTATACATAATAAAGGGCCCTATATGTGCTTTTTGCACCATGATCACATTTCAGAATTTCAAAAGTTTTTTTTTTTTCTTTTTGCAAAGCTATACCAAAAACAAGAGATATGGGTTTGTACCAAAAATGGCCATATACAGGCTGCTTGATTAGCCTGCAAATAAATAGATCAGCTCTTGTGCTGGAACCAATTGGGCTGATCCAATCATTGGACCTAGGGCCAATAATCATACACAGACCTGTCAGGCAGGAACCTATCGATACAATCATGTGATCTTCATCCAACAAGAATTTCATACTTAAGATTTATTTTTACCCGGATATTGGTTTGGCAAGCCTGTTGGTGGGAATCCATGGGTCAATAAACGTCCAACTAACTTCCAAAATCTGCAGCTTTTAACAGCCCACTCAGATGATAGGATGCTTTTGGGTTTCATTAGCATTCCTTATATTAGGAATTAGAAGAAATATCAATGATTATAAGTGTGGATGACTTGGGTTTATTTAAATAAAAACATGTATTGGGAACATAAATTAGACAATAATCTGTGGGTGGAAATTGAGCAGTAATTCACTTTCCATCACACACCATAGAATTTCATATACAATCCACACCCTAATAATACATTAGAGGTTTAGACATTTAGAAATAATAATGGTTACTAAAGAGAAACCAGTAAGCACCTCTGACTTCAGCCTACTCCTTAACCTACATATAGTATGAACAGTTTTAGAATCTTAGAAATCAAAGTCCCTACTCATACTTTAGCCCTGCTTCATTATAGCAGTCTTATAATAGGACCGGAGAATCTTTTTCCTTCTCTGCTCATGGCTGTGTGGTGCTAAAAGCATTGCTGGGCCTATCTGTGTATCCTTGGCCAATCAGAATGACAATATGTTGGATTCCAGTCCATTCTCACAGTCTATTATCTAGTAATCCCTTTACAACTTGCTGGAAATAGCCCTTCCTGCCCTGGGCTAAAGCTGGTCTTGTACTTGCCACTCTCGTGCTGCATCCGTAACTCCATCACGGTTTCTTCACTCGTTGCTAATAGTCTTACCTACAGCACATCCTCTTTTGTATCTCCAGGAACCTGTCTAGACTGTCTGATTCCTAATGTACTTGATAATCTCAGCTAATGATAAAGGCTGCCCAAGAAAATTGACTAATTCTTATCTGCTGAGCCCTGTCACATCAACATTGATTCTTCCAAGCCCTGCTCATATTTATGCTGAGATTCACTGTTACGCGGCAATAACTTTTATATTTATTTAGAGGTGATTCGTATTGATCGTCAGACTCCATAGTAGGGCTTGGGGTGGTTCATGAATGAAACATAATGAAACTACACATTATTGGTAATTATTTAACAAATAAACCTAATTTAAAGTTGGTCGTTTCCGTTGTTTTTTTAAATGCAAATAACTTGCTCCCATACTGCTTGTGCTTGCTACTGCTTATATTGTTAGTGCTGCACCCAGCCCAGGACAATTTCATTCACCCTTTCTTCTAAACATAACATGAATCTATGAAACCTAATTGTTGTAAGAGTGGGCGGTAATACTCATATACATTATATGTATTTATATAGTGTATAGTAACATACATAGGGGTAGATTCATGATGTATACACTATGGGGTAGATTCATCAAAGAGTAAAGTTAAGAGTGAAGTTCCGCAGCTCTCCATTCATTTCTATGGGATTTTTGAAGGCATATTTATCATAGGGTGAAATTTCACTTTCACCCATTGATAAATACGCCTTTCAAAATCCCATAGAAATTAGTTGAGAGCTGCGGAAATTCCCTCTAGTGGCGGAACTTCACTCTTTGATGAATCTACCCCATAGTGTTTATATTCACCATAGAAATGATACCAAGCTATTACTTATAGAAGCCACGTTGTAACAAAAGCATGAAGGAGAAGTCGCTAGCCCCACATAGAACACTTGCTTGTTGTGACTTCATGCGTGACATTATGTGCTCATCATTATTATTAATAGCCAATACAGCAATCAGGAAACATCTATATTCCCCCCATAATCTATTCCAGACGGGCTCATTAAGTGCAATAGCTGCAACCTGGACGATTCCCAGATGGAGCAAGCGCAGCTGAAGGACGGGGGGGGGGTCTAAAACTGGATAAATGACCCTATTTAGCAAAGTTAAATTAGCAACAGAGCAATTCTACCACAAAATATCCTCCTTCTGTGTTTTCTGTAACAATAACCACAGTCAAACACAGCATGCGTAATTCTGTTAAAGGGATACAGATGCCACAAAAACTCGTGCCCAAAGCTCATGTCATCCCCAGGACTTCGGTATGAAATAGTGAATATCCAGGCCCAGCTCCAGGATGCAGTAGGAAATCACGTTGCTTCCCCTTAGTATATAAGTGAGTTGGGCCTGGAAGTTCAGCGCTGATATACTGCTGGAAAATGAGACAAAAACAAAACCCTATTGTGGAAATAGATTTCATTTATAAATATAAATGGGTCTGGTGTTAATCAATGATTTTCACTGGATATCCAAGCAATTCCTGTTGGGTCATTAGAACAGCCATTCTGATAAAGTTATGATCCCTTGTTCATATCTGCTGTATCCCTATGAAAATTCATTCACTGACTCGCTATTTCTTCTTAAAGGGATCCTGTCATGGGAAAACATGTTTTTTTCAAAATGCATCAGTTAATAGTGCTGCTCCAGTAGGATTCTGCATTGAAATCCATTTCTCAAAAGAGCAAACAGATTTTTTCATATTCAGTTTTGAAATCTGACATGGGGCTAGACATTTTGTAAATTTCCCAGCTGCCCCTGGTCATGTGACTTGTGCCAGCACTTTAGGAGGGATCTGCTTTCTGGCAGGCTTATTCCAACTCTTTCCAGCTTTCAAATGAGGGTCACTGACCCCATCTTAAAACAAATGCTCTGTAAGGCTACAGATGTATTGTTGTTCTAACGTTTAATTCCTAATTTTTCTATTCAGGCCCTCTCCTATTCATATTCCAGTCTCTTATTCAAATCTGTGTACGGCTGCTAAGGTAATGTGGACCCTAGCAACCAGACAGCGGAAATTGCAAGCAGGAGAACTGCTGAATAAAAAGCTAAATAACTCAAAAACCATAAAAAAATGAAAACCAATTGCAAATTGTCTCAACATATTGATCTTTGATTAGCTGCATAATGATATGTGTGTCCTCTCAGGACCATAGAAATAACTGGAAGTATTATTTTGTCCATCTTCTTCAGAAGGGCTGTCCCATATGACACATGATTCAATGTGTTTTAGTACCACAAGGTTTAATAAGATGTATAAAGAACAGATGATTTATGAAGACATTATTGCAGAGAATACCCTTGAGGCAAGTAGTTTTACAAGGCATCTTTCAGCCATAACATGCTTTATGATACTCCCGCTGTTTTATCCCCCCAGATAACATACTATCCATGGTGTGGGATAAGTTGTGCTCAGAGAAGAGCCCTGCACCATATGGAAAGTGAGATTCTGCAGAACAGTGTCTGTTAATATTTAAGTGCTGCACATAAAACTGGCACTTCTGATTGGAATCTAGTCATTGTGATAGAAGGTTTATTCAGGCACATGGCCAGGGTTCAGGACAGGGATATAACTAGGGGTAGGCAAAAGATATGTGCCTAGGGTGCAATTCTGAAGAGCGGTTGTACCTCAGATCAACCTGAGCAGAGGAAAGATGTGCCGATTAGCAGCAGGGGCAAGCAAAGTGAGCAAGCGAGAAAGAAAGTAAGGGCGTGATGGGAAGTCACTGAGCCAAGAAGTATTGATTGGAGCTTCTATACTACATTATATTCATTTTTCACTGTGTTAATGCACCCTTTTTATATAAACTCTAACAGAATGAGTTTCCCTTTAAAGTGGTAGTTCGTTTTAACTTTAGTTTCAGGCATGATGTTGATGCTGATATTCTCATTCTTATTTTATTTAATCAGAGAAAGCTAAAGCATTAACACATATGTTAGTCATTACACATGGATCTTAAAAAGCAATAAAGATTCTCGTTTGCATTATGACATCCAATATTTGCTTGTATACATCATATTGTACATGTTAATATAACAATCAATATTCAAACATCCATATAAAGTCAAACTTCTAATCTACTATTGTTCTTTTTTTATATATTTTTTGTGGTTTTGAAATGATTTAGCTCTTTGTTCAGCATCTCTCCAAGTTGGAATTTCAGAAGCTATCTGGTTGCTAGGGTCCAAATTACCCTAGCATCCAAACAGTGGTGTGAAGCAGAGACTGAAATATGAATACAAGAGGCCTGAATGGAAAGATAAGTAATACAACATTGTAGCATCAGGGAACAATCGTTTTTCTAGTTTCTAGGATTAGCAAAGCCCCATTTGAAAGTTGGAAATGCAGGCAAACAACTTTTTTAACTCTCTTTTTAATTATTTTTGTTTTTCCAACATTAGTTATTTTGCAAATAATTTCAACATTAATATGTAAAATACAGTTATTCGGGGGGGGGGCGTAGTAAAGAGGGTACTAACAGTTTATTTGCATTCTACCAATATTGTTTGCCGGATTTATCCTAGTTTTATTGTATATATTCCATGGTGTCCATATTTCAACATGCTTTTCTATTATATCTGTCAATAAAGCTGTTAAGTACAGCATTTTCTGAGTCAGCATACTTCTTTCCTTTAATCCATGTGTGGTAATGGAAATTTGTAACCATTGCCAGGTTGATTCTGGCGACGGCTAGAATTTGACTCTAAAGTTTAATTTGGGTCTTTACGAGTTCTTTCACGGGAAGGGCCGGTAATGTGAGTGCACATATCCATAGGGCTAGTTTTATTGAAAATAAAAAATGAATTTCTACTGAAAATTTACTAAAAGCAAACTATTCCTTTAACTAGTAATCTCTTGGACTTTGTGGCTGTTTTGGTGAGATTGATCAAGCACTTTTTTGAGTATTAGAGGGTTATTACTATGGGAAATTGTCCTTGTAGTTATTGTATGTATATTTAGTAGGTTTGTGCCAACAGGTGGAGGTGATAACCAGGAGGAGTCATTTTGTTGTACCAGGGATATCATTATAAGGAAACACAGCAATTAATATTATCAAATTATCCATATTGCTATCAGTCTTGTATTATGGCATATCATCAGCAGAGCCCCAATTAAGAGATTGCTCAGGAGAGACAAAGCTTGAAGATGGACTAGCTCAAGTGTTCTCTTAGTTGTCTGGTCTGAAAAGTGATAATTTAGATATCCTGCCAGGTTCATTAGCATTCAGTTCTATTGCATGCAGACTGCCTCTTTAGCTATGCAACCATGCCGCATACAACTGAACCAGTAAGCGGCCATGGACAGTATTTTATAGGTGTTCAGTTTTTAAACAGATGTTGATCATAATAGATAGTGTTATGAAAAACATTACAACATATAGATACATTGCCCCTTTAAGGTTTGCAGCTCTTCCTCTTTAAGAGTGGTTAAATAAATACCTATAATAAAAACTGGCTGGATCATATAAATAAAATAACATAAATACAGGAAGGTCGTATACTTGTATAAATGTAATTCACATGAAATGATTAGGACTGTTAATAAATATATATAGTTATATAGAAACGCATATTTCAGTTATATATATATATATATATATAAAGTCCAGTGAGTGTCCGCACTCCAAAGCAGTTGCTGTTGCAGCTTATCCAATTATAATCTCGGGGTGCACGGTTAGACGTATTTGTATATATAACTCCAAAGAACCAGCACTCCCATATAAAATTCTTCAATGCTTTATTAGCTTCTCATAGAGATCCGACGTTTTGGTCCTCATTAGGACCTTTCTCAAGGATTTCCTTGAGAAAGGTCCTAATGAGAACCGAAACGTCGGCTCTCTATGAGAAGCTAATAAAGCATTGAAGAATTTTATATGGGAGTGCTGGTTCTTTGGAGTTATATATATATATAACTGCCTGTCACGGGACACACAGTTTTTTTGATTCAGCCAACAATGCAGACTAGAGTATTTTCAGACTGGGGGGGTGCCTACCTGAAATATCTTTATGGGCTAGTTTTGTTTTTTTTAATAGAATAGAAAAACAAAATAAGTTTAGTACTTCTGATTTAAAATCTGTATCACTCCCATAATCCCTTTCTACTTTCTATCATATTTCACCACTTCCAGGCAAATAGGGAGTACCCTGTTTAAATGGTGATGGTTTGGAGGTATGCAGTAAATCATATATAGATCAGCACTGGCAACACTTGGCATGGATTAAGCACAAAAGAACCAAATGGACAGTAACTTCATTACACTGAATGCTATCTGTTTTCTGTCCTCAGAGGACACTGGCTGCATAAGGACTCAGTTTAGTTTTTCTAAAGAACAGTAATTCGTTTAATATTTTCTATATTTGCATGAATAACGTTGTTCTTTTCCTCCCTCAATTTCATGACTATGGGATTATGGGATGGGACACTGGTTCTTATTATAAAAATGGTATTTTTTATATTTCTTATTTACTTTAACTTCATCCATCTCCCACTAAATCGTTCCCCTCAAATATTTATTTGGCCTCACTTGTTTTAATTAAGAGGAGGACCACCAAGCTGAAAGGGGCGATTTGAGCAAGAGCCCAATATGTTTATGCAGGCGTTCCATTGCAAAGTGCACATCAGGGTGGCCTTAACATTCTTTTGGTTTTCCTGTATTCTCTCCTTTCTTTTTATGTTTATTTCTGGAGGAACTGGTGTAATCAGAGTAACATTCTGGGTATACAAACCCGTTAACCCATTCCATTGGGAATGGAATGCAGAAGGGGAACAAAGTTTTACGCTTCCTACATCATTGTGAGGGACCATGTTCTGGATTATTTTGTGTTTTAAAGGAAAAAAAATAGTTTCTCTTTAAACCCATCATGTATGATTTTAAACTCTTTCATTTAAAGTAAACTTTTCACTTTTCCTTACGTCATTTCAAAAGCAAAATAAAATAATATTTTGCCACTTATATTTGTGGGGCATGTCAGTGAATCACTACACAGATGCTCAGCTAATTATCTGATTCAGGTCATTGATCTCAGGTTTAGATTTCCATGAAACAGGTTATTTGCTTCAGGGGGTTATTATAATTGTGAAACTGGTTTACAGGTCTTAAAGGACCACTACATGATTAAGCCTATAGTGTAACTAGATGTTACTTGGTTCCACAGGAATAAATGTTTGAGATTCTGCTCCAGTATCATCTGCTTGTGCTTACAGGCTAAGGCCATGCATTAACAACAAGGAACAGATAGTAGCGGATCTGCTTTCTATTCAGGTGTAGAAACATCCTAGGGTGCCATTGGCCTAAAGCTCTTCACAGCTGGACAGTCCCACAATGTGTCACTCATATACACTTATGCAAAAGTAGATGAAGGGAATCTTCCAGTGATTTATTTTGCTATAATATACCACCTAGGCTCCAGTGTATGACAGTTCTATTAGCAAAACAGAAGCTCTCCTAGTCGGTTCTCACGTTTCTGTTCCAATAATCCATAAATGTCTCACTCAGCAGTTCCTTTTACTGATCTAGAACAGATGCAGTGATTCCTGCTTCTCATAAAAATCCATGGGGCTAGAGATGAGCTGACAATGCCGCAAATTTCTATATCATATAAAATGCTGAAATAACAATAATATTGTACGGAGAAGGATCTCCTTTGGAGGGTGAATTTCTTGCAGTCGTGAGAAACAGTAATATAACTACTCAACCCTATCCCTCCTTTTAAACAATTTACATTTTTAAGCTTGTATAGTTTGCTGTCTCCAGCTGTTATGTTTATACCTAAACCACAAAGTGCAGGAAAAATATATGAGAAAACCAAAATGTATGTTTCACTAGTTTGTATACCTGTATGATTCCATCTTCATTTTCACCTCTGTAATGGAACTGTAGCAGTATAAAACCTAAAGCATTATAAAACTTATAAGTACATCCATCTAACATAAATTGTAGATAATTAGATACAATAAGTCCCGATGGTTCATAGAACATTTCACATAGGTTAAGGCTCACGTCAAAGGCAAAATAATTTGAGTGGGAGATGCAGATTGCATTTTTTTTTTAAACCAGCCCCAAACTCTGAAATTAAACCAATGCCAATGCCCCCTGCCAGTCAAAATGGTATATGCTAGACAAAGCTTTACAACTGCTATATTTTTTTATCTTTTACCAATTATTTTACCAATAAGCTTAAAGTTAATATTTACCTCCCCACTTGTTTCTAAACTAAGCAGAACACTTCATAGAGGTAGTACTCACGTAGTATAGTCTAGGCATGGAGTTGTAGGAGTTGCAGTGATAATCATCGACAGAACACACTGACACCACTATGGAGAAGGTCT
>CM044436.1:45372983-45385034 GCA_024363595.1 Xenopus borealis
TAGTGTATCAATTATTTTGACTTTACCTTTTATAACCTGACCTGCTTTGAAGCTTATCCCTGGAATCCAAGCAAAAAATACTTCAAAAAAGAAATAGATTTCTGTTTTAAAATTTTCAGTGCAATAAACCCTATTTTTATATATTTACGGAAACACTTTATAGAAACATACAATGGCAGAAAACAGAAAAGCTTAAGGCATTTGGATTCAATATAAATATCAAACAAAGCACTTGGCATTTCAGTAATGAAACAAGCATAAATAGCCCTTTTGTAATCTTTCACCAGTATGGATCAAAAAACGCAAGGCTGCCTATCTAATTGCATTGGATGCTAACAATGAGTTTAGGGTTGAATGCAAGAGAAGTCTAGTAAAAACACAATTATTATTAACATATTTCACAAAAAGGCAAAGAAGCTAATGCAGAATAACATCTTTCTTCATTCTATAATGTCATAAATTAAGCGCATTTCATTGATAATTTATGACTTTGAAGTCAGTCCGAGCTTGGTTTTTTGGGGCCAATGAAGAATTTTTCTGACACAATCATAATGTCCAACTTCTGTTTTCAAGACTCGCATACAATAGTTCCCTTGTTTAGATGTGATGAGATCCCTAGATTCCTGTTGACTTTGATCTGAGCAGATAAATTGTAAACCGAAAAAAGAACTTGAATAGACAAGAATGACTCTCTCAAACGGAACTCATAATAGGAAGTTTCTTGAATGCTGAACAAAGTAATTGTGATGTAGACAAGGACATGAAGCTTTGACATAGTCCACATAATTTTGCTGAATTGAATCCATCTGAGGGCTTTCAAGTACGTTTCTCTAATCCCTTCATTTAGCCTTTCATTCTGTGCTGAGACACAAGTGTTCTTGTTGCTGATGGAAGCAGATTCTCTGGAATCTTTTTTTTTTTCTAGTTTGGCAGTCTGTTCTTCTAGCAATCATGTTTATGTTTTTCTGAGCCAACATTAAAGGTCCAAATGGTCTTCTAGAGTCCAAGCTTATGGAACATGTGCAGCCAGCAGTAACTGGGCGAAAGGTAACACTGCAGTTTGTCAAGACTACTGCTAAGTACATGGACTGTGTGTTCTTTGAACCGCAGCTTACCATATGGTTATGATTTGACTTTGTAAGACATATGGAGAAAGGTATAAAAAAAACGCATGTCAACTACAGTTAGAATACAAAAAGTGTACTTAACTGCTAGATAAGAGAGAGTGTGTACTGCTCAACCTAGGGTTGTCAATAAACTTGACAAGGATTTAGACAATATTGCCTCACAGTGGCACGCTGTTATATATTATAAAAAAATCACATACAAAATATAGCTCACACAGTGAATTTGCTGTTCAGAAAGATTCCCTTGTATAAGACAAAAGTGCAGCAATGAATGTCATCCGAGGCACTTACTGTAACTTCCTTCTGCAAAACACATATGTCAGTTGACAAGTCTCTCCTTTGGTGTATTTGGGCTTAAATTGTACGAGGCACCGCCTATCTGTAATATTTAAAGTGTTTGCCATTAGAGAATAAAAAAACTTGTTTTTTTAATGCTGTAACTTCAGTAGGCTTAAACCAAGCTGTACATTGTGCAAAGATGGAAAAAATTACAATTCTGCATACTTAAAAATAGATAAATTGCTTGCAGCAGTCAGATAACTTGGTTAATTTGTACGAAATCAAATTTGTGGGAAATGGGAATAATTACACTGATAAAGATGAGATATTTTGCCTTGTGAATGGAAAGAATTAAGAATGTCCTGGAGTATATAATCATCACCTACTTCTATTTTTTTGTATTCTCAGAAAATTGGGGGTACTGCTGTTGTTTTTAAGAGGCTGGTACCAATCCAGATAATATCAACCAGATTAAAACTCCAGCTGCCTTTTTTCTTGTTAGGTTACTTGGAAGCCACAGGAAACATTATAGGTTAGTAAATTAAAGTATGTTACCAGGAAGGCCTGCAGAGAGTCTGACACAAATATACATTATAAAACTAGGGAATGGAGAAGGTAGAGCCTGAATGTCAGTTCGTGTGACATACAGTATGGTGTGAAATAGCGTGAGAACTTGTTTAATGTGCTGAATATCCCTGGAACTATGCTTTCATACACGTTATTATATCCTGAGTTACCTTAGCCCATCCAAATAGTGGACCACAATGGGAGGATTGAGCCCAGAAATTCAGAAAACCTCACATATAGGTTGTCACAGCCAATGTATCTATATAAAATATGCTGTAGCTCCAGAACAAAAAAAATTACACCATTAATATACAGACCAGGATTTGGTGGGAGAAGACAATTGAATCTTCCACCCATTTTCAGTGAAGAAGATAATGTAAGAATGGTGGTTGGAGGGTGGCGGAAGCAGGCAGGGGTAAGTGGGGGGAGTAAAAAGCCAGGAGGCCTAGGGGTGTAACATTTTTAAATCGGCTTTGATTAGAGTGTTCAAACTCTAATTAAGAAGTGGAAATTAGGGGTTCTGTTGAAACCAAACCAAATAAAACTAAAATTTCAACCACAACTGCCAGAAAAATTGGGATGCAAGGAAAAACCCACAAATAACTTCAGGTGAAATACAGGACTCTCTGAAAAATGTAGTGTGGCTATTTCAAGAAGCACAATAAGGAGGCACTTGAAGAAAGATGGGGTGCATGGTAGAGTTGCCAGAAGAAAGCCAATAGTGTGCAAATGCCATAACGTATCCTGCTTACAATATGCCAAACAGCACAGAGACAAGCCTCAAACCTTCTGGCACAAAGTCATTTGGAGTGATGAGACTGAACTTTTTGGCCACAACCATAAATGCTACATTTGGAGAGGAGTGAACAAGTTCTATGATGAAAGGTAGACCATTCCTACTGTGAAACATGGTGGTGGATCACTGATGCTTTGGGGATGTGTGAGCTATGAAGGCACAGGATATTTGGTCAGAATTGATGTCAAAATGAATGCAGTAAGTTATCAAAAAATATCAATATCATTGAGCCACTCTGGGGAGACTTCAACCATGCTTTTCATGCAAGACAGCCCAAGAATTTACAGGAACTGGAGGCTTTTTGCCAGATAGAATGGGCAGCTTTACCTTTGTCTGACAAGATAAAGAGCCTCATCCATAATTACCACATAGTGATTATGATTTAAAAAGAGTAAACACAGTTGTTTGACAATAATTGGCTTCAGCCAACCACTAACCATGAGTGAAAGAAAAGTTTTTGTGCTATCATTCATATTCTCTGAAAAATGGTTAAGAAATCATAAATTCTGCCAGGGTACGTAAACTTATGAGCACAAGTGTATGTTATGCTCCAGGGAAAACCAATATTACACATAAAAATAACTCCATCCTGAAGAAAAGTATTAAATTATAAGGATAAATAATGACACCACGTTATAAGTTTAAATAATGTTAGAGAATATTAAATTTGCCCAATTTTGTATTCATTTTACAGTAAGTAAAAAGAAGTTCCAAGCATAGAACTACCACACATTAATGCTTTTCTAAGCATTGTGACAAAAGACACATTGCAAAATATACATAATTCATACTGTACATCCATTTTACTAACTTCTTAGTATGAACATGTCAGAGTTGACTCCATGGGCATGTATGCCCTGCTCGCCTTTCCTACTCTAAGGACTGCCCACTACAGACAGGGCAAATGCCAGAATAGCCAGATACTGGCCTGATTTTACCTGTATATTCAAATTTAATAAACAGATTTGTGTCTACATACATTTAAATCTCCTGTGCCACTTACCATACCATGCACAGATTAATTTGAAGAAGATAACTACAATTTCCAATAACAGTCAGAGGAATGATGCCATTTCACAGAAAATTTTCAAATACATTGGAGTCAATGGCAATGAAAAATAGCAAATGCATTTCCCTGCCTTGTTAGAGAAGTGCCTTTTCACTATGCTACAAATGTACGCTCCCATGTTGCCAATTTATCCTAAAAACAATTGATGTGGAAGGCAAGGACTCATAATAATGATGCTCAAATCATCAGTGTTTTTACAGGCAAAACAAATTTCATGGCAAAATTCAAATGCTGATTTGTAAATATTTCTGCCAGCTTTCGCTTTCATTCAGACAGGTAGTATTCTTCTGCCATTTGCTGAACCCAAAGCACCACCTCTGTTAATGACTGTGATGTTAAATATGTTACTATTGACTGAAACACTTTTGCTAATATAGTGTTTGTAGTGTAATATTATAATTGTCCTGAATGATAAGGCTGCATTGATTTCTACTTTTATCCATTAACAAACAGTCTTTGTAGGTAGTTTCTAACCTTTTAATGTGATAAATTTCCTCTTCAAATTTAACACATGCACATGGGATAAGGCATTGGCTCATTTGGTCAAGTGCAACATTTATGCTCCGATAGGATGTTGGCTAACTCGCTCAGAGAGTGCTAAGAGAGTGTTTCTTATTTTTTTTTATTCTTTGACTCACCTTCCAAACACAATTTTTAGTTGAGTTGTTTTAATTGTGGTTCAGAAGTAATTCAAACACACTGGCTATGTATGAGCAAAAGTTTATTACATACAGAAAATGAAAAAAAAAATACATTACCGAATGAGCAAGCCCCCCCAAGACTGGGAGATCCCAAACAGTCCGCAGATGGAAGGCAGGACTGGACTGAGAATTAAAATAGGCCCTGGCATTTCAGGTACACAAGAGGCCCATCAGCCCACATAGAGGCCCAAACAGTCCCCACCAGCCCACTAAACACTGACTTTCTATGGGACCTTATAGCAGCCCCTCTGGCATTTGCCCTAACCCACAAATGGCCAGTCCGGGCCTGATGGAAGGTCTCAAATGGAGCACGGAGGTCCTGTGGCAGCACGCGTTAACCCCACATGCGAGATCTCAACTAACTGGACGGAGATCCACAGTTTTTCTAGACTTGCTAACAATGAGTTAATTTAGCAATGCAGTCAATAAAGAAGATATAATGATTTGGTTAATAACAGATCTTGATTCCCATGCGCTCATCAGGATCTGGACAGACTCCCAACAAGCACATCCGAAGCAGAGATCTTACATTGCTATCTAGTAGCTGAATAGCATATTGTGCCCCTGGCTACAATAAAGAAGAGTCTCATAAGGGCTTCAGAATATCATAAACATATTGGGTACTACATATACAGAGTAAGAATAAAAAACAAGTATTAAGTCATCGAGTTGATTAGTTCCCATGATTTCTCTTGCACAAGGCTTCATTATACGGGATTATAGATTATAAAGCTGTCTTGTATACTATATTGGGTTCAATTTACGACATCGGGCTCAACAGTAGAATAGTTCTTTGTGTTATAGTTTTATATATTTCTGTAGCAAAGTATTGCAATGAGCTATTTGGTTTAATCAAAGTATTACCATGAGCCATTATTTTAAAAACTCCTTTTACTACAGTTGTTTTCAGATTGTTCACCATAAATAATTTTTTTTCAAATTGCTTTGCATCTTCTATTTATGTTTTGCCAAAATTGAAGTTTAAAGTTTAATGTTGGTGTTTCAGTCTGGCAGCTCAGTTTGCAGTTTGCAACCCAATCCTTGACCCGCTGACCATCAAGAATCAGGAAGTGCTGTCATTGTAAACCGGAAGTGACCTAATCGGAAGTAGGCGTGATCATAAAAAAGGACCAAAAATCACTACTGACCCGCAGCCCAACCCGCAAAACCACTGACCCATCTCTATACCCGCACCCAGAACTTCTACCTGCAACCCGCAGGTTTTTGCGGGTAACCCGCGGGTACCTGACCTGCTGCAAGACTCCAGGCTCAGTGATCCAGGAGCATTCTAAACTGTTACAGTTTGATACAATTAGTTGCTACACTGTCGTCTTTTTTACAAACAATATTTGCCTTAAAGTATTTGAAAGTGAACAACCCCCAGTTAAGTACCTGCTTAAACAACTAAAATAATTTATATAGAATATAACACATAAGTTCTGCCCATGTTGCTACACTGTCGTTGTCTTTTTTACAAACAATATTTGCCTACCTCTTACAAAATATCCCTGAAGAAAGCATTTGATTGTGTGCTAAATGACTATTCATACAGGATTAAATGTATCTCAAAGCATTCACTGAAAAGCTGCACAGTCGCACAAATATGACTGCATCAGGGCCCAATATAAATAGCTGCATTTCTGTACAGTTATATAAATTAAGCGGCTGACTGGTTATTCATAAAAGGAGGGAGGAATGCAATAATAGGGGGGTCCTCAAACCCCATCTGTACTTGTAAAGCACAGATTAACTAACTTTGCAATTCATTCGTCTTAGATAGTAACTAAACACTGCATTAATTAGAGTATGTATTTTAGGATGTAGTATACATGTTTCTAAATAGCATGAAAAAAAGAAGTTATAAGAATCCAGTAGCTGGCATACTTTATCTTAATGCTTAAAATGCTGCACTTTGTGATGAAGAACTAAGTATATTACAGAACCTCCAGGGGGAATGTCTGCAGAAAAGTCTTCTAAAAACCATTAACCGAAGAGATATTTGTTACTGATTGAAATTACTGCACAGTCACGAATCACAAAATGTGAACATGTCAGTCTGATGCAAAGTGGCAGCATTCAATTGCAATTTCAAGTCTCATCCCTGAGACTGTAGAGCTCTCAATGACAGAAAATAATGGTGTCGCTTATAAGGCCAAAACTATAGCCATATTCCATTATAATGTTAAAAATATAATTAGAGAGACTTTACAGTATATCCTTGTAGCTTATAATGTACTGTATATATGTGTATTTCTAATTATATATACAGATACATTTATTTATGTATAGATATATAATTATTGACAATACTATCTTCACAAAATAAAAGTGATCCAGATAAGCTAGTATTTATCTAAAAAAATATATAAATGATATTTACAAGTTGCATGGATTAGCCAGCAGTTGTTGGTAGAGCTAAGCAAGAATTCCTTCTGTTTTACATTGCAATTTGGTCCATAGAGGGCAATGTTTCCCTAGAGTTAAGGGGGAGATTAAAGGAAAACAATCCCAAAAATTAAAATGTTATACAGTATGCATTCTAAATATGATCTATTTAAAAAAACCTATTGTTTCTGGAACAATCAAACTACTCTTCATGTTTGTGATAGTTACCCTTTACCATCTTGCTCCAACAATGAGTAATATGGCAAATTACAGTTTTATAAGCCATAAGAACTAATTCCAAATCTTACTTAAACTCAATCAAAAATCAAAATTATTAAAATTTTGTTTTGTTATAGTCTTGTAATTCACAATCACAGCAAGATGGTAGGTGCTTTTTTGTAGACACTGTTATTAATGCAAGATTTGCATCATGCCAAAATGTTGTTTATGTGCCAGAATGGGGGGCCTGATACACTTGCCCATTGAACTAGCGGAGAGGGATCAGGGGGCAGGATCTGTGCTGTTGACCCGAGTACAGTAAGGGCAGAACTACACAGACTATTGCGCTCTGTTTTTGATGCAACCGACGTAAAACCAGTACTGTCACCATAACGAATACAGTATTCACATTCCCTTCATCCATGCATTTAAATCTCTTCTTGGTTATAGTACTGCACAATTTTTCTTTTAATACAAAAAGTTTATGCTTGCATTGTTTATACTAGTCGTATATTTCTAAATACCTCACAAACCTGGCATTTTATCCTTTATAGAGACAAGCCCTTTACTCTTAAATATCACATGATCAATTGTGAGTCTCATAAAACAGTGTAATTGCAAATGCAGACATGTGGAGAGCCAGTTAAATAGAACTAATGGCAAAAACACTTGTATGTGGATTATCATGAGGGAAATTCAGTAATATTTACAATCTCTGTGGAATACAAGAAAATGCTCAGTAAATCTGGTGTTTTTTTTGTTAAACAATGTATAAGATTTTAGCTATTCCATCAAAACATTGCTTTTTCATATGGCCTCTTTCCTGTTAATTGTGATTACCAGAAACAGGTATAAATAATAAAATGCATTATGAATTACAGTGCATGAAGAGCCAGATGCTCTGGGATATTACATATATAAAACTCAATAGATAAGGGTAGCCTAGAATAAGGGACAAAAGAGACTCCAATTTTACTTAGTGGATAGTCTAGAGAAGAAGGGGCCCAGGTAGTGTAGGAAGGTAAGAGCCCCCAGCTTGAGCTGGACCTATATACATGGTATGTCCAATCCAATAACCCCAACTGTTGGACTACAACTGTCCCAGGGTTTTGGTCGAGTGCAACAACTCCTGGAGCACTGCTATACCTACAGCACCCCCATATCATTGTTGCACATATTCTTTAGAAGTACTGTAGGTCTACTGTTTATCATGTACAAGAACAATTTTTTTCCTTTTTTATGCACATATATGATTTAAGAGATAGTTGCAAGGAAAAATACACTATGGTTTTGAGCTGGTACTGTATATGCTTCATTTCAAGTTTGTATTGTTATATTAAATGGGTGATTCACCTTTGAGTTAAATTTTAGTATTTTATACAGTGGCCAATTCTAAGCAACTTGTGAATTGATCTTTTTTTATAGTTCTTTTAATTTAGTTGCCTTCTCCTGACTCTTTCCAGCTTTCAGATGGGGTGTCACTAGAAACAAATTATCTTTAAGGCTACAGATTTATTGTTATTGTTTTTTTTTTTTATTAATCTTCTTTAAAATCAGACCCTCTCCTATTCTTATTCCAGTCTCTTGATGGTTGCTAGGGTCTAGACCAGTGATGCCCAACTAGTAGCTCGTGAGCAAAATGTTGCTCTCCAACCCCTTGGATGTTGCTCCCAGTGTCCTCAAAGCAGGGGCTTATTTTTGAGTTCCTGGCTTGGAGGCAAGTTTTAATTGCATAAAAACTATATGGCACTATATAAGTACAGTGTCAAGTACAGACCCCTGTAGGCTGCCTGTCCACATAGAGGCTACCAAAAATCCAATGACAGCCCTTATTTGGCACCCCAAGGGACTTTTTCATGCTTGTGTTGCTCCCCAACTCTCTTTACATTTGAATGTGGCTCACGGGTAAAAAAAAGTTGGGGACCCCTGGAGACTCCTGAAATTGCAAACTGTCGAGCTGCTGAATAAAAAGCTAAATCACTAAAAAATGAAAACCAATAGGAAATCAACTCAGAATATCACTCTCTAGGTCATGCTAAAAGCTAACTCCAAGGTGAACAGTCCCTTTAAAGGGATTTTTCGCCTTCAAACACTTTTTTCAGTTCAGATTATTAAAGTGCAGAATATTGAAGAGCAAAGTTTAATTTCTCATATATTTGGATGATATGCTCCCTTCTGAGCAGAATTCCAGAGTTTACTTAATTAATTAATTATTAGGCAGCTGTTAGACTTGATCCAATAGTTGGTAATTTTCCACAGGTGCTGATGAGAAATATATCAACTAAATCTATTAACTAAATGTAGCAACAAATGTATAAAATTTTAACATTAGAGAATGTTGATTGCCTGTTAATATATGGTGAATAAAAGGTAACCTGTTGTTTACCTTTGTGATATAAGTGCCATGCTTTTTCTTTTGGGAAGGTTAATAAAATAATCTGAAATAAAATAGTGCCCCTTGGCAAAATCTTCATCTCCCAGAAAGCTTACTTGCATTTACAAAGCTATGCATCAATTATATTCGGTAATACAGAATCCACGCTTGGTAAATATAGTTCCTTAATATATAAATCCCTATGTTGCTTTTTATTATATGCAGTGGCATAACATGCAAACACAATTACAGAGCCATCTATGAAAATAATTACTGATCAGCAGAAGTGTTTCTGCTTCCACGGTTGCCAAATATCTTTCTAAACAGAGGCTAAGACTGAAATGGATACTTTAAACATCCTGACAGCTAAATATTGGAAATGGAAGGAGAGTAATGAGCCTCGAATCAGTTGTCACAAATAGTGTTTGTCTTCAGACTTTCCCATGGATATAATGCATACAGTACAGCCACCGACAGAAATATGTAACAAGTGCCTATGTAGAACATATATTATTATTATTGCTGTACTAAAATCAAGATGATGTCTTCATGTGTATATTTCCCTTGCTAATCAAGGTGAACGCATGTTTTAAATAGTAGAGTGGGTTCTGAAATAGGTCATATTCCACAACTGAGTTGTCTGTGCTTCCCACTCTCTTTTCATTTCCAGAATCCTGAATCCCATTCATAACGGAGTGCTGTTTAATTTTCAGAGAAAGAGAGATTCATATGCTACATGGCTGATAATGATATTAATTAAGGGAAATATAACAGACATTGGAGTTGGTATTTTGACCTTGAGAACCCAACCAACATCCAAAAGCAGATTGTCCATAGAAAATCAATTAACATACCAAAATCTTTCTGTGTCAGTGTTCTGTGTAGAGGTGGATAGAGTTGAATTATGAATAAATTAAAGGAACAGTAACATCTAAAAATTAAAATGTTTTAAAGAAACACCAATATAATGTTCTGTTGCCCTGCACTGGTAAATCTGGTGCACCTGCTTCAGGTAGACTATTATAGTTTATTTAAACAAGCTGTGTAGCAAAGGGGCAGCCATTTAATGACAGGGTATATAGTAGATAATATATAAGCTCGGCAGAATCCAGTTGTATATTACAGAGCTTATTTGTTATCTGCATCATTTCTCCATTTTCAGTTTATCAATTTATCATGGTGTTAGTCATGCAGTAATATTAGTTTGGCCCAGTATTGGTACCATTTGTTGTATATACATACACTGTGACAGCTAGATAGCCAGAAAAAGCTTTGATATGATGCTTGCAATGTTCGTAAGCATCATTCTGCCCTCTAGTGTTAGCACTGCGCATCACAAGGGTGATTGGAACAGATACCAGCAGATATGCCCAGGGAGCAAGTTTATGACAGCTTTAATTTTCAATTTAGAGGTAATAATAAAAAAATTAAATCCAGAGGAGAGGAGCAAAGAAAAGGTACATACAAAAAAGGCTATAATATCTGCACATTGTGGTATACATATGAAATAACTTTTGAGGTTAACTATAGGTAAGACAAAGCATAATTTAACGGGTCAGTTCACCTTTGTGTTAACGTTTAAGGGCACATTTACTAATGGTCGAATTTCAAAGTTAAAAAACTTCGAAATTCAACCATCTAATTTTGAATTTTCACTTCGACCCTTAGTAAATGTGCCCCTTAATATGATGTTTTTCAGAGTAAAAGCTTACATTTTAGGCAAAAACTAAGGGTGAGATTGCATGCAAACCCCAGGTTCCACATCTTTCCATTTTTGTCTGTTTATTATTGATGTGCAGGTTAACTGGAAATGGAAAGATGTTTCTTGGTTCTTTAAGAGCCTCCACCCAATTCTCCTGCTAAATCTGAGCACCACATTCCAGCCAGGTTGTTTTGGAATGTTGGGTACGTTTAACTTAGTTGGGTCTCATAAGGGTGCATAAAACCTGGATGTCAAGCTCCTTGCATATCGTTATTGCATACCAGTACAGTTTCAAGTACAGGTTACCCACTGGGAAACTGTGAATTCATGGTAATAACTGGTTGCAATATTCACAATTTGTCAAATAAATAGTGATTATTTAGGTTTCAGTTGCTCAAAGGATCTAACAGTCTATATTACCTATTTCCAGGTCATAGCTTTATGCATTATATAATGTCCACAACACAGCACTTTCTGCATAAGTTGTAATTATCATTGCTTTGTCCCAGGTTAGGAAAGTTTGGACCATAAGGGTGTTTGTAGGTTTAGGCATGGGGAAAACCCTTTAGTCCCTTTGCAGGTGCTAGATCCTATTTCTTGTGGGTATCAGTTCTCCAAACCCCATTCTTTCTGTGACAGGTTGACAATGAACACTACATGAATAGGCCAGCTGCATCAATTGTAAGGATAAATAATAAAAATAGAAATTCTGGAGGGCCAGTCCTCTTCCATCAGTGGAAATTTGTTAGGTTATCCTGAGTCTGAATCTAATTCCGTTCCATATCAAGGGCAAGATTTTTCAAACACAGTCTGACCACCAAAAAGTCTAGGA
>CM044436.1:45389589-45442728 GCA_024363595.1 Xenopus borealis
GGGCCGCAGGTTGGACACCCCTGGTTTATATAAACAAGCTGCAGTATAGGCATGGTGCAACCCATGTATACTACAGAGATTCTCCGTTACCTGCTGTGTATCCTGTGACTTTTCCACTTTGAATGGCTTCCCCCATGGCTACACAGCAGCTTGTATATAAACCATAGATGCATTTTGACTTACCAGAAAACCCTTTTCTAGATGGCCAAACTGTGCAGATGCTGTGGGGTACTTTGCTCCTGGAGTTTTGTTGTTCACTACTGTAGTAATTTAGTGTACTCCCTCTGCACTAAGTTTTAACAATTACTGCCCCTTTTTACCCCAGTTTGCATGGAGGGAGAGGGTGGCAGCAGGCCCAGATATTGTTCCAACTGCTTGCATATAAAATTGGATGCAAATGTACATACTGCAACTTTGGTATGAGTGTGTGTAAACTGACTATAAGTGACAATCACCTGCTTTTTGGTAATTTTTCTTAACAGTTATTACTCTCGGGATGAAGACCACCAAGATGGCCAGGACGTGTGCCTCTGTCCAACTTAAGATCATAGCCATGGTGTAGTCACAGCTGGTACCTCCCTGTTTGTTGATATAGGCCACTGCTGTGGCTGATTGCACTTGGAGGGGTCTGCCCTCCATATGTTTGGACCAGTGCATTGCGATTTGTGCGGCCCTGATCAGTAATTTTGCTTCCTCAGACGACCACATCCCCTGACAAGTGCGAGGTGGAAGGGTCGCTTGTCAGCTGTTTTAACGAGAGTCCAAGGGGGTAAGTGCCATTTCCTGCGCAGAGTCAGATTGTGGGGTTGACTCCACCACTGGAGAGCCTGGTGGACCGCTGTATTCTGTGAATGAGTTGAGGTAGGTGGGAAAGATCCTTGTTCCAGTGTGGAACACTCATGTGGAAATGTCCTAAAGGGAGAGCTTCCAGAGCTTTTATCATGTAGCCCAACAGACTGAGTATATAGACTTCTGATGGCAAGCTTGGAGTGTCGTCAATGTGTTTCGCTAAGTTTTTTCTGACTACACTGTGACTACTCATCTGACAGTCTGATGCGTGCAGTTTGTACCTGCATTTTTACATTAAATGCTATTCTCCTATGCACATCCGACACGTTGCATGCATGTCATCGCATGGCAATGTGTTGGATGTAAATGCACCATCTAGTTCAGCCACAGTTTGATGATGGTCTCATTCTTCTTTAGTTTCTGTCTTCTATTTTTCTACCTTGCTTTGACTTTGAGCAATTTCTGTTATTAATGAACCAAAACTGTCTATGCTCTGTTCTTGCTGATATTTCAGGCCAGCGTAGTTAACGAATAGCCAGAAACTGGACGTCAAGATTCCAAAAAGTAGGCGATTGTAAATTATAGTCAATATACACACAATCATTCCAAAGTTGCAGTATGTCCATTTGCATCTAATTTTATATGCAAGCAGTTGGAACGATATCTGGGCCTGCTGCCACCCTCTACCTACACGCAAACTGGGGTGAAAAGGGGCAGTCATTATTAAAACTTAGAGAGAGTACACGTGCACTAAAATCTACACTAGTAAACAACAAAACTCCCGGGGCAAAGTATGGGTACAAATTACAATGCTCGAAAGCCAGCAAAGCACTACAAACGAACACAAGACTTGAATTATAGCATTGGGATAGAATGTGTGCCTGGCTTTTAGCAGGAAGAGGACAACTCTATTAGGGGTATAGTAAAGATACACAGATTGGCAGATTTATGTCTGAAGCAGTTTAAAATAATGGCAGCAAATCTGACGTTTGCATGATGTAAAATAAAACACACCTTGACAAATGCATCATTTATTTTACACAGCTTTTTACATTTTTGTTTGGAAAATTTCATTCTACACAACATAATAAATAGGCCCAAAGAGTGTAAAGCGAAGTCTCTCTTCCTCGTATTTTACGTCTATGATTGACAGCTGGTATTGACAGAATCTCACTGTGTCACATTTTTGCACCTTTCTTTCAGTGGGCACCACAAGAATACACTTTAAACATGTGAATGATGTTGCCTCAGGAATACATTTGAGGCATATGCGTGTGGTAAAAGTGCATACCTCCCAACTGTCCCATTTTGAGCAGGACAATGTCACATTTGTAAAATGTCCAAACTTTCTCTTTACACTAAACAGCCAGAAAAAAAAAATACAAAGTTTCTAACTTGAAGGAGAATTCAACCCCTTATTAAAAAAAAAACCTTAACCTACATAGACTCCCCTCCATCCTCCCTCTCCCCCCAGCCTGCTACCCCGAGTCAATGCCCCAACTCTTCAGGGCAGCAGAGTTCAAGGCACCATTTTCTTCTCTTCAGAAATTTTCAGGAAGAGAGAAGTGTATCGGTGCATGTGCAGTTGGAGCAACTTTCCGGTTCACGTCAACTGCGCATGCGCCGAAAGTCACAGAAATTGCTGAAGCACCAGAAGCAGACCCAAAGATTTCCAAAGAGAAGAAGATGGCTGCCATGAACTCTGATGCTCTGAATCTGCACCGAGGGGTAATTTAAAAAGGGCTAGTAACAGAACTAGGTGGGGGTGGGCCGTGGAGCCGGGTCCCTGGGAATTTCTATGCCGCTGCAGCCAACTCCAGCCGGCTGCAGTGGGTGTGACCTGCTGGGGGGCCCTGTGGGGGGTGTAGGCCCTGGTCCAATTGCACCCCCTGCTCCCCCGGTAGTTACGCTACTGGTTAGGGTATTTACCTGGGGTAACAGCTAGGCTGGGGGGGGAGGGGTCTATGCAGGGTAGTGGTTTTTTAAATAAGGGGTTAAATTTTCCTTTTAAGTGGCCGATAAAAACTGCAGACAGACCGAGTCGGCAGCTGATTGGCCTGTATATGGGGCCCTCAGATGGGCTTCCCAGATCAATATCTGCCAGATGTTGATCGGTCAGGGTTAAAACAAATCCCATTGGATTGTGGCCACATCTGTTTGTTGATGTGGTCCCACGATCCTTAACGCACTGTATGGCTGCATTATGATCTGATCGTTGGCCCCTAGGGCCCACAATCGGATCAGCCGAATATCGCCCACCTCAATGTGGGCATATCGGGGAGAGATCCACTCGGAGCGGATCTCTACTTGCATAGCCATCTTTAATTGGCTTTTGGCAGAGAGTCCAGAACAGCCACCAGGTGCACAAAGATACTTTTGTAACAATTTTGAGATAAACAAATAAGTCATTGTAGCAATTAAGAAAAACAGGTCACTTGGCAAAATTTAGACAGTTTAAAGGACAATTCACCTTCTTTAGCAAAACTGTAATAACTGAAGAAAAAACCCCACAGAAACATGTTCAAACTTTCATAACAAATTCTGTAAAATGAACAATTCATGCCTCCCAACTGTCCTGTTTTTAGAGGGACATTGCCTCTTTTGACAGCTCAACCCGCAGTCCCTCATTTGCACTGGAAAGTCCAATTTTTCTCTGCACTGAACAGACAGAAAAATAAACAAAGTTTCTAACTTAATTGGCTTTTGGCAGAGAGCCACAGCAGCTGACAGGGCCGGACTGGGGGGCCTGGGGCCCACCGGGACTTCTGTCCAGGGCCCCCCTCCAGCCCCCACCCCCTATTGTGATGTGCTGCAATGTGCGCATGCATGAAGGTCCCACACTGCTTGCATAAGTCAACAAGGAAACATGCAAGCGTAGACAGCGCAGCGTGCCGCCATAAAGTAATTTTTTAAACCCTACAATCTGAATATCAGGAGAGGGGTCCTGGCCCAGTGGGGGCCCATGAGAGTCGGGGCCCACCAGGTTTTTTTCCAGTGTCCTGCTGGGCCAGTCCGACCGATTTCTAATAAGTAATTGTAACAATATAAGATAACAGGTCCCTTGGGAAAGGTTAGACAGCTTAAAGGGCAATTCACCTTCATTAATATTTGTAATAACTGGAAAAAAACACACAAAAAATATGTCAAACTTTCATAACATACTAAATTTTGTAAAATGAACATGATAATTAGGGGGTGCGACCACTAAATTGGTTGTGGTCCAAAAAAAATTTGCTGCGCTAACATACCTCCCAACTGTCCCTTTTTTGGAAGGAAAGTCCTTTTTTTGACAGCTCAACCTGCAGTCCCTCATTTGTACTGGAAAGTACTTAATTGGCTTTTGGCAGAGAGCCCAGAACAGCTATAAAATGTGCTAATAAGATCAGTGTCAGACTGGCGCAGTTGGGGCCCACCGGGTTCCGAACCTCGGGGGTCCCATGCGCAAAAGGTAGTGCGTCGTACACTGAGCACATGCGCAATCTACAGGGCCACTGCATGCAAGCTACTGACCTACCACGCGTGCATGAGGTACAGGCACATACACTAATGCGAGCACACTGCCAAAGCGCAGATTTTTTTTTCGTTTGTTTGTTTGGGGCCAATCTAGGGGTTGGTCAGGGCTGGAGGGAGCCCATAAGGGCCAGGGCCCACCGGGTATTTTCCCGGTTTCCCGCAGGCCCAGTCCGACCCTGAATAAGATACTTTGTAACACTTTTCAGATAAGAAAATATACGTAATTGTAAAAGGAGAAATATTTTCAGACTTTCATAATCTGCCAAATTTTGTAAAACGAACACGGTCATTAGGGGGTGCGGTCACTAAATGGGCTTGGTAGTCAAACAATTTAGCTGCGCTACTTGCATATAAAAACAAAATGTTGGGAGGTATGCACTAAGCACGCCAACTTTTTTGTCTCTCTTTTTATTTCCAAAATGTTGGGAGGTATGGAACATGATAATTAGGGAGTGTGGCCACAAAATAGACGTTGTCCAAAAAATTGACGCTCTTTTTATCTTCAAAATGTTGGCGTACCCCAGTATTATACAGCAATACATTTTAAACGAGTGAAAGGCCGCACCTCAGGAAAACACATGGAACGAGAGCGTGTGGTAAAAGTTTACCTCAGATTAGTTTACGCCAATGAGCGGCAGTTTCGGGCAAGCCTAGGAGCAGAAGCCGCCGATTTGCTACAGTAATCCCAACTGCTGCCATTTATTAGTCCGCCCCTTCCCCCACAGCCCATGGAGCTGCTCATTGGAGTCCCGCTATTCACATGAAACAGCAGATGGCAGTAAAAAAAAAAGATTTGAGATTCCGATGAACAAAAGAAAGAAAGGGGCGGTGACCCGTGCAAGGGAGGCAAAACAGGAAAACTGAGCAGCGGTGTTTGGGAAGAGTAAGTTAATTGCTTCATATGGCTGAGGGGACGTTCTGCAAAAGGTAAGGCACTGGGCGCTTCTTTGTAATCCTGCGCCCAATAGCACCTGCCTGCGATTATTATATGTCTGCCAAAAGCTGTTTGGTGAGGATCCCTGCACTGGCTGCCTCTGGGAGGAACGTGTCTAGTGCTTACCTAAGTGGCCGCTGTTGCGCTTGGAGTAACATCCTGCTGGGCGCTCTATTGAAATCCTTACACTCCAGTCTGCCCCTGAGGTTGAGCAAGAACGACTGTTCTTTTCACTACTGCTTTGCTCCTTTTTTTTCTTTCTTTTTTTTAATCTTCTCTCAACTTTTGTTACCTGCATAGCAAGGATCCAGTCGTCTATGTGGCTCCCCAGTGATTGATGAACTACAAAGCCAACATACTGTATGCATTGTGGGAGTTGTAGTTTAGTAGTAGAAGCAGCTGAAAAAATAAAAGCAAAGTTTTCAACTTTATGACAGTTGAAAATAAGTTGTGAGTAAATTCTTTTAAGTAATTAAATCACCCTGGGATTAGTTCAGGAATGAGAAGGAGGGGTGCCCAGGCAGTGCTATAGGGGGTGGGCAGTCCCAAAAATCAGGTTTGTCCTACCTGCAGGTCCTCTAGATGTTTATGGGCTCTTACTCATGAGCAGTTAAAGCTGCGCTCCCCTGCGTTCCATTTTGAAGGGTTCAGACACAGGAATAGATGCAAGCAATTCTTTTCAATTCTTTTCACAACCTAAAGGTTGTCGTTCACCTTTGAGATAACTTTTAGTATGATGTAGAAAGTGATATTCTGAGACCATTAGCAATTGGTTTTCGTTTTTTATTATCTAGGGTTATTTAGTTTCTTATTCATCAGCTCTTCAATTAACATCTTAACCAATCTGGTAACTAGGGTCCAAATTACCCTAGCAACCATGCATTGATTTGAATAAGAGAATATGAATAGGACAAGGCCTGAATAGGAAGGTCAGTAATAAAAAGTAGCAATGACAATACATTTGTAGCCTTGCAGAGCATTCGTTTTTTTAGAAGGGAGTCCGCAATGCCCATTTGAAAGCTGCTAAGAATCAGAAGAAAAAGGCAAATAGCTATAAATAATAAATAATGAAAACCAATTGAAAAGTTGCCTTTTGGCCGTTCTATAACATAATAAAAGTTAGCTTAAAGGTGAACCACTCCTTTAAAGGGGTATGTTCTAGAATGGCTAATTCTAAGCAAATTCTCAACTGGTCATCACTATTTATTTTTTTATAGTTTTTTCATTTGTCATCTCCTTCTGACTCTTTCCAGCTTTCAAATGGGGGTCAGTGACCCCATCAATAAACGCATGCTCTGTAAGGCTACACATGTATTGTTATTGTTACTTTTTATTACTCATCTTTCTATTCAGGCCTCTCCTATTCTTATACCAGTCTATTATTCAGATCAGTGCTTGGTTGCTAGGGTAATTTGGACCCTAGTAACCTGATGGCCGAAATTGCAAACTGGAGAGCTGCTGAATAAAAAGCTAAATAACGCAGAAACCACAAATAATAAAACAAAATGAAAACCAATTGCAAATTGTCTGAGAATATTCCCTTCTACACCATACTAAAAGTTGTCAAATGTGAACAACCCCTTGAAGTACAGCTACTAGAATCCCACCAGTCTGTGGGATGCAGGGAGTTGTAGTTAAACAGCAGACTGGATATGTTGTATGTAACAAATATACATCTTCTAATATTTATAGTATAAATGCTTTTTGTCCTAAGTGGTCCCCTGTGTAAATGAGCTTTGTGCCATACTCTAAAAGCTCCCGAATACTTGAAATATTTCAAGAGTTCCCAGGGTATTTAAACCCAGTGTATGTGAGGCAAGCAGGCAGTTGATTTGAATGTCTCAAATGACCTTGGTTCCATTTTGGCTGCTGTGTTGTGTATTGGTTTGGTGAGATCAGTATCTGTGGGCAGTCGCCTGTCATGTTTTCTGCTGCCTCTTATCTTTTAGAAGTTCCTAAAACTGAAGCTTACATTTATATGGGAATAACATTGTATTTGCTTCCTTTCTATTAGATTTATTTGTTTCTCTTTAATACATGTGTGGCGACACAGGATAACATCACCTATGTTTGGTGGTTTAAACAACTAATATATCCCTTTTAATAATTTATTTATACTACAGGTATGATGTGTTATCTAGAAACCCGTTATCCAGACAGCTCCGAATTACGGAATGGCCGTCTCCTATAGACTCCGTTATAATCAAATAATCCAAATTTTAAAAAATTATTTCCTTTTTCTCTGTAGTAATAAAACAGTAGCTTGTACTTGATTTAGACCAAGATATAATTAAACCTTATTGGAAGCAAAACCAGCCTATTGGGTTTATTTAATGTTAACATGATTTTCTAGTAGAATTAATCTGTGAAGATCCAAATTATGGAAAGATCCCTTATCCGGGAAAACCCCAGGTCCAGAACGTTCTGGATAACAGGTCCCATACCTGTACTGCATAATCCTGTTTTTTGAAATTTGTTTGACAAGAGCACTTCCTAAACATTTCCTATTCCTTTTACCAGGGAGGAAACGCATGGCAATCTGTGCACAGTGATTAAGCTGTTAGTTTCCCCCCCTGCAATTACATTGTGTGGCAGGAGATAAAAAATACATATAAACAATGTCTAAAAAACAAGAGGCTTTGTTGGAATGGCCATTTCTTTTATAATTTTCTGACAGGTGACTTGTTCTTGTTATAAGCTGACTTCAGTACAGAAACAAGTAGCAGAGGACAGTGTAAGCATTGGGCCCTTGTGCAGAAATAGTCCCGGGGCCCCCTGGTCATTGTCTCCTAAAGCTACCATCTGCAGACAGGGAGTAGAGGCTTGGAACATTTCAGAGTTGCTGCAATAATCAGAAAATAAACAGTATATTGTTAATTAAAAAGGCAAAATGATAGGACTGTCAGAGGGAGACATGGCTCCTGGACAGTCACACAGGCTACATGTCCACCCCAGGAAACAGGCTTTTCGCGTCCCTGAGTTATGTTACTGTTTGCATGCTAACAAGCCCTAGGCGTTAAGGGGTAATTAAGGGTATGTTTTAGACCAGTGATTCCCAACCAGAAGCTCACGGGCAACATGTTTCTCTCCAACCCCTTGGATGTTGCTCTCATTGTCCTCATAGCAGGTGCTTACTTTTGAATTTCAGGCTAGGAAGCAAGTTTTAATTGCATAAAAACTAAGTACCAAGCAGAGCCTCCTGTAGGCTGCCAGTCCCAAAGGGGCTACCAAATAGCCAATCACAGCCCTTATTTGGCAACCCCAGGGACTTTTTCATGCTTGTGTTGCTCCCCAACTCTTTTTACATTTGAATGTGGCTCACGGGTCAAAAAGGTTGGGGACCCCTGTTTTTGACCATTGAAATGCATGGGAACTCTACTGGATTGTGTGTATGGGGAATGTAACCCCTGTGGCAGCTACACTGGTTTTTCTTTAGTTCTCCTAGCAAAACTGTTGGGGTAAGGCCAGACGCGAACATTCGGGGAGATTTGTCGCCTGGCGACTAATCACCGCAACTAATCTCCCTGAATGGCTTGCTCCTATCTCGCACCCGCTAGCACTAAAGTCGCCTGCGCCTATTCACACAGCAACGTGTTTTTCAAAGTGGCTCAAAATTGCCTTGTGAGTGTGAGATAGGAGCAAACCATTCAGGGAGATTAGTCGCCTTAAAGACGCGGCGAATAGTCGCCAGGAGACTAATCCCCCTGAAATCTTCCCGTGTGGCCTAGCCCTTATGGTACATGTGCCATTTACCTTACATTTGTTCAATATCCATTGTGTGTAGTGTCTGTTTTTTGTGTGCAAGGAGTATTTCAGGTGTGGTGGTTTCCTGCCCTACAGAACTTCCAGTCTGGTGGCAGAGGGTGAAGGAGCTGCATATTAGGCAAGTTGATTAACACATACCTCTCAACGTGTTGGAAATAAATAGAGGGACCAAAAAATTTGCCAATTTGCAAATTTGACCAAGCCCATTTTTGTGGCCACAGCCTCTAATTACATGTTCATTTTACAAAATTTGGCAGGTTATGAAATTTTGAACATATTTCTGTGTTTTTTTCCCACTTATTACAGTTTTGTTAATAAAGGTGAATTACCCTTTAAAGGGGTTGTTCACCTTCCAAACACTTTTTTCTGTTCAGTTGTTTTCAAATTGTGAAACAAAGACTTTTTTGAATTACTTTCCATTATTTATCTTTTACTATTTTTCCTGAAATCTAAGTTTAAAGTTGAATGTTGGTGTCTCTGGTCCTGCGCGGGTCCATTTTTTGGGATCCTTACCCGCAACCTGCTATGCGCGACCCGCATTCTTTCCTGCTTGGACCCCGTACCCGCGATCCGCTGATCATCAAGAATCAGGAAATGTTAAACCGGAGTTGACGTCTGTAGTAGACGTGCTCGGAAAAAAGGAGTTAAAATCTCTGACGTAGATCCGCAACCCGACCCTCAATCCGCAAACCTGCAGAACCACAGACCCACTTCTATACCCACACCTGGAACTTCTACATGCAACCCGCACGGTACCGCAGTAGTTTGCGGGTAACCGGCGGGTACCTGACCCGATGATACAGGACTCAAGTCTGTGGTGCTTGAGTCTGGCAGCTCAGTAATTCAGGCGCAGACTCTAAACTGATACAATTTAATTGATACATTTCACAGCAACATCTCTGGAGTATTAGCAACTATTGTATCAATTTTAACAGCTGCGTAATGAAACCCAGAGATTCTGCTTAGCAGGGACAAAGATAAGAAATGTATCCATTTAAGGGCTAGGCCAGACGGGGAGATTCGGGGGCATTTTGTCGCCTGGCGACTTCTCGCCGCGACTTGTAGCCCCCGAACCTCCCCGAATAGCCACTTACCAAAGCGCACCGGCGTTGCTTGAAAACGCCGGCGCGTATCCACACGGAGCGGCGCGCTTTTTGAAATTGCTCCAAATTGCCTCGCCAGGCGACAAAATGCCCCCGAATCTCCCCGTCTGGCCTTAGCCTAAATGTATCAGTTTAGAACAGTTGGGGGTCGGTGACCCCCCCCCTCCCAGAGCTGCTTTAGAAGGGGAAAAATGACACTTTACACTTCAATATTAGAAAAAACAAATAGAAAATAGACAGTAATTAGAATTTCTGGTGATCTATCTGAATCAACTAGTTGTTTGAAGGTGAACAACCCCTTTAAGCTGTGAGTCTTAACTTCTCTCGAGACCTGTTATCTAGAATTGTTACAATTACTTATTTGCTTATCTTAAAATTTGTACCTGTTAGCTGTTCTGGGCTCTGCCAAAAGCCAATTAAGTTAGAAACTTTGTTTCTTTTTATGGCTGTTCCAGAGCAGAGAAATACAACTCCTAGCTGTTGGCCATCCTGGGTATTGCCTTGAGTAACACTTGGAGGGTTGCAAATTTTCCATCACTATCTTGTATACAGGGCTGCCACAGAAACTCTCTTTTAGAGGCTCCGTAGAGGTGTTGATCCCATAGTTTGTAAGCTCTTGTGATCACGGCCCTAATCCTGTTTTTATTCTGTAACCCTTTTTGTTAAATTATTGTAAGACCCTTGTTGCATTTTTGTCACTACACAAATTATGATGTAGCCCCTTACTGTTACTCTGCTTTTAGACATATACTCGGCACAGGCAATAGGTGTAACCTGGGTGCTTTTTAGTTTATAGAATTAACCAACAGTATGAACTATAATGATGTCAGGGATGCAAGGAATTACAATAGGCCCTAGCATTTCAGGTACACAGAGGCCCAAACAGCCCCCCACCAGCCCACTAAATACTGACTTTCTATGGCACCTTATAGCAGCCCCTCTGGCATTTGTCAGAACTCACAGATTGCTAGTCCAGGCCTGGTTGCAGATACTGTGATGTGCAGTGCAGTTATTTTACATTTTCTGTTTCTTAGGACAGAACTACATTGCAGACTTACCTGCGTTTCCATCAGATCTGACACTGGGCAACAAAACGCCCACATAAAGTCTGATCCGACAGCAATAAGGTAAGTAATAGGAAGTCGGATGGTGTTGCAATGGTGATCCGATGCAACATAATTGCTGCATGCAGACGCAGCTTGCAGCATTTGCATCGACATTCGTGTCATGTCGGATCACCGTTGCAACACCATCCAACCTCCTATTACTTACCCTGTCCCTGTGGTATCCAACTTGACGTGGGTGTTTTGTCGCCCAGCGTCTGATCCGACAGAAACGCAGGTAAGTCTACCGTGTAGTTCTGCCCTTATGGTTCATGAGTGGCTCTTGTGATCACCCCCTACTTGCATAATGCACATCCTAAAGAGCCTTGGTTTATATAATATTTTATGCACTCATATGTAATGTGCTAAAGTTCAATAGAGGTTACACGTATCATTAACTCTGGGGGTTTTGCAGTGTTTGCCCTGCTTGGCAGGACAGATAACGGAATTGGTACTGTTTGTGCTACTTAAGAGGACAAATAAAGCAATCTATATTTCTATAGAATTAATGGCTTGAAGAAATTTGATCTAGACCTTTCATCAGATGGAAAATAGATACTATGGACGTAGACTGCGGTTAAATATACCCATTTAAGGAACTTGCGCACCATTGTGTCAGTAGCTGCTATTACTCGTAGTACAAAAGAGAAAGTCAAACAGGGACTCTGCCTACAGAACAGCCTTATAGCTACTTGATTAAATAATTTAGTCAAATACTGTAGCCTTTACTATCTGTCAGTTGGCTAAAGAGAGGAAAGATATATGAACCTTTCAAATGCCTGACTCATATTGAGTGGAATTATAAGTGTGCCATTCTATTGGACCTTAAATTTTCTCTGTGTCCCTATAGAAATAGTCCCTAGTAAGTGTAAAAGGCTCAAGTAACAATGAACAATTTTCTTTTCCTGTAAAGTGAATGTGCCACATACAGGATAAAGCTTCTGGCTGTGGGTCAGTGATTTTTTATTTACTTGGGTTAACAAGTATTCACATCTCTGGAGCTGAACATTTTACCATTATAGCATTATATACATGTATTTCACTTTGTCTTATCAGTATGACAACTCTCAAACTTGTTCTGGAAGGGCATTAGTAATATTGAAAAGCATCCCTGTCAAATATGTAGGTTAATGCAGTTTCCATTCGCTGTTATTGCTTATTTATGCCAGTTGAATGCAGATCAGTGGCTGTTACTTCTGTCACTGTTTGGGAGGGTATTAAACATCTTGGCTTATTTTTAATTTAGAAAATGGGCAAGCTGCACCTTTATTTGGGACATTTTGTACCTGTAATGGATACTTTGGGGCCTTTTTAAGGGTATGGATCATTTTCTATGTTTGCCTTGCATGTGGCTCCTTGTAAGTTCACTCCACCTCTGCTTTCTACTGACAGTTGGCTAATATTGTTTGCATTGAAGGGATTTGTTATCTGACGTTTGGTGTTGCTAATGTTTATGCTATCCGTATGCATATCTGATAATCTCAATTTAAATGGTTATTGCCTTTTTTTACAAAAAAAAAAAAATATATATATGTATTTCAATCAAGTTGGTATTATACAGTGGGCTACAGTGGGAGACCATTTGAAGTGTAGTGAGATGTGGAAGACTCTGGCTGCTATTTTTCCCAGCAGTGAGGTGATCCCACGAATGTCGTTCTCAGTCTCTTGTAGGCCAGGAGTGGAGCCGCCTTGGTGGATTTACTTGCTGCACAAAATCAAGAAAGAATATTCTTCAAAAACATCTACAGTAACCAGTTTACAACAGCCAAATATCTCCAGTGGGGGCTGTTTGAGGCAAAAAGTGAATTCCAGCTAATTGAACCTGGTTATGTCTGCTTATGATGCTATTGATTTTGTTGTTAAAGGGATACTGTAATGGGAAAACCTTTTTAAATGCATCAGTTAATAGTGCTGCTCCAGTAGACTTCTGCACTGAAACCCATTTCTCAAAAGAACAAACAGATTTTTTATAATCTGTTTTGAAATCTGACCTAGGGCTAGACATTTTGTCAATTTCCCAGCTGCCCTGTTCATGTGACTTGTGCCAACACTTTAGGAGGGAACTGCTTTCTGTCAGGCTGTTGTTTTTCCTTGTCAATGTAACTAAATAGAACGCAGTGGGACATGGGTTTTTACTATTGAGTGCTGTTCTTAGCTCTACTAGGCAGCTGTTATCTTGTATTAGGGAGCTGTTTTCTTGTTCCCTTCCCATTGTTCTGTTGTTAGGCTGCTGGGTGGGGGGGAAATGATTTGGGGCAGCTGGGAAATTGACAAAATGTCTAGCCCCATGTCCGATTTCAAAATGAAATATATAAAAATCTGTTTGCTCTTTTGAGACATTGATTTAAATGCAGAATTCTGCTGGAGCACCACTATTAACTGATGCATTTTGAGAAAAAAACATTTCCCATGACAGTATCCCTTTAAAGTGGTGTGTTAGCATTTGTCCTACCTGAACTATAATTTAGCCACTTTGTGGCTTTAATGTTTACTTTCTATAGTGTTTGAGGAAGTGTTTTGATACTACAAAGAGTGTTATACTGTTGAAACAGTTTCACAATATGGTGTATTTTAGTGAACCCATTATTCAGACAAATGGACAGCAACTTATGAGATACAGTTCATTCACTAATGCTAATTTAAGCATTTTAGAAATGGGGGGCTGGCTTAAAAAGTTTGCTTCATTTTGGTATATATTTTAAAGGGAAGAATACTCCTTGTTCAACATAAGTTCAATGAATATGGATTGTGTTAAAGCATAAAACCATTTTTGCCTGTTTTAATGATTAGCTTACTTCTTAGATGTGCATTAGTCTGAAATGGACACTTTAATGTTTTAAAAAGGGGACTGTTTACCACAACAAAACATATGCTTTTTAAATAGTACCCTACAAATAATTTTAGAGGCTCAAGCTGAGAAATGTATCCATTAAAGTTTGAAAAGTTTTTAACCTGGTTCTCAATGCTTACAATATTCCAAGATTTAAACCATTTAAATTAAATTGTATAGGACAAATAATATTTGACGTGACTTTGAACTGTGCATTTGAAATCATTCAGGGAGAATAATGAACGTCTATTTTTTAGTTAATATTTTAAAAAAATAATCTTCTGAGCCATAATCTGTAGAAATAGTTCCTTTACTTTTTCTGAAAGACAGGTAATATGAATGGGCAACCAAAAACAAATTTCACACTAAAATTAAACTTCTACAGTATATTGTGTATAGATCTATATTCTTTTATGGTTATGCTCCTCTTGTTGACAGCCATGACGACTGCTGCTTGTATGAACATCTTGTTCCATTGCTTGTTTCATTTGAATATTGTAGATTTACTGGATTAATGGGTCTTGGGTTAAAGGCTGGAGCAGCTAGAGAAAATAAGTCACAATGTATTCATTTTCTTGAAGGTCGCACGTTTTAAATATTGAAATGTAGTACCTTGAGGTATATGTATCATTGTTTTTTTCTGTAGATTTGTACTTGGAACATAAAGGAACAGATGGTATATTCAATACATTCAGTCTTTTAAACTATGCAGTTAATGATTTATTTACAGAACTGGAAGTTATATGTTCCATAATGTCTGGGGAACCAAGGGTTATGTTCTTGGATCAGACCATTTCCTCTACATTGTGGTGTAACAAGAAACTATAGTGCAATACTGCATTTTTAATCCTCTCATCTTGGATCTGATGCATCAGGTGGCTGGCTACAAACCAGTCATTGTATTCAGAGACATAACACATTTAGGATAATTGTTCAGCGTGGAAGCAAAGCACTGCTAAAAGTAACATGAGATTGAACAGATATGGGGGGGAAAAGTCAGTCGCAGGAGAATTTCAACCTATTTAAGAAAATATATAGTGAGTTAATAGATTTTTTTTAAGAAAAAAGCTAAAGAACTACTCCTTTCCCTAAGGTAAACCAAAATAAAAATGAGCACAATCCAATTTTGCAAGCAATGATGTACAAAATTGAGACAACAAGCTGTTACTTCATTTCAAGGCAAATTAAGTAGCCTGTAGCCTTTGTATTCAGGATTGTTCCCCCTTGTGGAAACAATTATTTTGTCGTAGAAATAAAGACACTTATCTTTTTCATTATAGTGAATAATTTGCAATCATTGTGTATACTTTATGTAAGACATCTAATCAAATAGCCAAGATATTACTCTTTTAACAAACAATACTAAAGGGCTTGAGATGGTAGTCAGGGGCTTAACCATTCTGTGAATGCTCTTCCTACAGGCTTATTGCAATAGGTTCTCTCTGCCACCAATAATATATATTACACATATGACCCTGTGATCTCCATTTAGCATCTAAAAAGTCTGACTTGGCCAGTCTGACTTAGTTACTATGTTGTAGGAGAACTTCAATTCTTGTTTATAGTTTTTAAATTCTAAGCTTCAGCTCAGTTAGAGATGTAATCAACTGAACATGAGAATTAAGTTAACCTTTATATTGCAATTCTTGTTTTGGTATGTGTGCCTTTACTCCTCAAGCAACATTGAGTTATCATTTCTGAAGAGAAACTACTATTCTACTACTTTCTATATACAGTAAGAAGTTAAGTAATGTAAACTATTTCACCTTTTAGCTAATAGAGAGGGAAGGCTGCCAATTTGTGTGACACAAGTATGAACACAAGTATTATAGTGATCCAGAGGTACTTTGTGTGAAGCACACCCTTTGTCACAACTTAAAGGAATGGTAACCCCCAAAAAATGAAGGTGTTTTAAAGGAATAAACATATAATGTAGTGTTGCCCTGTACTAATAAAGCTGGTGCATTTCCTTCTGAAACTATACTATAGATTATATAAACAAGCTGCTTTGTAGACATGGGGGCAGACATTCAAAACTGAAAAAGGTGAAAAGGCACCTTGCTCGAATGGCTGCCCCCATGGTTACACAGCAGCTTGTTTATACAAACTATACTTGTGTTTCTGAAGTAAACACACAAGTTTTCCCAGTTCTGGGCAACAGTGCATCATATTGTCATTCCTATAAAACACTTTCATTTTTTGGTGTTACTGTTCACATTGTTTCGTGCAAACTTTGTATTGAAAAGGTTATCTGTCTGTATGTGTTTATCTTTCAACATTTGTATGAAGGCTGCACTGTTGCATCGAGGGGTGGTTGTTCTGAAGAAGTTCCATTTGACAGGGTTATATATACATGAATGTCTAAATAGCAAAGTACATTCGAATATATTTGCACCAAACAAAGAGTTACTAGACTGATTCAATTAAACATAGCAAAGTCCATTCTTCTATATTTGCACCAAACAAAGAGTTACTAGACTGATTCAGTTAAACAAGGTTTAGGTCACTAGCAGTACACTGGGTTTCTCATTTGAGAGGGTTTTCCAGTTTGCTGCTTCTGTTCCTTTTCTAAACAAATCACTGAATTAATAAATGCAAAGTGTCATTTTGCATTTAATAATGATGAGGAGGCTGGGTCAGTTGGGTGAATGCAAAGTAGAAATTGATTGCTGTAATCTGCATCTTATATCTTAGGATTCCACCTCATAAATGTAAAATTACAAGATGCTCTTAAATAACCAGGTCATCTGTTTATATGGGTTCACTTTTACAAATATTGTAGCACACCAGTTGGACTGTAAATGCATGCCACTTAACCGTAATTAGCTGTTAAGTTACATTCATGCTGCATAATTGCATGCATCCAAATTAAGTGCTAATGACGAAGATTTGCCACTAAATACCGACCTCAAATCTTTGTGCTGAATGGTTATTAATAGATGTTAAAAATTATAATAAAACATGTAGGATGCTGTGAATTATGTAAAATATCTGTAAATTGGAGCTGAAAAGGTTAATGCTGTATAAAGGATAATTATATAAAACATAAATGTAGAATCCTGAAGATTTTCCAGCAGTATACTGTATCGCCTGGTTATCGCTAATACAAGTTGTTTCAGTGTAGAATATAAATTTAAATCCAAAAGTACTGGAAGATTTTACTGGTAATGGTAGTTATTAACACTTGGTAAAATTTTCCAACCAGTGATAAAACAGCCGCCAGTTTTATGTTTTGTCGCTATGCAGGCAAGTCTGGGAGGACCATCAGGGCTGTTTGTTTTTCCTCTACCCTAGATGCCAGCCCTCCTCCCCAAATCATCATTTCCTTGCAGGATTTTACCTAAAAACTATGGCAATGGCATATTTCTTTTTTATTGTTTTGGTTTTACAAATACATGTACTACTACTTGTGTGTGGGTATTCTTATCTCCAAACATAGGTGTTTATGTTTTAAGAACATTTTTCCCAAATGGTCTAAACAAAATTCAAGCTAATTTTTTTAATTGTAGATTTTTGAGTTTTTTTAGTTTTGTTTTACGTTTCTAAACTTTAGAGTTTTTCGCGCTTTTTTTCACAATTGTATTCAGTTGATGGTTTTTATATTCAGATGTTTTTAATAAATAGACAGTCGAGCTTTTTTTTATTTGTGCGTTTATTCTAAGTACAAAAACGCTTACAAGGTTACATAGACACTTAGGTGTTCTATCCCTGTAAATGTCAGCACAAACTGCAGGTATTGGATCCATTATCCGGAAACTCATTATCCAGAAAGCTCTGAATTACAGAATGGTTGTCTCCCATAGACTATCCAAATCCAAATAATCCAAATTGTAAAAAATTATTTCCTTTTTCTCTGTAATAATAAAACAGTATCTTGTACTCTATCCAAACTTAGATATAATTAATCCTATTGGGTTGATTTAATCTTTAAATGATTTTCTAGTAAACTAAAGGTATGAGGATCCAAATTAGGAAAGAAACGTTATCCGGAAGACCCCAGTTCTGGATAACAGGTCTAATTCCTGTATCTATAAACACATGTACTTAAGGGGTAACTTTTGCATGTAAAATGTAAAATAAGCTTCCTCATACTGAAATAAGAAACTTTCTAAATACAATCAATTAAAAATTCTGTACCGTTTCTGAAATAATCAAGTTTATCTTCACTATAACTCTCAGCATCTGTTTCTCTTCATTCTATTTTCATGCAGCAGTTGTGTGTCAGATGAATGATCCAATATATATTATAGGGGGCTCCTTTTGCCTAGAAGATGTAGTAGAGCTCAATCTATTAAAATCACCAGACATCCTGTCTCTCTACATGCAGAATTTCTGCAAAAGGCAGTTATTTTGTTTGTACTGGAATAAGTTATTTGAGTGAGCTCTAATTCATCTGCTAGAAAAGGAAACACCCCCTATAAGATATTCTGGATCATTCATCTGACACTCGACTGCTGCATGATGACAGAATGAAGAGAAACAGATGCTGAGAGAGGAAAAGTGAAGATAAATTTGATAATTTCAGAAACAATGCAGATTTTTTATTTGATTGTATTTAGAAAGTTTCTTATTTCAGTATGAGGAAGCTTATATTAAATTTTCATTTTTGCAATAGTTCCCCTTTAATAGACGTTAAACCTGCTAATTGACTTTGTAATTTATTATGGAAATCAGTGCTAGCTGGGATTGTGTTGCAAGATCATTGCCTTTTAAAAGTTTTTTGGATACAGTGTTTGGAAATGTATTTTAGTTTTAGTATTTTAATTAGGTTTTATGTTTATGTTGCTGCCTGAAAGCCAGGACAGTTTACCTACTTCTCCATTTGAGCCAACAGACATAGTCCCAAGATTATTTTCTAAATAACCATGGCAGAATTCTTTTTACAGTGAAATAAGTAACTATGGCTAAATTATGGCATGTCTGGATATAGTTGTTTCAAGAAAACAAAAAAGGTAGAAACTCGTGTTCTGTGAAGATGTGTGTACATTGTACAAGAGTAGTGCTAAGTTTTATTTTTTTTAACCTTTTTGGCATTGAGATGAGGTATGTTTTGTCCTGTAAAGAACACACTATTCATTCCCTCCACTAACCTACTTCCTTGCCAAGGCAGTCCTTGAATTAGGGGCAAATTTACCATTATTCCCAGAAAATAGCTCGACCAAATTCGAAATAGTTTTAGGCTATCATTTCGCTCGATATTTGATTTCTCGATGAATTCCCATAGGCTTCTACTGCAATTCGGTAGGTTCAATTTGCCGAAGTAGGCAGTCGAATAACTTTAAAATTTCATTAATTCGATATATTCGATGATTGAAGAGGCCAAAATTTACTTTACGATTTCACAAAAAATTAATTCGATCGAACTTCGATCTATTCATGTGAATTTCGTAAATCGGCCCCTTAGTGTTTTAAAAGTGAATTTCCTAAGACCGTTATGAAGACTCAACTTTGTGGTGTTTATTTTTTTTTTAGGCGGTCAGTGCACCACAACTCCCTTAGAATCTGGACTTACAAATTAGCATGTTTTGTGTACATATTTTGAGTGTTTACAGTTATTCTAACAATTTGTGATTTCATGGAATCAGGAAAAAAATAAGCCCAAGGTTATTTTGCAGTAGTCTAATAAATGCATTTGTGAAAACGTGAAGCCAGATCGCAGCTGGCTCGTAAGTTGAATTTTTATCTATCTTTTAAATGACGGGTAAAAAAGTGAACATTTTATTTTTCGACTATTCTTGTTTTTCAGTTCACGAAACACCTGGTTTATTTGTGCTATAAAAAAAAATCCTTTTACTAAGGGAGTGAATGTGGTAGAGAGATGATGCATATTGATCTGTAGCAATTCTGTAAAGCATGCCTTTCTTGCAGTACATAAGTGCCACATAAAATCTTAAGTGCCCTGTTCTATTTGTCTGTGGCTGCCAGATGGGCAGGCATTACCAGATGCATCTGTTAAAATACGCTGCAGGCAGCAGTTCCTGAGCATTATGTGCTTGTAGCTCAGGCAATTGCAAGTCCATAAATAATAAGCACTGACCTTATCCAACAGGAGCAAACTGCTTATACTACTGTAGGGCCTTGCCTAGTCTGATTTCACCGCTCGCCTCCTGTAAAATCCAGTAGCACTTACCATATTTGCCGGCATATAAAATGACTTTTCCCCCCAGAAAAATATGTCCCTAAGTGGGGGGGTCGTCTTATACGCCGGGTGCTCTTATCCTCTGGTTACTTTACATGCCCTCCCACCTCCTTCCTTACCTCCTATGATATTAACGCTACTAATAGGCCTGGCGGGACTTCAGCGGCGCCGTGGTGGGACATCAGCGCGACAAGGGTGCCAGCTCCTTCATCCTCTGCTCAGCGGGAAGCAGCGGCGCTCCAGCCCACCCCTTGTCTCTTTACTGTACGTCGCTCCCAGAGCTCGCACATGCGCACTTGTAGTTTTAAAGGAGAGGCATACATTAAAGATGCAGGGGGGGGGGCAGGAGGCGTGCCGCTGTGTCCCGCTGAGCCGACTGACAGGTAAAGGGCTGGCACTCCTGTCCCGCTGATGTCCTGCAAATTTACAGTTTACTAGTACCGTACATTACATAAGTTTTATTTGGTGTGCGCAAGAGTGGGTAGTCTTATACGGCGAGTATTAACAAACTGTACATTTTAAGTGGAAATGTTGGGGGGTCGTCTTATACACCGGCAAATACAGTATTTCAAATATGCACAGCATGTCCCATTGAACACCTTCTAAATTTAAAAACTTTCATTATTTCAGTTTTTATCCTTTCTGCATATAAGGTTTGTGCTTGTCCTAATTTATTTTGTTATACAGAATTATTGTTTTGTATGTACTGTTTTAAATCAAGGATGAGCTCCTACCCTGTGGCATCCATTATCTGGAAACCCGCTATCCAGAAAGGTCTGAATTACGGAAAGGCCGTCTCTCATAGACTCAATAATCAAATAATCCAAATTGTTAAAAATGATTTCCTTTTTCTCAATACTAATAAAACAGTAGCTTGTACTTGATCCAAACCAAGATATAATTGATCCTTATTGGAAGCAAAACCAGCCTATTGGGTTTATTTAATGTCTACATCATTTTCTAGAAGTCTTAAGGTGAAGATCCAAATGATCTGGAAAGCCCCAGGTCCCGAGCATTCTGGATAATAGGTCCCATACCTGTACTACCAAACGCATCCTGACATTTTGTTGGCTAGCAATTATGAAATGTTAGCTTTGTTACCTAAAAACGAGTATAAAAAATGTTATACTCTGCTGTGAAGGCTTTCCAATAAAAGTTGGCATATTCTAGGTGGTATTTCCACCAATTTCTGCAAGAATATTACTGATGATGGGTATCCGACCTAGCTCACAGTCTTGAGGCAGGGTTCTGTGCAAGTCAGACAAGTTCTGGTTTCCAAGGATTCATGTGTTATTATAGCATCTCATGTGATGGTCATATGATGTCATATGATTAATGTTTTTTTGACTATTAGTTATTTTTTTAACACATTCATAACCTAAGAATTGGTATTCACACCCAGTTGCAGTACAGCTTGGCATGTAGTGATATGCGGGTTGAGAATTCCTCTACCCTTTCCCCGCCTGATCCAAACCTGGCCCAGGCCTGCTGCTGCTGCTCTCTATTTACTAGCCCATGCTCAACCCGCCCCGCAGTGGTGGAAGTCTATAAATTCTGGCCTGCGGTAGCCGGAAGTGCTAGGTCATGGGTGGGGATAGCAGTAGAAAAGCTCAACCCAGACCCACCTGCGGTCTTCGGGCCGGCCTGCACATCACTATTGTCATGGGCATTTTTGTACAGGTATGGAACCAGTTATCCAGAGTGCTCGGGACCTGGGGGTTTCTGTATAATGGATCTTTCTGTAATTTGGATCTTCATGCCTTAGTCATGTAAAAATTAAATAAACCCAATAGGCTGGTTCTACTTCCAGTAAGGATTAATTATATCTTAGTTGGGATCAAGTACAAGCTACTGTTTTATTATTAAAGAGTAAAAGGGAATAATTTAATTATAGTGGGAGTCTATGGGAGATGTTCATTCTGTAATTCGGAACTTGCTGGATAACAGGTTTCCGGTTAATGGATCCCATACCTGTAGTATATAATATGTTGGAGTGCTAGTATTTGCTGGGTCGTTTTCCTTGAAAATTGTTGAACATCTTTTACTCTGATAGCAGCGCTACCCATGTTATGTTGAAGAGGTTGTTCATATTTAAATTAACTTTTAATATGATGTAAAGAGTGATATTTTGCAGTTGGCTTTTATTTTTTTTCTATTGAATGAGAGACTGGAATATGTATACAAGGGGGTCTGAATAGAAAGATGAGTAATAGAAAGTAGTTTTAACAATAAATCTGCAGCCTTACAGAGCACTTGTTAGATTGGGGTCAGTGACTCCAATTTGAAAGTGCAAGAAGAAGGTAATTCAAAAACTAGAAAAAAAAGTCAGTTGGAAAGTTGCATAGAATTAGCCATTCTATAAAATACAAAAAGTTTACTCAAAAGTGAACCACCCCTAATAATAATTATTATTTGAGGCGAATGCTATCATCTTGTCCTATGAAGTACAATACACCCTAATATATTTTTGTTTGTTTTTTTTCCCATCATTGTCTTCTCAGAATAGTTCCATAAGGACCTTGCTTTGTGCTTAGAGCCATCATTGTGCTAAAACAGAAAATGGATAAATCTTGAAAAATTATTTGCTCTTTCAATTTCTAATTATGGGTAATAGTCTCAAATGATAGAGAAGATAACAAAAAGTTGTTTTTTGGACATGGAACTGAATTTATATAAAATATTCATATAAGGGATTAAAGCAATCCAAAGTATATACTTTATAAGATAATAAGATATTTATATTTATAAGATTATATTTATAAGATTATACAAAGTATAATCTAAAGTACTTTATAACATTTTACCAAGTGAGAAAATACAAGAAGTTGATCCAGGGAAACTTTTTTTTCCCCGCCCTCAATTATCCAATTACTTTTGAGCCCCTGAAATGAAATGATTGTGTTAAAAAAGGCTTTAGTTCCTCACATTTTTATGCAATCTTTTTGTTCAACCCACTGAATTAAAATGGAAAGTCAACTGCATCGAGTTGTTTCATTTAAAATCCATTGTGGTAATGTACACAACCAAAATTAGAAGAAAGTCGTCTCTGTCCAAATATTTATGGAGCTAACTGTACATTTTAAGGGCAGCAACTAGAATACCCTTATGCAATTTATTTCTTTATCTTATTAACCCTACAGTGTTCCCCTATAAGAAATTGCTATCATGAAAGCAGAATGCATTGCATAGATTGTAAATATGTTGAGGAATATGTTGGTGCTCTATAAATATTTAACAATACCAAAGAAATTGTAATTATTTCCCTTTTCTCTTTTTAGCTGATCAATAAAATGGATTCACACTTTGATGGATTAAGATATATTCAACAGGACTTTGGTATTTTCCACCAAAAAAGTGATGAACAACCTAAAAAGCTTAGACAATCAAATATAAAAGAAGGCACTTATGGCGTAAGTATTAGAGTCCAGGGAATAGATGGACACCCCTATATTGTTTTAAATAATAAAGGACACTTGTCAGAAAATGACTACTTACCAGACACTAGTTCCCAGTCTTTCAGAAGACCTGCGGTTATTTCCAGCGAACATTCATTTCCTGAAAATACGTTTGAAACATCCATTCACTGTACAAATAAGACACAATATTTAAATTCTGGACGTGGATTTAAAGATGGGGCTGTAAAACAGTCAAACTTACTCAATTTCCAAAAGCATCCAGAACTTTTAAAACCGTACGATCCAGATGAACGCAGACTGGCTGATGACAATTTCAAATTGTCCAATACTCAATGCAAATTACCTGCTGCAGAGGAACCAAAGAAAAATCATAAACTTTCTGGTTCCTTCTATAAGGGGGTTTCAACAACATATTCAAGTGTAAAATCTGTGGATGCACCAAAAGAAGACAAGGAAGCATCACTAAATCAAAGCATTATAGAAGTCCAAAGCAGATTATCAACAAATAACAAAAGCATTTTAAGCAGCCCAGGTGACACATCTACCTCAGAGTCTTTCTCATCAAGTATAGTATCACCTTTGAGTAATCACTCATCAGCTTATGTAGAGGCCACAAAATCAAGGCCAGATGTTCTGCAGTTCAGAAGACAGAATTCTGCTGGTGCAGTTGAAGGGTCTTGCTCACGTAGGTCATCTGGCTCCTCAACTGCAACTTCTCAGTCTTTTCAGAAATGTTTGACTGATGAACAAGAGGATGCTTTGTATGCAGATAATATAAACCGTCATGAAAACAGAAGGTATATTCCTTTCGTACCAGGAACAGGTCGTGACATTGACACCGACTGTATTTTGGGAGTGGATGAGTTGATTGAAAAGTTTGATAGAAATATTTCCATGCAGAGGAGAGGTAGGTCTGCAAAACGAAACCGAATTCATCCAGAAGACCGCAAAAGGGCGAGAAGTGTTGACAGTGCATTTCCATTTGGCCTTCAAAGTAATTCAGAATATTTAAATGAGTTTAGTAAAAGTTTGGGAAAGTCCACTGAATGTTTACTGAAACCCTCCAAAATCTGCCCACAGAAAACACAAACTCCATACTACAAAATGTCCTTTAAGAGACAGAACACGACAGGAAGCCTTATCTCTCAGCCTTGTTTGCCCAATAATGGCCAGAGCAAATGTTATGGATCCCTGCAGTATCAGAAGGTGAAAAACTATAACACAGATGAACCAGACCACATATCATATATTGCATCCACTTTGCCAAACAGGAGTAAAAAAGATGAAGATGTAAAAATTATTATATCAACTTTCCAGTTAAAGGACTGCATGTCAAGCCCACCAAGGGATAGCATAAGGAAATCTGCTGCTACAATGCACAGCTCATCTCAAGTTCCTCAAGTAAGTGTAAATAATTTTCTGCTGTAATTATGTGGTAAGTATTTCTTTATGTTGTCTCCAACTGTCACTAATAAGAAACGAGTAAATGTATTTCAGTATATACTTCTTAAATATATGTGTTAATAAAAACCTTCAAGAGATACCGTTATATAGAATGCTGTTTTATATTTAGGTATATTGTGAATTTGTATATGTAATTCTTAGTTATTTCTGACTCCATATGGCACAGGAAGAGGAGAAACTCTGACCATTCTGTTAGAGACATGTAGGTATAGCAGCTCTTATAAGGGATAGACTCAAAAATGAGACCAATCTTCATGGGACACAAGGTGCACTGCTAATGTGACCCACCATTTACATAAGATTGCTTGCTTAATAGTTGCTCAGTTAAAGGATGAGTAACATTTTTTTTAAATTTGTTAGCCTACAATGAAAAAAAAAAACTACAAAGACAATTAAACTTTGTAATAGTCAGGGATGAGAAATAGGGCGACGATCCATCATGTTGTGCTCAATTTCTCATCCCTGGTTTCTTATAGGAGAGGAGAAATTGGGTTATTTCTTAATAAAGACGTTGCGGTTTCAAAGTTTCATTTGGCTATGTGTTGTTTTTTTTTGTAGACTAACGAAATTAATGAAAAAATTGTTACTGGTCCTTTAAGTCCAATTTTACTTATAAAGTGTTACCGACACAAAAAACTACTCTTCAAAATATTAACATAAATATAGGGGCAGATTTATCAAAGTGTGAATTTAGAGTTCACCACAATAAAACTCACTCGCTTTCTCTTCATTCCTATGGGTTTTTTTTAAAAGAATATATCAAATGTGAACTCCACTGATAAATGCAAGTCTAAAAATCCAATAGGAATGATTAGAACATAGGTGAGGTTTTTTTTTTTTTTGTTCCAATCCCCTATTTTCATAAATCTGCCCCTGAAAGTTACCTGTAGGTCATGTCAATGGGTTTTCACTGATAGGGCTGCTTTTTAGTAATTGTTAATTTCTGGTGACTGTCTTTAAAGGGCATGTATAGGCAAAAAAAATAAAACCCCATTTTTACTTTCTTAAAAGAAAAAGAAACCTATCTCCAATATACTTTTATTAAAAAAATGTGTATCATTTTTATAAGAAACCTGACTGTATGCAGTGAAATTATCCCTTCATTAACTGCTGTGCAGGGAAACATACCCTTTACAGTTTTCAACTCCAGCAGCAGAGATAAAGATCATGGAGCCATATTTAAACAAATAAACTGGGATTCTATTTATAGGATTATGAGTTGCATACACCAGACTTACATACAACTCACAGATGGGGTTATGGTAATGTACTATGGTTTGCTTGACTTTTATTAGCATTTAGCTTTAATAAACCATCAGCCCCCAATCCTTTGGCATGTGTTGTCTACTGCAGAGCACAAAACAGGAAAAATAAATATGCACAGAAAGGTAAAAATAACTTCCATGTTAAAGGACATGTCAACCCAAAACAATACTTTTTGCCTCATAAAAGAAAACACAATTATAAGGAACTTTCCAAAAGTAATGTATTAAAAAATGTTTGTGCTTTAAAAGTTATTTGTAAATGTAATGCTATTGAAAGCAGCATTTGCACAATTCCTGGTTGTTACATTTGAAACAATGTTGCAGGAGTCAGTCTCCTCCAGCAAGACAGGTCTGTTAATCGGTTGTTTTATGTTACATTGTTTCAAAAGCCAGAGCCACCAATACAGAGAATAGAAACGGACACACAAACATTTCTTTCAATAGTAATACAAATACATGTACAAATAACTTAAAAGCCATAGAAAATGTCTAATGAATGTATAATGCAAAGTTGCTTCGAATCATGCTTTCTTTTATTAGGAAAAAAAAATATTTTTTGGGGTTGACGTCCTTTAAGACAGACATCTGTCTAAGTTGCATTTAATAAGTAAATGTGTATGCTTCAACTTACATACAAATTCAATTTAAGAATGAATCTACAGACCCTATCTCTTACATAACCTGGGGACTGCCTGTAGTGTTGGACAGAAAGCACCAAATCAATCCTCTTTCTCTAGCAATAGCCAATACAAAAAGTAAACTTTTTTGTGATATTTCCCTTTAATATATATTTTTTGTAATGTGACATGATTTCTAAACGACAACAATCTATAGAGGTCTGACTGATTTAAAATGTGCAAGACATTGAATTAATACCCCACCTCCTCCAGTGTCTACAGTCCCCACTTAAAATTGTATATGAAATGTAATAGCATGATGCTTTCATGAATGTATTATGTTTTTAGGTAAAAGTTTATTTAGGTTTTACTAAAAAATAATAACAACAATGATTTGTTTTATCAGCCAAAACCTGGCCATTTTTTAAAGAGCAATTCCCAATAATGGCTCCGCACACACTTGTTTCTGCAGTGGGGGAATTCCCCTTTTCCTTTTTATTCAACCACCAACTCCAACTTCAACGTTTCGGGGGGTACAACCTCCCTTCTTCAGGAAGAAGAAGGGAGGTTGTACCCCCCGAAACCTTGGAGTTGGTGGTTGAATAAAAAGAAAAGGGGAATTCCCCCACTGCAGAAACAAGTGTGTGCGGAGCCATTATTGGTAATTGCTGTTGCTAAGGGACTGTGTCGGGTCAACGGACTACCAGCACCACTAAAGCAGTGAAGTGAGTAAAATTCCGGGAGTGCAGTGTGAAAATACCATAAAACATTTTTTAAAGAGCAACACATTCACAATGAGCTTTCATAAACTGTCCTAGAGCAGACACCCAGAATAGCTGCTGTGACCCCAATCATTTTAATAAAGGCCTTGTCACTCTCACTAATCAGCTTGCTGCTTTCTCTCTATGTGAATACTACTGGGCTTTTAGCCATTAAGACAAGAATTTCTTTATGCATGATTAAATTCTACTTCATTGTCTGTATAAGTCCTTTTGACACTTAAAAGTTCAATCTGTGGCAAATTTTTACTTTTAAAACCCGACCTAGAAAAGACTTTAGATGCAGAAGTAATAATGTATGAATTGGTTTTCCTTAGCTTGACACAAATGATAAAAACCTTTGCCCATCACACAATTATGCTTTTTCTTCAAAACAGGCGACTTTACAAACTCTTACAACTTACAGGGGTCCTATGTAACAGAATTTGTTGATTAGTGGAACCATGATAGTTATAGTCTGCTAAAATTTTGAAGAAAAAAACCTAAAAGTATTATTATTTGTAGTGGCATCTCTATCTCACAGGTTTTTAATCCGTCATAATGTTGAAAAATGAGCTTCAGGAAAAGTCTGCTTTATCTGCATTTTTATGTGTCATTTTCTAGGTTTCCCTAGTAAAACATTAATGGAGAAATCCATTAATAATATATTTTTGTGCCATGGTAAATGTAATTCTCAGCAACTTTACTTTGTTTTAAGAGTCAGAACCTGGAGTTACTGCAGAGAACAGAAAGGGATAAACAAATGTGGCTTTCAAAAGCAATTACATTTTTTCAAATCCCTATAAAACATTATGTATATTGACCAGTAGCTCAGGTTGACATTTTTTTTTATACAAAAACATCTTGAAATGTGGAGTGTAATATGTGCACATATGAGAATAGTGTGGACCGATTTCCAACTGCTAAAGTTTGCCAGTTTGTTAATAAATATTTCATTGGAAGCTGTACAATGGGTAACTGTCATTTAGTACATGTACACCATCAACTGGAATTGCATCAGGCCTAGGTTTCACTACTAGTACATGTATGAGACTGGTTATCCAGAATGCCTGGGGTTTTCCAGATAATGGATCTTTATGTAATTTGGATCTTCGTACCTCAAAATGCAGGAGACAAATCGGACGGAGACGCAGGCTTCAAACTTCTAATTGGACTGAAACAAAAGCCACACTCGTGGATAGGGTTGCCACTTTTTCTTGAAAAAAATACCGGCCTTCCCATATATTTATCTTTTTTTCCTATTAATAACAGTGGGATCAACCATCAAAAACACCGGCCAGGCCGGTAAAATACTGGCCAGGTGGCAACCCTACTCGTGGAGTTCTACCCTTAGTCTACTAGAAAATCATGTGTACATTAAATTAACTTCCTAGGCTGGTTTTGCTTCCAATAAGGATTAATTATATCTTAGTTTGGACCAAGTACAAGGTACTGTTTTATTATTTTTTTAAATGTTGTTTATTTGGATTAAATGGAGTCTATGGAGACGGCCTTTATGTAATTCAGAGCTTTCTGGATAATGGATCCCATACCTGTATTTGTAAATGAGGCAGTGTTTTTGTAAGAGGTCACAGACCTAGATTCATGGATCAATCAGTAATTATTTTTTGAAATGATCGTAAACTCCTTTAATTGCTGGAGCGCCAGACACTTATTAAATACGACCAGTGAAGCACTCATTACCACCTCGTTTGGCAGGGATTTTAATTTGAATATTTGGCTTCCCTAACAGTAAATAATTTGTACCTGCGGTTGGGCTAAACGCTCATGCTGTTCTTTTTAAATGGGTGTCATCTTGTCACATGCCTAGGTATGGAAAGATAAGTAGATAAATAGGTGTTCACCTTGCATATAGTTTTATACATAGTATATACTCTGAAATACATGCCACCATTTAAAGGAGAAGGAAAGGTTCAAACTAAGTAAGCCTTATCAGAAAGGCCCACCTAAATCTAGCGGTAAACCCTCAAAATAATGCTGCTCTGAGTCCTCTGTCAAAAGAATTTCCTTCTGTTGTTTACACATGGTATTCTGTATCAGACTTCCTGCCTTCAGCTTAAACCTCCTTGCCCAAGGTGTGAGCATGCATCATAGTTGATTGGTGAAAACAAGCATCCACTTGACCAATGACCTTCTTTGGATATTCTGCTCATTCACAGGACTCAGACGCTGGGTCAACATAGGTTGAAATGCTGCGGACACAGCCCCTTCAGACTCAGTCTGCAGCTAATGGGCCCACAGGGAGGCCTTTCCAGGTGATATATGGCTGAAAAACAATACACACCAGTTCTGTCTCAATGGGCCTACAGTAAGTTCATATCACTGGTTCCCAGTTATGTTGCCCATAGTAAATTGGTTGGTCTTTTTCCACCCTTCCATAAAATTATAGCAATTAGGGAGGAGTGACGATTAACTCTGTTACCTTTCAAATATTGAAAAAAGAAAGTGTACATATATATATATATATATATATATATATATATATATATATATATATATATATATATATATATATGAGATCCTTTATTAGGAAACCCATTATCCAGAAAGTTATGAATTATTATGGATGTCTCCCGTAGACTCCATTATAATAAAATAATCCAGTTGTTAAAAATGATTTCCTTTTTCTCAGTAATAATAAAACAAAAATAATAAAACAGTAGCTTGGGTCTACGGAACAGTTTGATGTCCAGTATGCATAGATATACCAAAGCAGCTGGCATGTGCGGACCCCAAATAAAAATAGCGCATATTAATTTTTTCTGCTGCTAATTCGCCTCTTTTGTGAGACTGAGCATTGTCTGCCAAAAGACCCTCCTAACAGCACAAAGGCCCCCCCAGAGCCATATATTTTTGGAAAGTACACACTCTGAACTTGATCCCAACTAAGATATTATACATCCTTACTAGAAGCAAAACCAGCCTATTGGGTTTATTTAATGCTAAAATGATTTTCTAGTAGACTTAAGGTATAAAGATCGAAAATATCCGTTATCTGGAAAACCCCAGGTCCAAAGCATTCTGGATAACCGGTCCAACAGTAATAACTGTTTTTTGTCTTTTCATTTTTTCATAAAAAAGTAAGTTCACCCACAAAAACCATACATTTTCGGAAAGAACACATTCCCCCAAATTCAAAATGTGTATGCATGTCTTTCTACTCCAAACACCAAGCCGCAAAACTTTCCTAAATTTGGCAATTTGGTGGCATTTTTAAAAATCACCTCAACATTTCCACACTGCAGCATCATATTTCAACACATAGTTTTAGGTATCAAGATATATCACCCCAAATATGAAAGCCTGGGATACTCTGAACAGTTTGATGCCCACTATGTATAGGTGTACCCAAGCATGTGGCATAAAGCCCCAAAACGAAGACCCCCATATGGTCTGTCGTTTCAAGTACTGCAAAAGCAACAGATTTACATCATTGTGAGGGGGGCAAAGCTAGAAAAAAGTAAGTTCACCCCCCAAAAACCATATATTTTCAGAAAGTACACATTCCCCCGAATCCAAATTGGGTATGCATGTCTTTGTACTCCAAAGCACCAAGCCACAAACCTTTCCTAAATTTGGCTATAAAGGCAGCTGTTTTTACATTTGTGAAAATCGCCTAGAAGTATTGCAGTTGGCCACATTTATCTCACCCAATTTCTTACATACAATTGTAAAACACCCTAAATATTGATGCCACGGGTCTATGGAACAGTTTGATATCCAGTATGCACAGATGTACAAAAGCAGCTGGCACGTGCTGACCCAAAATACAAATCATGCAAATGACTTTTCTCTGCTGCCGATTTGCCTTCTGTGAACAAAGACCTGTGACGGAGCATTGTCTGCCAAAAGACCACCCTAAGAGCACAAAGACCCCCCAGAGCCATATATCTTTGGAAAGTACACACTCTGAAGATTCAAAAATAGGTAATTATGTCTTTCTACTCCAAACTACTATACTGCAAAGCTACGCTAAAGGCAGCATTTTTATGACCTTTCTGAAAATCAACTAAAAATATTGCAGTTGGCCATATTTATCTCTCCCAATTTTTTAATACAATTGTAAAACACCCTAAATATAGACGCCAAGGGTCTACGGAACAGTTTGATGTCCAGTATGCATAGATATACCAAAGCAGCTGGCATGTGCGGACCCCAAATAAAAATAACGCATATTAATTTTTTCTGCTGCTAATTCGCCTCTTTTGTGAGACTGAGCATTGTCTGCCAAAAGACCCTCCTAACAGCACAAAGGCCCCCCCAGAGCCATATATTTTTGGAAAGTACACACTCTGATGAATTCAGTACAGATAAAGATGTCGTTCTACACCAAACTACCAAACTGTAAAGTTTTTCTAAACATAGAGGTTTTTACAACATTTCTGAAAATCGCCTAAAAATGTTGGTTTGCCGCATTTATCTCACACAGCGTTTTACGTACAAAAAAATATCACCCTAAAGATGGACGTACAGCGTACGTGCTTGGCGGTTAAAGGATTAAAGGAACAGTAACATCAAAAAAAATTTAAATTCGTTAGTATACAACGAAAAATAAACACCCAGACAAATTAAGCTTTTAAATAGCAAAGCCTTACAGAAACTCCACTTCCTGTCCAGTTCAAGAAAGGCGAAAGGTCGACCATCTATGCTGCAGTGAGCGATTTCTCCTTCCTGGCTGTTGACTGACAGGCATCTCCTTCATCCTCCAGCAGCAGAGTCTCTGAAGTTCCTTTCCGCTCAACTCTCCTGCAATTTCCCAGCTACGTTTTTGGAAGTTGCTGAAACAAAGAACCAAGTCCTGCAAACCTGAGCAAAGCATTATTACTCCTCGCTGTGATGTTGGCTGGACTGGGTTTGGAACTGTAATCCTCTGTTTAGGTTACCCCGCGGGCTGGTGAACCAACAGCGACTCCAGCGCTTGTGAATCGCTGTGTGCATGACTTTGATCCCGCGGAAGTAGATGGCTATGTATAGGAAATAGAATAGTGATAACCAAGCGAATTTGTTAATTTGTGCGATATTTAGTGTAAACGTACAAGTGTGTACAATGTGAATGTCAGCATTATTATCAGGCTGTCTAGGGGTACACATGTGCTTTGGTTGTGGGGTGCAGAAATCGCAGCACCTGACCTGTTTGGCGAACACAGTGATATCTTCATTAAAGGAGTCCGACGAACATACATCCCCTCTCGCGACTCCCGGCTCCTGCGGCATACACATCGCCAGGTCATTTCTCAAAAATCGGAGCTAGCAGGGGGAAAAGGGGGTGTTACATTAGCTAGTAGTAATTATGGCGCTGATGGATGGCCGGTTTCCTGACTGCTGCTCCCTCTCTATTCTGTGGTGTACCGGTGGGATAGGGTGAGAGGCATGGGGGTCGCCGTACATTGATGTTGGCACCCCCGCTCCGTCCATGCCATAATGCGGTAACTCATCATACTGCCAGAAAAAGAAATTATGGATTTAGGGGAAATCAAAGTCGCGCGCACAGTGCCAATTCACAAGCGCTGTCACTGTTGGTTCACGAGCCCGCAGGGTTATCTAAACAGGGAATTACTGTTCTGAACCCAGTCCAGCCAGCGTCACACCGAGGAGTAATAATGCTTTGCTCAGGTTTGCAGGAGACTTGGTTCTCTGTTTCATCGACTTCCAAAAACACTGGGAAATTGCAGGAGGAGAGCCGAAAGGAACTTCAGAGACTCTGCAGCTGGAGGATGAAGGAGATGCCTGTCAGTCAACAGCCAGGGAGGAGATATCGACCACTGCAGCACGGATGGTCGCCCTTTCGCCTTTCTTGAAGTGGACAGGAAGTGGAGTTTCTGTAAGTTATATTTTTAATAAAGGCTTTGCTATTTAAAAGTTTCATTTGTCTGGGTGTTTATTTTTCGTTGTATACTAACGAATTTTTAAAAAAAAAATTTTTGATGTTACTGTTCCTTTAAGCATTGCAACAGGAATTAAATCGTTCTTTTTGTGATCTTGTTTTCTCATATAATTTTCTCATATTATTCATATAAAGCAAACCATGAACAAAATGTAAGTGATTCAATAACCCCCAATCCTATCTAGCGCTGACAGAGTTGGCTGGAGGGTGGAGCAGCACAGGAATGCCTTTCAGTCTCCACCCTTGTATATGCGAGAACTGAAAAAATAGTCCTTTGGGTGGAGTGAGGATTAACTCTTGTTGCCTTTCAGAGAAAAATTACACATCATATTGGTAATACCTGCCTTTTGACAGCTGAAATCTGAAATTTGTTTTAAGAATAAAAACTTTTAAAATGTTGGTGACAACACAAATCCCATCTTGTCCATGGATTCAAGCACTCCCTGTACCACCTGCATCAAATGTTGCTATTCTGTTTGCTTTCCCATCTGAAATTGTACTTTGTGAGAATATTATACCTACATGATGTACTTTGTGAGAATATTATACCTACATGATGCACACACCCTTTTGTGGGAGTTCCATCCAAGTTTGGGCTGCATATTGCTAGTTGAGGGCGAGAATAGTATTGTTTGACTCAACCATTTATAATAGATGCTAAACTTATCAACCCATGGGATAGGGTAAATAATGTCTCTTTGCATCACACATGCAGTGTGGCCACGTGAATTTCAAAATTTTACTGATTGGTGGGCCATGCATTTTTATTTTGTAGCCTATATGTCCAGATACATGCCCTGAATTAATTTTTTTTGTGTGTGTGTGGGAGTGACATACCTCTCATCTGACCCTTTTTTTGTGGGACAGTCCTCGTTTTAAGAGCTCAGCCCGCAGTCCCAGGTTTCTTGCTGAAATGTTCAGAGTTTCTCTTTGATCTCCGGCACTGACACCAAAAATGGTAGAAAGTTTCTGAAACTTAAGGACAGAGACACATAAAGCAGTTCGGGGAGATTGTTGCCCAGCGACAACTAATCTCCCTGAAAAGCCTTCCTGCCGGCTAGAATCGAAAACGCTGGCGTGATAGCACTAGGAGCGATTTGTGCTCTGAAGTGTCCTCGCTCCCAGTGCCATCCCGCTGGTGATTCAGATTCTAGCTGGCGGGAGATCAGTTGCCTGAAGAAGAGGCGATTAGTCGATTGGCGACTAAAGGTGGCCATACACGGAGAGATCCACTCGTTTGGCAACATTGCCTAACGAGCGGATCTCTTCCCGATATGCTCACCTTGAGGTGGGCAATATCAGGGTGATCCAATCGTGGGTCCTAGGGCCCAATGATAGGATCACTATAGAGGAGATACGGACTTTCGGACCGCATCAACGAACAGATGCGGCCGCGATCTGACGGGATTTTCGGCCACATATAAATTGGTAAAGGCCCTAAAGGGGTGGTTCACCTTTTTTTAAATAAATTATTTGCCTTCGTCTATTGACTGTTTCAAGCTTTCAAACTCCCAACTAACCAGGGCAACGTAGGCCCAGAAAATTTATGGTGTTCCGTCTGGAATTTGTAAGTTAAATGCAAGGCTTGCCACAACTGTGCCTTTTTTTAAATATCAGTAGTAGTTTATGAACGGGTAGAGATATATATATATATATATATATATGTATATATGTATATAAAGTTGAGTGTATGGGGGATACAGTAATAACAGAATAGGGAAAAATGCTGTATGTACATATATATGTTCCTTTTTGCATTTGTGCCTTATTTTAACAAGTGTGCATTATTTGAATATTAATTAAATGTATTTGTCATTTTTCATTCATTACAAATGTTGCGATTTACTGTAAATCTTAATTGTCCTCCATCTCCCATTGACTCATTTTTAATCAGCTGGAGTTTTTTTTTGTGTGGTTTTTTTTTCTTAATGTCTGTAATAAAACCAGTACCTTCTACAGATATGGGACCTGTTATCCAGAATGCTTGGGACCTGGAGTTTTCAGGATAATGGGGTCTTTCTGTAATTTGGATCTTTATATCTTGTCTATTTAAAATCATTTAAATATTAAATAAACCCAATGGAATTGTTTCCCGCCAATAAGGGCTAATTATTTCTCAGTTGGGATCAAGTACAAATGACTATTTTGCTATTACAGGAAAAAAGGATAGTTTAATTAAAATGGAGCTTATGGGAGACTGTGTTCCCTTAATTCTGAGCTTTCTGGATAACAGGTTTTTGGATAACGGACCCTAAACTTGGACTTGATAGCAGCTAAGATACAATTAATCCTTACTGGAGGCAAAATGATTCTATTGGGTTCATTTAATATTTAAATCATTCTGAAGTAGACTTAAGGTATTGAGATTCAAAATATGTAAAGGTCCATTATCTGGGAAAACCCCAGGTCCCGAGCATTCTGGATAACCGGTCCTATACCTGTGTACTTAAAATAGCTTCACTGTGAGAGCTGACTATAAAACTATATCCATATTAACTGTGTTTGCACACCAGCAAACCTAGTAGTTGGTGCTCAGTGCAGTGATATCAGTCATGTGAAAATGTTCTTATTAAAACATACTATGCTACCTCCCTTTCCTGTGGATAACAAAGCACCCACAGCATATTATTTAACACAGGGGTCCCCAAACTTTTTTGCTCGTGAGCCACATTTAAATTTAAAAAAGAGTTGGAGAGCAACACAAGCATGAAAAAGTCCAAATAAGAGCTCTGATTAGCTTTTTGGTAACCCCTATATGGACTGGCAGCCTACAGGAGAGAATGTTTGGCAGGACATGTTTTTTTATGCAACCAAAACTTGCCTCTAAGCCAGTAATTAAAAAATAAGCACCTGCTTTGAGGCCACTGGGAGCAACATCCAAGGGGTTGGAGAGCAACATGTTGCTCGCGAGCTACTGGTTGGGGATCACTGATTTAACACCTTAGGGGCCCCTAACAACAATTTTCAATTCAATTACTAACAAACCCCCCAAAAAAACCTTACTGGCTCACGTCCCACAGACAAGGTATGGGAGGCATTGTATGGCACACACAGGGAGCATAGGGCAACAGAGTAGGGCACACACACACGCACACACACAAAGCATAGGTCAGGCAGAGTATTGCACACAGACTGAACATAGGGCAGGCAGAGTATGACACACAGGGAGCATAGGGCAGGCAGAATAGGAAACACACAGACAGAGGGCAGGCAGAAAATGGCAAACAAGAAGCACAGGGAAGGCAGGAAACCGGGAAACCTCTAAGATAAACTGTTCATACTGTGCTACATAAGGCAATGTGAGGTGTGGCAAGGTGTACAATGGGGGCTAATACAGGGCTTTAGGGGTGTGAACAATTCAGGAGTTTACAGTCTAAATTTGAGGTGTAAATAATGCAGGGGCTAATTAATTTCAGTACAGATACCTTTTAAAGGGATACCGTCATGGGGAAAAAAATTCAGTTAATAGTGCTGCTCCAGAAGAATTCTACATTGAAATCCATTTCTCGAGAGAGCAAACAAATTTTTTAATATTTCATTTTGAAATCTGACATGGGGCTAGACATATTGTTAATTTCCCAGCTGCCCCAAGTCATGTGACTTGTTCTCTGATAAACTTCAATCACTCTTTACTGCTATATTGCAAGTTGGAGTGCTATCACCCCCTCCCTTTCCCCCAACTAGCAGCCTAACAGAACAATGAACATGTTTTCCCATGACAGAATCCCTTTAAAGCAAACACATGGTAAGCAGTCAAAGCAGGCACACTTTCAGGTGTGGGGCCACACAATGGGGGTTGCAGGCCTGATGCAGCTTGGAGGCTGCCAGTTGGGCAACACTGCCCTGCAGTATTTATTATAGTCAAATAATCACACAGAATCCCACCTGACAGTGCCAGCATTTTCCAGATAGTTATCCACTGAAATGAACAGGAAGTAGCTGTAATTAATTTAGTCATTTACATAGTTTATATTAATCCTTGTATGTTTACATAGTTGGATATAATCTTAAATGCGGTGGTTCACCTTTAAATTAACTTATAGTATGTTATAGAATTTTCAATTGGTCTTCATTGTTTTTTAAGTTTTTTTTAATTATTGGCCTTTTACTTCTGACTCTTTCCAGCTTTCAAATTGGGGTCACTGAACCCTTCTAAAAACAATGTTCTGTAGGGCTTCTGTAGGGCTACATTACTTTTTATTACTTCTCTTTCTATTCAGGCCTCTGCTATTTCTATTCCAGTCTCTTATTCAAATCTGTGCATGGCTGCTAAATAACACTAAAACTACAAATAATAAATGAAAAAAAATTGCAAATTGTCTCAGAATATCACTCGCTACATTATACTATAAGTTAACTCAAAGGTCATCAATCCCTTTAAAGTCCCTCTTATAATGTAATCTCAAATTGGTAAAGGCCTGTTTTGGATTTCCATTTCTGACTAAAAAATACTTTTCCTGTTTTTAGGCAACTCCTGACCTTTTGAAGGGACAAAAACAAGTTGCACAGCAAACCAATGAGGAAACTGCAAAACAAATACTATTTAACTATCTGAAAGAAGGGTCAGTATATTAAAACAAATATTATTTGTGCTAACCATTATATCAATTTGGAATGCCTAAAAGAAGGGGTTATTGTCTAAAATATCCTATTTTTTCTGTGTGTGTTTTTTTGCCAAGTGTTTGACAAATGATCATATATACTGTTACATCTTAAGTGTTCTCCTTTATCTCTTGTCAGCACTATACAATTTTGGCTAGTAGTAACACATTAAAAGTAGGGCTAAGAGGCCTAAGAGTTTTTTTGGCCCCTACCCTGGCTAAGGGTTACACTGATTTGAGTTACAGCATTTCCTTTAAACGTGGTCCTGAACAGGTGCTGCAGTCATTGTTTTGTCCAACACATGTAAAAAGTTTGGCTTTTTTGCTTAAATGATTTACAAAGATTCAAATGATTTACAAACATTCAATTTGTATTTAGCTATGAAAACTTGACAAACTCTATTGATATAGGAATGGATGGACTTATTATATAAATTGTATTAGAGCATTGTTTATTAAGTTAAACAATATTGTGTTTTAGGAGCCCCGATAATGATGATGCAACTAAAAGAAAAGTGAACCTGGTGTTTGAAAAAATCCAGACTTTAAAATCAAGAGCTGCCAACACAGTTCAGGTTGGTATTCCTGTTACATTGCTTTATAGTTTTTGAAATACTATTTCATAATGAAATCAAATATCGGGATCTGAGATGTGTTTTCTTTGCAATCAGAGGGTTATCAGGATCTATATATATATATATATATATATATGAATGGATGGATGGATGGAGAGATAGATAGATGGATGGAGAGATAGAGATATATTGTGATTGTTTGTACCAGGCATAATGTGAGCTTTAAAGGACAAGGAAAGCCAAAAAAAAATAAAATCCAATTTTTACTTTATTTAATGAAAAAGAAATCTATCTCCTATATACTCCTATATTGATTAAAAAAAAACTTTTTTTTAAATTTTTATTAGAACTCTGACTGTATGCAGTGAAATTCTCCCATAATTTACTGCGGTGGATAGGAATTGGCAGACAGCCCATAACTGCTGTGCAGGGAAACAGTCATATTTATGGACTGCATGGGGAGCCCCCCGCCTTACTTCCCAGCCTTTCAGAACTTCAGCAGCTTTGTTTCCCTATAGAGCAGTCACTGACTGTGTAGATATTTGTATTGGATTTTATTTTGCCTTTACATCCCCTTGAATGTTTCCAACTCCAGCTGCAGGGACAAAGATCATGGAGCCAGATTTAAATAGATGGGATTCTATTTGAAGGATATTTTGCTGCAGGCACTAGTTCCGTAGAGTTGGAGAAACTTTATACTAAACAATACACAAACTATAAAATCCACATTAGATCACAGGACAATACAGAAACCAGTGCAGTCTGTATATTTTGATTATTAATCAGTCTTGCTGTATCGGCTTCTGGCAGATATTATTTGACTTGTGCTGTTTTGATACTTTATGATGGTCCCTAAGCAGCCCAGGCCACACTGAGCATGTGCACAGTCTTGGTCTTTCAAAGATGTATAGCAAAGTTACAAGATGGTGACCCCCTGTGGCCAACTTTGAGCCATAAGCATAAATCATTTGTTTGATTAGGCTTCTGGTGCAGTAAGTTCATGTTTGTTTAGTATACAAAATACAACATTTCTAGCCTTATTCTATTTTAGACTTTCCTTGTCCTTTGAATACATACAATAACTTGAAAAGAAAAAAAGTCAGTTTATATTTGAAAATTCGATGGTCGAATACTTCCCCTTTAAATTTAAATTCGATCCCCTAGTTCGCCAGATTAAACCTACTGAAATGGGGATCATTCCCTAAGAACGAATAGGAAAAATTTGATCGATCATTTAAAAATCGTAGAAAATTCTAATCGAATTCAATCGAATTTCCCTATTCAAATTTTTTAAATTCCCCACTATTCCCTGGTTGAATTTCACATTTTTTTGCCATTCGAAATTCGACCCTTACTAAATCGGCCCCCTAATCTCTGCCTCACAATCCATATTATATTCATTATTTTCACAGTTTTTCCTGTATGCTTTTCTAAACCATTCCCAGTGAGCATAGTTGACGACACTACTGCAACTTTGTTGAGCCCAAAAGCAGGGATACTGTGATCCAGACAAGAGTATAGGAATTGGTGAACCAAATTACTCATACATTGTTGCAGTTTAAATACCTGTCAAAATGTGAGATGTTTCCAGAATTTAGGATCTTCACAGTTCAGTGGCAGAGGTTTGCAACAATGTAAAACATGTAAAATGTATTCTATAGTTATTCTATAGTTTTGTGGGAATTGTCATACCTTGGAGATAACTAATTCCATGCAGGATCTCTGTCAATGGTGGTGATTTGTATTGTGTGCCACTAAATCTTATTTTTCCTACTGGTAGGCTCTGTTCTTCCCTCTCATGCTAGGAGCCACACTCTCTATGTATTACCATTACATAATGGTTTTGCACATATTAATAACTGGGTTCTCTGACTATTTGTTTAGTATATAAATCAAACTATCAAAGTTAGGTTATGCTCTTTTCATTATCCCTAGAGAGATACTAATTATTTAATTTGCAACAAGATATATTTTTTTTTAAGATTTTTCTGCAAAATTCTGAATAGTTCACACTAATACCCAAACTCTTAAGGAGGGCAGACACTATAAGATCCATTCATTTGTTGAGGTTGTCTTTACATCTATGCCTGCCTAAGGGGAACAATATTGGCCTTTAATCTGATTGTTGGCTCCAGGGCCAAACCATCAGATTAGAGTAGTTGGAGCGAGAACAGCATGAACTAACGCATGTGGTCCCTGATTCATTGGGGAAACCCTGGCCAATTGTTATTTTTGTAATGACTTTCCAATAGAGTCTGAGTTTTTATTAAAAAATATTAAAAGTACAGTTGACGCTTGAAAGAAAAAACTTGAGGAAACAAGAAAAATAATTATACATTCAGCTCAATAGAAAAATGTAAAGACAGACAGACAAACAAACATATATACTGTATTTTTTCATGGATGTTTAGTTTAGCTGACATTTTTGTTGATTGTAAAACGCTTTGCTGTCACACGTATTGTATTTTGCAGGATCCTTCTGCAGATATCAAAGTTTTGCAGGAACAGAAAAATGAACTGGAAAAGAAAGTTTCCGCTTTGCAAGAAAGACTTGATGAAGAAATGAAGGTATGATCGAGGGTGCAGTTTAAATTTGCTGATCTAACTGATGTTCCAGATATTGTTGTGAGGAATATGTTTGTTAAAGGGTCTAGCCAGAAGCTTTATAATTTCAATATTTGGGTAGAGTTTTTTTGTTTTTTTTTACCCTGGTATCTGAGTTAAAAAAGCACTACGTTTACTGTTGCTTCCTGTTGCTGTAGATCAAGAGACTATGGGCTGGGGCAGACAGGGAGATTCTGTCGCCTGGCGATTAATCGCAGGCAACAATCTCCCCAAACTGCCTTCTCCCTGTCCGCTGCTTGTTTAAATGAAAAAGGGCCAGCGCTGTGCACACGCGGCGCAGCGATTTCCGGAATCGCCCGAAGTTAATTCGTGAGGAAACTTCGGGCAATTCCGGAAATTACCGCGCCGCTTGTGCACAGCGCTGGCGCTTTTTTATTTAAACAAGCGGCGGACAAGGAGAAGGCAGTTCGGGGAGATTGTCGCCTGCGATTAATCGCCAGGCGACAGAATCTCCCCGAATCTCCCTGTCTGCCCCAGCCCTAAGAGGTTGGGGACATTGAGCAATCTGATGTAATTGTTTTCATAATGTGTTTATTGAATGTTACATGGACTTGTCCACTTGATTACTGTAGAATCACAAAAGCAACAAAGGAGAATCAAAGACCAAAGCAAACATGAAAGACATCCAAGACCAGCTGGAGAAAAGCATGGAAGAAAATGTTGTTCTTCGTAAGAGACTGGGTGAAAGTGAAAAGGAATTAAGAAAGCATCTTGAAGAGTAAGTTTTTGGTTGAATGTGTGTGTATTCCAATATGTTTTATGTCAATGGTTCCTCAGGTTTCACACTGAGAATCACAGAGGGTGGAGATGAGAGAGCAAATACATGTTGGAAACAGCAGAGTTTGTTTTGTGCATAGTGACTATTTGAAAGGTAGCTGTGTTTTCTACACATATAAAGTCTTTCTTGTTGAGCAGGGTCAAAATAAAAATATTTACATTTTTAAAATTTGAACTCTCTTGCAGGACAGAAAACTGTTCCACAAACTTTAGATTTGCAAAAACATTTTTGCAAAGGGAAAACAAATGCTTCCATTGTTTGATATGCTTTAGAGCTTATTGAATATAGGTAAGGAGCAATTGCAGTTTAGGGTCCACTGGTGCATGGATAACTGTAACAAACGCAAGTAAGGCATATTAAATATGGCATAAAAGTACAAAGTACCAGGGAACCCAGGTACTCCTTTGTGCCTCCTGAATGAAGAGCAAAGAAGGGACATGCAGGGGTTATCCATATACCACCCATTCTGTAAAGAGACAGGCTCATCATTCAAGGATAACAACTAGTTGCAGCAATTAGCAGCAGGTGCATGATGGATTAAACATGACACATTGTGCCTTTTACTGCACTTTATTTGACAATTAGCAATTTGTGGAAATCTGGGCCTTTGTAGGAACAGAACAAGTGTGCTTCAAATTAAAAAAAATAATAAATGATGAAAAACTGCTGACTGCATGTTAATAACCATATACTGTCAGCAGTTTTTTCATAATTTCATCACACTGATTTGGAGTACTGAAAAACTGTGAGTATTAAGAAAAGGTACTACTCCGGTTTTATGAATACTATAGAACAATAATTGCTCTCTCTACATATGTGACATGGTTGCCATTTTATATGCCAGTAAGCATAGTGCTTTACCAATCTTTTGATGGTAGTAGATTTAAAAACACTTGGCAGTTATCGAGGCAGGAGTTGGTGGCATACACAGTTATTTTGCAATTGATGACTAATTTCCATGCTTCAACTTGGAGAGAATGAGAATGTCCTTTTGACACTTCTAACACTGTTTTGGCAGCCCCAATGGCTAGTTGTAACCTTTTTCCTTTTTAGATTAATTTATTTATAGGTAATTTGTTGATTGGCAGAAAAACACAAGATATTTACAATTGATTTCAAGGAACAGTAATACCAAAAAATTAAAAATCTTTTAAAGTAATGAAAATGTAGTGGCTGCCCCCATGGCTACACAGCAGCTTGTTTATATAAACTATAGTAGTGTTTCTGAAGCAAAGACGCAGTTTTACCAGTACAGGGCAACAGTACATTATACTTTCTTTTTTTGGTGTTAACTGTTTTAAAGTATGTTCCTTATGTATCCTTCTTTAGCTATAACACACAATAAAATGTATTTATTATTTTTTCTTTGATTGCCTGACCATTTGGTTTTAATAGATTGTTTGAACTAAAGATGGAACAAGAACAATATCAGACAGAGATCAGAGACCTGCAGGAACAGCTGTCCGAAATGCATGATGAATTGGATAATGCAAAGAGCTCACTTGATAATGGGGAAAGAGAAGCATATGTAGAGGTCAGCAATATAAACATACTGAGAAATATGGTTTTAAGTGGTATCACACTGTATCAATCATGTTGTGTGTCTCCTACAGGAAAATATGTGAATGTGTATTAATATACTGTATGCATCTTTATTCAGAAATGTATGGGAACCTATGCTTTGTTCTATGCCAAACATTACTTTAACAGGGATTGTAGCATTGGCACTACTTATTCTCCATCCATGTGGCATTCACTGCATTTTCACAATGTGTGTGAAAAGGTTTCATAATTCTATGATCAGCAGAAAGATCAAAACTATTTTGTGATTGGTTGCTATGAGTTAATGCACTGGGGCAAAGTTCATCAAGTGTGAGTGAAATAACCACTGTAACCACCAGTGCATGGGAATCTTAAGAAATGCTCCTTCACTTTATTTTCAATATTTACACATACACGCATGTGTTCCCTTCACTTCTCTCTGCATAATGAATATTAACGAGGCGGATGTGCCAAAATCAGCAATACAGAATGGCTTCCGCTTTTGTGCGATTACATAGAGCTTGAGCGGTGAATGCCTTCAAATTGCCTGCTTTCATGTTTTTAAGGCAGATCTCCGCTCACAATGACTCTGAAGCAATCAGTTCAGGGCCTGAGTTGGACCTGTTGTGTCTAAATTGTGGTTAATATGCCCATATTAAAGTCATGCACTGCAAGGGCTGCAATTTCACTTTTTGCTCATTAGAAAATACTTGTGTTTACATTGCCCATTCTAATGTAAATCTAGGAGCTGATGCAAATGAAACAAAGGTTCCAAGAGATCCTTTTGGCTAAAGAAGAAGAGGAAGACTTAATAAGGAAACGGGAACGTGAACTTACTGCACTGAAGGGAGCATTGAAGGAAGAGGTGTCCACTCATGACCAGGAAATTGATAAGCTCAAGGAGCAGTATGATAAAGAGCTGAAAAAGATCAGAGACAGTCTAAACAAAGAAGTAAAGGTAAGCTGTGATGTTTCAAATGTTTATTTCAGGAGATGGGCCGTTTATGGAAGCAGAATATGTGGTAAAAGCCCAGTAAAACTACTGTGTACTCTGGTCCACGTCTTCTATTAACACTGACAGATATGGTGTAGCCATGTTGGTGCTCACAGTGGACACATTTAGGTTTGAAAATGCACGTTTTGGTCCATATTCTCTATATATGAGAACTGAAAGCCAATTGCTATGGTCAGCAGACCCAATCTCTGATTCAAAATAGGTTCTGGCAGTACACAGAAGCTCAAACAGCCCACACCAGTAAACAAAACATTGAATGTAAGGTATCCTACAGCAGCTCCCCTGGCATTAGCAAGAAGCCACAGAATACTAGTCTAGACTTTCCTGTCAGTGCTTAGAGAACATAGCCCAAGTCTCTGCTGATGGAGAAATGGCCACTTGTGATTTAGATGTCAGTGGAATTAAAATTTTTAGGAGCTTGTTGGGAAATCTTATTCTGCAACAGATTGCCAGTTTACATTGATTTGAGTGTGGGAGTATTTTGTTGCCGTTATTTGGATTTGTACCTGTGGATGGAAAAAACGAACACAATCAACAAAACCAAATATTGGAGTTTACACTGAGTCACCAAGATATGACTTGTTAATAATTATACAGCCTTTACACGCTTGAAGCACCAAAAATATTTATGTAAATGAACATTTATATATTAACAGTATTTCAGACTTTTAACCTGTAATTGTCTGAAATACTGTTATTACGTATATAAACAGTCCCTACTGCATTAAATTATTTAAATGTACATATTAAGTGTCCATTTTGCTGTTAAAAAGTGTGCTTGAACAGACCTGAAGGATTACTGATGCTTACATTTCTTGCATAGCTGTTATTATCAAAGTTCACTAGGTGTTTGACCACACGTATTTGCTTTTCTAGTTATCAACATTCCACTATATGTGTTTAACATTAACAAGGTTATACGATGTTGCCAAACGAGTGGTTCTCTCCCCGATATGTCCACCTTGAGGTGGTGCGATATTGGGCTGAGCCAACATGAGAGGCAACATTTTTTTTATTAAAGCATTCATATCTGTTGTAAACACATTTAGAAATTTCAGCTGTCAATCAAATATTGCCTGCCCCTCCTCTATGCCTCAGGCATAGAGGAGGGGCAAGCAATTACTTTCCATTCAGCACTTGCTAGATGTCCCTGCGCATCGTACCTTCCCCTTCTTCTCTCTTTACAATTTAATTGTGTAACCTGAGCATGGGGATGGACATCAGCCGGGCCAAGGGGTAGGCAACCGCCTAAGGCGCAATCACTGGGGCAATGGCACACTTTTTCATTTTACTATTCAGATTGTTTGGCTTTTATTAATGGCTTTATAATTTTTCCAAATCGCATGACCCAACCCCCTCTGGGGTTTGTTTTAGCTGATATAAATTGTGATGGCGCTCCCCCACCCTGGAGCGTGACTTGGCGCCTTCCATGCTGACTTGTCAACGTACATGCGCAGTAGTCTGTGGTGCTGGACACATCAATACATTGGGTGTCAGTCATGTCATTGCAACAGATCATACAGCAGCAAAGAGGACCTGTGTACACTAGAAGTAGAAACTTGCGTTGAAGACATGTCCTGCTGGTGCTGGGCCTAGACTTTTATTACTGCTCTGACCGTGACCCTTGCTGGCCCAGGTACAGATCATGGGGGCTTGGACCTGGGGAAATATTGATGGCTGCTGGGCTGGCACAGGTACATATCATGGGGGGCTTGGGCCTGGGGAAATATTGATGGCTGCTGCACAGGTATGGCTGGGCACATTGTTGGCTGCTGGCACATGTATAGGTCATGGGGGGGCTTGAGCCTGCCGCCTTGGGTGAAATATTGATGGCTGCTGGGCTGGCAAAACCGGTATAGGTTGAGGGGCGTGGGCTTTTATTAAAAAAAACATAATGGCATAATGGTAAGGTGGGAAATGCTAATGCTGGACGGTGGGGGTGGGTGCACTGATCGATACCCTTGCCTAGGGTGCCAAACTACCTTGTCCCGGCCCTGAACATCAGGTCCCCCATTCTGGTGCACAAACAAGATTTTGAGATTATGCAAGGCTTCTCTTAAAGGAAAGCTATACCCCCGGAACAATGTAGGTCTCAATAAACAGATATTGCTTAAAACAACTCATATGTAAAGCCCTGCTTCGTGTAACTAAACCATTTTCATAATAATACACTTTTTTAGTAGCATGTGCCACTGGGTAATCATAAATAGAAAATAGCCATTTTAAAAAATAAGGACAGCCTCCTGGTATCCTAGGATCCAACGGTGCACACAAAAATGCCAGACAAACTATAAAGTTAGGTCACATGAACCAGTTAACAGACAAAGTTGTGTCTTTTGCTTCCACACTTCTTCCTGTTACAGTTAGAGTTGAAATATTTCTGGTCAGGTGATCTCTGAGGCAGCACACACACCATCACGAAATGGTGGTTCAAGGCAAGAGATGTAAAAGGGCAATATTTAATTAAATATATATATCAGGTAGGTAAGATTCTTTAATATGTCATTTAATTTGATATAAACTATCTGTTGCTCAAGTATTAATTTTCGGGGTATAGTTTTCCTTTAATAAGTGTCCACAATATTGCGCCTGCCTGCTTGCTAGAATTATAAATTTAGACAAATACAAAAGGTCCTCTGCAAAGTCATCCCAAATCTGGCCAGTCCTACTCTCAAATTGTATTTTATTCATTAAGGATTCTATTGCTTCATTATACAATTTATAATCCCACTGTTGTTTAATAAAAGGGCAACCAAGTTTGGGAGTTTTACTTTGAAAGCAGCAAGTAAGTTGCAGGTAAAACTTAGTCCCTTTGTAAAATGTATAATGAAGCAATAGAATTCTTTACGAATCAGATGCAATTTGAGAGTAGGACTGGCCAGATATGGGATGACTTTGGTGTAGTTGGCCAGCTTAAATATATTGCAATATATGGACAAATAATCTCTGTTGTTTAAAGGGTAAGGCATTTTTAGTAGCTGTATGCACAAAATGTCACAATGTCTTAAATATATTGATAATGAGTTGAGTGCAGAGGACCTCTTGTATTTGTCTATGTATTTTGTGGTCACAGCCTCATTGCACCCCTGCCTAATGGTTTTAAATAAGTGGTGAGCAAAACTTTCCCTTCTTTGTTATAGAATTATAAATTCCCAGACTGAAGGAAACAAGATTAAAATAATTTATACAGTGTAATTAAAGTTTATTTTGCTTGAATAATTAGGGTTTGGAATAATTTTTTCAGGTGACAGGTTCATAGCATTCCTGGTTTTAAAGAATTAGTTAAATCGTGGTTTCCAAAGCCATTAACACCTCTAAAATTTGACATTTAATAAATAGGCCTTCAAGAGTCATTCCCGTGTTCCAGAATCTTCTTCTGCCTGCAGCATTAAAATGTATGAAAAAACTGTAATTTGGGGGCTATGACAAAAGTTTTGTCATCCAATGGTAAACAGTGGTGGACAAAATGCACCTCTCTACCATCAATTCTACTACAGGTATGGGACCTATTATCCAGAATGCTTAGCGCCTTAGGTTTTCCAGATAACGTATCTTTCTGTAATTTGGATCTACGTACCTTAAGTCTACTAGAAAATCATGTAGATATTAAATAAACCCAAAATGCTTGTTGTTGCTTCTAATAAGGATTAATTATATCCTAGTTTGGATCATGTACAACAGGGGTCCCCAATCTGAGGGTTGGGAGGGGGGTCGGTGTCCGATTCTGCACGCCAGTGTCCAATCCTGGTGCGCCGGCATCCAATTTGGCACACTGGTGTCCATTTTGTTGCGCCTGCATCCATTTTGTCACACCTTGTAAAGGCTCCGCGGCCTACTCCAGGACTGCCCGTGGCCGGTGTTTTGGGACCCCTGATGTACAAGGTACCATTTTATTATTACAGAGAAAAGGGAAACAATTGTTTATAATTTGGATTGTTTGGATAAAATGGTAGACAGCCTCCCTGTAATGCAGAGCTTTCTGGATAATGGTTTCCGCAGATCCCATACTACTGAATGGAAAGCCACCTGTTTGACTGTTTTCAAGAATGCATTTCCATCACAAACCCTAGTTTTGTTCAGGGCTGTTTTTACACCTTTATCATGGGTCGAATTTCAAATTCATGGGCGTTTTTAACTCCCATTAACTTGAAATTCGACCAATCGAAATTTATTATGAATATAGAATTTGGTGAAAACTGTAATTGAATTAGAAAGGATTCGATTTGAGTTTTAAAAACTCGATTTGAGTTTTTCTCACAAAATAACTCGAATGTCAGGTAGGCTGCAAACAACTCCAAATTGATCTGATTGATCTCCTCTTGATTGATCTCCAAGGGCCAGAGTATGATCAATCTTGAAAATATAATTTTTGGAAAAACTCAAATCGAATATGAATAACTCCCTAGAAAGGTTTAAAGGTCAGTGGAGGTGGGAAAATGCTGCAGTTTGCCCCTCTACTAACTTTAACCTGAAAGTACTTGGTGTGCCCAGTCATAGACGAGAGGCAGAAAAGTTCGGCATTTTTGTGCGAGACCAAACTGCCACAATACATTGAGAAACATGTTGAAGCTGAGTGCTGCTTTCATTGGACTTGTAAGAACAGAAAAGCAGATGTAAAAACTATATACAGGAACAACTGTAATAGATATACTGGATGATACATGCTTCCATATTAGTTGTAAACAAAAGATTATCATACTCCCGTCTTCCAAAGTTAAAAGTCACATGGATTAAATTAGTTTGGATCAATTTTAGCCAAACACTTAGGTTAGAACTCCACAAGTGTTTTTCATCGGATCGACAAGTCGGATGTCAAGATTCAAATTGGACTGAATGAAATGTCACAGGTAAAAACTACATAACTTCAGGCGCAACGCGACTGTTGGATGCGGACGCAGTAAGGCTTCATCCGACAGTCTGACCGTGTAGTTGTTACCTGCGACTTTTCATTCAGTCCAATTATATTTTGACGTGTGCGTCTCCATCCGATTTGTCGCGTGCATTTTGACGGCGGGCGTTACCCTAAGGGGCAGATTCAGTATGTGGATTAAAAAAGACAGATTGTTTCCCCATACATCTGCAGGCATCACCGGTTTAATTTTTTTACCCGCTTTTTCTTTGAGCAGCTTCTGCCAGACCTTACTTTCAAAGGTCTGAATCTTTGTAAAATAACAGCGGCAAATCTGGCGTTCAGATGGCATTTATTTTACACCGCTTTTTACGCCATTTTCTGTGAATTTTGTTTTACGCAGCATAATAAATAGGCTCCATAGAATTTATTTAAATCCTGCAGCAAGTGATTATGCACAGAAACCATTGGGAGCAGGGCAGTTATTTTGGGCAATTTGTTGTAATCTGATTATTTTGAAATTTTGCTATGCTGTTTATAGGTAGCCAGAAGACTTGTTCAGGTATGGGACCTATCATCTAGAATGCTCGGGACCTGGGGTTTTCCAGATAATGGATATTTTCATAAATACCTTAAGTTAGCGAGAAAATCATTTAAACATTAACTCCAGTAGTTTTGTTTTGCCTCCAGTAAGGATTGATTATAAGTTAGCTGGGAGATGGCCTACCCGTATTTTGGAGCTTTCTGCATTACGGGTCTCCAGATAACAGATGCCATACCTGTACCTATGTACAATAAAATGTTTTGTTTGTGCAATATGAAGCTGTTAAAGGAGAAGGAAAGCTACTGAAGCAGCTTATTGCCAATAGATAAGCCACAATATTGCAAGCTATAACACTATATTTATTCTGCAGAATGCTTTACAATAACAGTAATCAGCTCTAAAAACTCTGTTTAGGATAGCAGCTGCCATATTAGCTTGGTGTGACATCACTTCCTGCCTGAGTCCCTCCCTGCTCACTCATAGCTCTGGACTCTGGAGGTTTTTGCTGCAAACAGGAAGTCTGATACAGAAGCCCATGTGTACACAGTAGAAGGAAAGAAATGCTGTGTGTCTTTTGACAGAGGACTCCGAGGAGCAGAATTACTTTGAGGGTTTACTCTTGTATTTATATAGACCTACTTAATGTTAGCCTTTCCTTCTCCTTTAAATAAATCTCCAGACATGGTGAGTTGCATTCATGTTTCTGAACTGCATTCATGTACAGATTAATGTAGTCATGAGATTGGCAGCTGCTTTTGGCTTAAAATGGGGAAAAACAAGTTAACAAGTATGTTTGATATAGGCCCCAAAGGAAATAATGTGGGTCAGGTGTAAAAAGTAGAGTCAGCAGTGTTTATTTACACATTGTGTTTCAGGAATGAATTCTGAGCATTTGAATCACTTCACAAATGGGAGTTCAGTTATACGCTCTGTTTATTTGCATTCATCATTCTTCTGAAACACTAGGGGGTTGGTGAACTTAAGTTATTAATGCAGTCAAGAAATAATGGTAGCTTGCTTTTAGCAAATCTAAATTAGGAATAATTTTAGCAGTTTGTCATAAGCTATTAATGTGAAGGCTATTGCTGGAGCCATGCTGCATTGTTTCACTGGGATTCAGGGCATTCCCACACGATCGACTAATGCTGGCAAACAACATGGCAATATAGTTGCTCTCTTGTAGCTCCTAACAGCCTTGACTTGGCCTTCTTCCTGTTCTTTGTCTAATGGCCGCCCTACACACATTTGAAGCAGGTCAAGCATTAAAGGAGCATGTTACATTGTTTCCCTGTTTGCTTAACCTATTCTTTTACTTACAGCTGAATCAAATCCATCAAGCAGCAACTTTCCTTATTGTTTTACTACTTTGGTTAGGATTAGGGATCACAAATAGCCTTGTTATTCTACTTTGAACTTGACAAATATTGATCACTAAATAAAGTGGCAGGAAGAAAAAAAAAGATTATTAATGGTAATACTGGTGTTGCTCACAGATGAGTTATTTTTGAAATCCCTGCAGTTAAATCTGTAAATATATAGACCCTTTAACTGACTTTTATATATTTTACTAAATTGGCATCTTCTAGCAGGTTTTAGAATACAATACTCCTCTTATTTGCATTACACAGTACTACAAGTTTTGCTTGAAATTAATCTTCTCAAAATATATACAGGTATGGGACCTCTTATCCATTGGGAACTGGGGGTTTTCAGATAACAGATCTTTTCTGGATTTTCATAACTTAGTCTTCTAGAAAATAATTGAAATATTAAATAAACCCACTAACCTGGTTTTGCTTCCAGAAAGGATTCATCATATCTTATTTGGTGGTGCAAGGTACTGTTTTATTATTACAGAGAAAAAGTACATAATTAAAAAAAAAATTGATTATTTGATTATAATGGAGTCTATGGGATAACGGGTTTCCGGAAAACTGAACCCATACCTGTAGTACCATGTGTGTATACACAACAAGGACTTAATTTATCATATTTGTAATATTCAGCTGAATATGTTTCTGTCCAAACAGAATTCCAGTGATCTAGCTAATCAGAAGAATGAAGCCAATCAAATAAAATCTGTGTTTGAAAACAAAGTGAAATTGCTGTTGCAAGAGAATGAGGAGCTGAAAAGGAAAATAGAGAACCTTGAGGTCAAAATCGCTGGACTTCGCAAGGAAATAAATGACTTAAGTGAAGAGAATGAAAGACTCCATGAAAAACTTTCAAAGTCTGAGGTAAGAAAATGTTGAATGTAAAGGTGTATTTAAATTAGTGTAGCTTGAAATTACTCACTCCCAAAGAAAATTTATTTTTAGGGCTCCACGTTTGCCTGTAAATAAAACATTGTTCATAAACCTATAATGAAACTACTCATTAAAAATGACCCTGCTTGGCCCCCTAATCACATCAACCAAAGTGTGACGTCCCACTTGTAGGGGGAACAGTTTTTCTATGATAGGTGCCTTTTAAGGAATGACACAGCTGTAAAGATGTTGATGAGAAAAGCCATCTTGATGCTATGGACCACCTCCACAATTCCAGGTATTGTTTTTTCTTTGTCAGTGACTTGCTGACTACAGTGTAATTTGTTGTGACTGTGGATTGAACTGGTCTTGCCTATTAATAAAAAATAATATATAATAGTAAGCACATTAGTGTTCTACCAATTCCTAAACAATTCAAATGATTGTTTGCAAGTGAAAATGTTTAAAATAGTGGTAGGGCATGTGCCTTACATTGATAAAGCATGTGATGCAGTAATGATACAGGCTTTTATTTCTTTCACAAACAACAGCCAAAACGCTAATCCATGCTCTCATCTTATGCCATTTAGACTATTGCAATATCCACCAAACTGGTCTTCCTGACTCTCATCTCACTCCCCTCCAATCAATCTTAAACTCTGTTACCAGGATCCTTCTGCTCTCTCCTAAAAGGGAATCTGCTTAACCCCAACTAAAATCCTTTGCATGGCTGTCTGTTAAAGTCATGTGACTTGTGCTGTGA
>CM044436.1:45442738-45471447 GCA_024363595.1 Xenopus borealis
AAGTTCTTTGTCCTATGATTCTGTATCTATTTATTATGTGATTTGTCTCCCCCATGTATACTTATTTATATATATATATTGTACTTTTATTCACTGTAAGCGCTGCGGCTCCTTATCAGCTCTTTACAAATAAAGTTATACAATACAAGTAGTGAGATGATCACAATTTTTAATTTTAATAATTTTTCAGCTCTTGACCCCATGCTTAATATTTTCAATTTTTTTTTATAAAAGAAAGTTTTAGTAGAAATCAACTTCTCTTAAATACCGAGTTCTTACATAGAGGGTGTTTTTGTTTTTTTTAAATTGTGTGGGAGCCTGGGTGTGAGGATACAGGATATTTAATTGATATAGTTTGTTGTAGTAGGCCCTGTGCCTGGGGGGTAGCCCTAGGGTGCCTATATAGTAGATTAATTTTTTAAAAATAAATATCATGCACATTGTAGTGCGGTAGTGGAATTGACATCACATGTAACTTGAAGTTACTTTACATGGCAGCCGTGTGCATGACATCACTTTGGCAACTTGGGGTCACGTTTAGGTCCGGTATCTATGATGGCACTGGACCTAAATACAGTTTTGCCTGCAGTTTCCATCTCTTTTGCTCTTTTCAGGCAGGTGATAATTCGTTTGGATGGGGGCAATATATGAGATAGGGGTAATGCATCTAAAAAGACTGCTGTACAGAGCCTTTGGTATCAAACAGCAGTGCATTTGTCAGAAGGGTTGGTTAACTCACTCGTCTACCTTTGTTTCTAAGAAAATGTCCTGAAAGTGTGTAGAGCTGGGTGGGGTACTAATGTACCGACTGGTTTACTACCTTTTTGAGTGTAATTACATCCAGTTACTAGTTGTGATAGATCTGATACACTGTGTGTGCTTTTGCTGGAAATAAATATTTAACATTTGTTGTAAAAGCTGTAAGTGGTCATTATGATGTACAAATATTGCTACAGAAAGAAAAGCAGCAATTGGTGATTGCCTTGGAAAATGCAAAGGACCAAGAGAAGGAAGCTCTGCAGTTTGCAAGAAACCTGCAAAATCAGCTTGAAGACACTAAGGTGGGTTTTCTATTATATAAAAAATGTAAATACATTATTTAGCATGTTATAGTTACTTTCATGATACTGTAATGGAAAACATGTTGACATCATTTAATAGTGCTACTCCAGCAGATTTCTGCACTGAAATCCATTTCTCAAAAGGGCAAACATTTTTTTTTATTTTCAGTTTTGAAATCTGACATGAGGCTAGACATTTTGTCAATTTCCCAGCTGCCACAGTCATGTGACTTATGCCAGCACAAGAGGGAACTGCTTTCTGGCAGGCTGTTGTTTTTCCTTCTCAATGCAACTGAATGGAACGAAGTGGGACATGGGTTTTTAAAATTGAGTGCTGTTCTTAGATCTACCAGGAAGCTGTTATCTTGTGTTATGGAGCTGTTATCTGGTTACCTTCCCAATGTTCTGTTGTTAGGCTGCTCGGGGGGGGGGATGATATCACTCCAACTTCCCCAACTTGCAGTACAGCAGTAAAGAGTGATTGAAGTTTATCATAGCACAAGTTACATGACTTGGGGCAGCTGAGAAATTGACAATATGTCTAGCTCCATGTCAGATTTCAAAATTAAATATAAAAAAATGTTTGCTCTTTTGAGAAATGGATATCAATGCAGAATTCTGCTGGAGCAGGAAAAAAAATGACAGTATCCATTTAACAAGACTGTTAACCTAAACCTATCTGTTTAAAATGTAAATTCTAAACTGTCTGTGCCTAATACAAGAGATGCTGTGCTTTAATAAAATATACATCTTACAAGGTGCAGTGTTGCACAGGGGGGTTCTGGCCCATCAGGGCTGCCTCATCAAGGGCCCACAGACACCCCTGGACCCCCTTCCACACCAGCCGCAAGCCCTCCCCGTTGCTGGTGCATACTTTCTTAACTCTTCAGGACAGGGGGAGGTTAGGCAGCAGCGCACAGTTTGGGGTAGCCGTGAGGAGTGGGGCCCACCAAATTTTTTCTTTGATGTGTCCCACCAGCCCAGTCTGACCCTGAGGAGGTGTAAAATGTAATTTAGAAATCTAACTATAATTTGTCATATTTGCAGTAATCCTTCACGGTAAGGCATGGGTGACCAGAGGTTGAAAGTGTAGTCAAGCTAGTCTTGATTTCAGCATTTAGGTATTTCTGTAGAGAATGGTTGGTGCCCAGGTAAACGTTATTGTGGCTCCCACTCATGTTCAACTGTTACTATTCAGGGAAGAAATGTATATAGAGAATACAGACCAAGTCTTGTATTATTATGCAATTGTAGCAAGGGATAGCTCATTTGCCATTTCGCTGTAGTAAAAGCAGTGAAGCTGATAATAAAAATGCTAAAGTTAAAAAAGTTAAGCTGTTTCTCCTCCCCACTCTCTCACTATAAATTAAAGGTAGAAAGGAATCCGATTACTTTCTATGTAGCTAACCCCATTCCAAGTTTCTAAGGATCTTCTAATAAAAATAATGATCAGCAGTTAAAGAAAACAGAGAAACACGGCAGTGTGTTACAGCAAAGTGTGAGGCAGCATGTAATGCAAAAGGATTTGATTTAGATACAGATTTGACAGTGCTAATTTTAGCCCTAAGACTTTATCAGCCTTCTCCTTCAGCCCCATGTGGCCAATCAGCCCTTCCATGTGTGGCACCAATGTAAGACTTAACAGCTGCCTTTACAAAATCTGCTCTGTGTATGGGTTGATATGCACATCTAAAAGGCTAATAAAAATGCAAAAAGAAATCTCTCTCTCTCTCCTCCCTCACTCCCTTTCCCCCTGCTCCTTGCTTTCTGGATAATATGTCCCATGCCAATAATATCAGATCATTCCAGGGGATAAATCTAGAACTTATGTAAGATATACTACAGATGCTTCTAACGAGCCCCACTGCACAGATTTTGGTCTCGCTTCAAAATAAATGGTTTATAGTGTTGACTATGGAATGCATGTTCGGGTGCAAGTTTAGCCATTTGGATTTTGTAGTTGATTTTGAGTATTTGTGTATTACAGAGAAGCCTCAGCCGAGTGTCTCATGAACACCAGCAATTAACAGAGAGGTTAAAGGAAGAAGCTAACCAGAAAGAACAGTTAAAGAATCTGAAGAATGAAATGGAAAATGAGCGATGGCAGTTGGACAAGACAATTGAAAAATTACAAAAAGAGGCAGGTTGAAAAGATATAGAAAAAAGTGAATGTCACTGCCAAATGTCACTTAGTTTTTTAGCTTTCATGTTGTTCCATTTGTTAGCTATCAGAAAGATTTTCAGATTGGCACCTAATTATGATTCTTTAATCCTCAACGGAATTTCAGTTTTTTATTGTGCTCTACGTCATCCCAGTGTTTGGCCTATAGGTTTACTATGGAAGGGGGCAATACATCCACTAAGTCATATTCCAGTCTCTTATTCAAATCAGTGCAGGGTTGCTAGGGTAATTTGTACCCTAGAAACCAAATTGCTGACACTGCAAACTAGGGAGCTGCTGAATAAAAAGCTAAATAACTATAAAACTACAAACAATAAAAAATGAAAACCAATTGCAAATCACTCTACATCATACTAAAAGTTAACTCAAAGGTGAACAACCCCTTTAAAGGCATTAACAGAATCAGCCATCACAAAATCATCTGGCAAGGCATTCCACAACCTCGCTGTATATTTGGCTGGTTAGTCTATTGCAAATAGAAAAAATAAAATACTGTACCATTACAGTAGGCATTAAGAGGAGAAAGCAGCGTAGATGTCATCACAAAAAAAAGAAACCAACTTTTGCAAATTTTTCACACAAGAAAATGCTTGCATTTGCCTTCTATTACAACACAAAATAATTGTCAATATGCTGTTTCCATTATTATTATTTTTTACTTGTATTTGAAAACCCTGTGTGAGAGAACTTCCAACATGTTGGTAGAACTAATCCAGCACCATTCTCTGTTTTCCATGTATTAAAACACTCAAGCAAAATGACTGTGACAGAGAGTACACAAATCGTTCCTAAAATCCTTCCCCGCACACAGCAAATGGGAGCAAGGCTGAGTCTGTAAATCATTAGGTTGGACCTCAGCATGGTGAAAATCTTTTATTTGCCTAGTGCATTGTTCAGTTATTTCCATCACAGGATTCATTACTATTTATAGTACAGGTATGAGACCTATTATGCAGAATCATTGTGACCTGGGGCTTGCCAGATAATGGGTCTTTCCGTAATTTGGATCTCCACACCATAAGACTACTATGAAATCATGTAAACATTAAATAAACTCAATGGGGCTGGTTTTACTTTCAATAAGTATTAATTATATCTTAGTTGGGATCAAGTACATGCTACTGTTTTATTATTGCAAAGAAAAAGGGAATCATTTTTAAAATGTTGATTATATCATTATAATGGAGTTTATGGGAGACAGCCTTTCCGTATAACGGGTCCCATACCTGTATAATGAAATGTATTCAGGGTTATTAGATATTTGATTGAATTAAATAGCAATTGTCGGCACATTTACCACCAATAGCTGCAATACGATACTGTCATCTCTACAAGGTCACTTTGGATATTATTGCCAGTGATTATTACATATACAGCAGAAATGATTTTACATAAATAGGTATCTCTGCAAGAGAATATTCTTAAATCCTGTATGCTCCTGATGAAGATTCCTGTAACCATCACAGAAATTCTTTGTTGCAGTTCTTAAAGGGATACTGTCATGGGAAAAATGTTTTTTCCAAAAACATAAGTTAATAGTGCTGATCCAGCAGAATTTTGCACTGAAATCCGTTTCCCAAAAGAGCAAACAGATTTATTTTATATTCAATTTTGAAATCTGACATTGGGCTAGACATATTGTCAGTTTCCAAGCTGCCCCCAGTCATGTGACTTGCTCTGATAAACGTTAGTCATTCTTTACTGCTGCACTGCAAGTTGAAGTGATATCACCCCCTCCCTTTCCCCCACCCAGCAGCCTAACAACAGAACAATAGGAAGGTAACCAGATAGCAGCTCCCTAACACAAGATAACAGCTGCCTGGTAGATCTAAGAACTGCACTCAATAGTAAAATCCAGGTCCCACTGTGACACATCCAGTTACATTGAGTAGGAGAAACAGCCTGCCAGAAAGCAGTTCCATCCTAAAGTGCTGGCTCTTTCTGAAAGCACAGGACCAGGCAAAATGACCTGAGATGGCCTCCTACACACCAATATTACAACTAACTACACTTGCTGATTCAAGAATTACATTTTATATTGTAGAGTGAATTATTTGCAGTGTAAACAGTTTAATTTAAAAATCATGACAGAATCCCTTTAAAATATTGCCTTGATGCAAAGTCTCCACACATCACTGAGAGTAGCTCAGCATCTGTAGTCTTGTCATTTTCCTTTACAAAGAGTAAAGGGAGTATTAGAAGTGCAATAGAGGTAACAACCACCAACACTGAATGCAGCTTTATTATGATACTAATTACAAGTAACTGTGGTGTGTCCACATTAAGCACATTTTCATATTTAATTCACTGACTATGCTTGTGACCTATTTAGCGGTGCCCTGGGTGCAATTAGAAAAGTATACCTGCCCAGGTTATCTTATAAGTGCCTATAGCATGGAATTCATTGTCAATACAACAAATTCACCACATGTATCTGTCAGTTTTATTGACTTGTTGTCATTATGCCCCCAAATTTTGAAAAGCGTTAACAGTAAAAAAACTTATTGTTTGAGTGTGCCAAAAAATCTTTTCTATAGTTAAAAAATGCTTTAATATATATTTAATAAAAATATTTAATAAAAAATGCTATATTTTTCCTGAAATCTTCAATGTGGCACTAACATTTTGGAAGAAAGAATGACATTCAAAATGTTGTAGCTATCACAAGTTCTGTGATATGTTATTTACGTTGACCCAAAGCTATATGCCCTTTTTTTTTTTTTTAAATTGACAGTAAAGGTGGCCATAGACGGTGAGATCCACTCGTTTGGCGATATCGCCAATTGAAGTGGGCGATATCGGGATGATCCGATCGTGGGCCCTAGGGCCCAACGATCAGATCATAATGTGGGTGATACAGGCGGTCGTATCGCGGGACCGCATACATGCACAGATGCGCCCGCGATCCGACTACGTTTTTTAACCTGCTCAATAAAGATCTGCCCTACTTTCGGCCAGATATCGATCGGGGAAGCCCGTCGGATGGCCCCACACACAGGCCAATAAGTTGTCGACTCGGTCTGTCGGCAGCTTATATCGGCCCGTGTATGGGGGCCTTTACTGAAAAAAATATGCATTGTTGGAATAGACTACATTCCACATGTTACTTTATTTAAATTTCTCTCTATTTACACATTTTTGTGAATACATTATGCCATTACATCATTATACACCCCTAACAAAAGGGATGTTTAATAAAAAGTCATTACAATTGTGCCATGCTAGCTCCATTCAGCCCTTCCACTTTTGACTGGTTGCTTTCCCAAGCTGTGCAGAAGAGTTAGCAGGGCTCAATACTTTGCATTGGAAGCTGCCAACCTATGCTATGTGGAGGGCAGAGAGCCAGCAGCTAAATGGACCTTCCAGTGAACTGCATTTCATCTTGTGTGTGAGCTTTGATGCCAACATCCTACTAGGTTTCTGGATAAGGACATACCCACTGCTCATTTGTAACATCAACAAGAATCACAGGGAATCCATGGGGAGGTCTATAAACAATTGCTTAAATAATGAGGGTATTTTATTTTTACATATTGCACTTTTATCATAATTATCTTCGGATAAGTGAGTCTTTTTCAAAACTAGTCTCAGGAAAATGAGAGAAAAAAATACTTTTGATGATTTTTCTAATTAGCAGCCATAGGGGCAGATTTACTAAATTCACATGAAGGATTCGAAGTTCGATCGTATTTTCAAAAGATGTTTTTGAAGACCACTTCGACCAGTGAATTTTGAAAATTCAATCGAATTGAATGATTTGAATAATTAGAATAAAAATCTATTTGAATATTCGACAATCAAAGTACTTCCCCTTTAAATTTTTATTCGACTGCCTAGTTCGCCAGATCAAAGCTACTGAATTGGGTTTCATTATTTATGATCGTATAAAAATATTCGATCAAATGGTTAAACGATTTTATCAATCAATCGAATATTTTCTATTCTATCGTTCGACCAAATTTGATCGAATTCGAAGGATTTTACTTCCCACACTATTCCCAACTATTCCCATGGTCGAATTTGAGGGTTTTTTAATCCTCAAATTCGACCCTTATTAAATCTGCCCCATAGTGTTGAATTATATAACAGCATGATATAACATTCTGTAGCTCTCCTTCTCATCATCTCATTCCTTCTGTCCCATATCTGTCAGATTTCAGAAAATGTTGCGTTTTCACGGATGTCCACAGTGGAACTTCAGAAGCAGTTTGATGAATATAAAGACAAGTATCGTAGGGAAAGTGCTGAAACGCAGCGACAGATTAAAGATAAAAATCTGGAAGTAGAGAGTGCTTGCCAGACTATTAAAAAACTGCAAGATGAGGTAAATTATAAAGAAGACTACTATAAGCTCATTGTACAAGATGACTTAACTGCCTAGTGGTCGACTTCAGCCATTCATATTTTGGTACAAAGCTCATCCCTATACCCCATATAAGTTACTTGTTTTTATAAAGATGAATCTCTTTCCCAGTCTTATTAAAGATTGCCTAGTTATCCTGAGAAATATTAGAATGTTTGCTGGTGAATTTTCTAAAGCTGTTGAGCATTTTTATAATCGGCAAGAGAAACCAGACTAATTATTGCTTTTGTAATTCTGTATCATGGCTCATTTTTTTCTACTACTTATAACTCCAGGTTCGCCATTTGGAGGAGAATTTGCAAGATTACCAGAGAGCCCAGGATGAAGCTTTAACCAAGAATCATCTTCTTCAGCAGACCATTAAAGACCTTCAGTACGAGCTAGATGCTAAAACTCATGTGAAGGATGATCGGATCAGGCAGATCAAATCAATGGAGGTATTTTTTTTCTGAACAGAACCCTTCTTTAGTTGGTAAAGGGCAAACTGTGCATCATTTCAAAAACATGGATATTCTTTGTAAGAGAATGCATTCCATGTATGTGACATATGTTTGTAGAATAATCCATCTACTCTGACACACATTCACAAGAACCTTATGTTTGGGGAGTGAGGAATGTGATCTAATAGAATATATTATGTTTTGAGAATGGCTGCATGATTGGAATTTGCTACATTGGTTGAGCATTCGTACCACAGTACTTTTTCCAAGTTCCATCATTGCAGGTCAGATTTTCATTGTTCCCTCTTTTGTACCATTAAGATGTTGTAGACCTGGGTGATGAATTGGTATCCGTTGATTTGCTTTGATAGCAAAACAGACTGGCATATCAATCATCATGGTAGTAACAAGGTTTTGCTAATGATCCCATTCACTCTTCTTGGGATCAGTATGTTAATGTTTTAAAAACAAAGTAGTTTTTTGTTTCTTTTAGGACAAATTATCACAGTTAGAAATGGAACTTGATGAAGAGAAGAACAATTCAGACCTTCTGTTAGAGAGAGTAACCAGATGCAGAGAGCAGGTATGAATATTTACATGGTACCCTGATAAATATAGTGGGTGCCAATAAAATATGCTTGGTTTCATTTTTGTTGCATTTTTTGGTGTAATAGCTTCTGATTTCCAAAACGTGTACAAAAAAAGTGAACAGATTGTTCATTTACAGTTAGGGGGACGATTTACTAAATTCACATGAAGGATTCAAAGTTCGATTGAATTTTCAAAAAGATACGAATTTTCGAATGTTTTTGAAGTCCACTTCGACCAGTGAATTTTGAAAATCCGATCAAATTGAATGATTTGAATAATTCGAATAAAAATCTATTCGAATATTCAACTAATAAAGTACTTCCCCTTTAAATTGCCTAGTTCGCCAGATCAAAGCTACCGAATTGGGTTTCATTATTTTTGATCGAATATAAAAATTTGATCAAACGGTTAAAATCATTGGAATCGTTCGATTCGAATGATTATATCGACTTTGAAGGATTTCACTTCCCATACTATACCCAGTTATTCCCATGGTCGAATTCGAGGGTTTTTCAACCCTCGAATTCGACCCTTAGTAAATCTGCCCCTTAGTGTTGAGGGCAGATTTATAAAAGGTCAAATTTTTAATTTGTCAGTTTTTCTTTTACTCAAATGAATTCGAATATAATCACAACTCGAATTGGAGGTTATTTCAGAAAACATTCAAATGTCGAATATTTGACTGAATAGTACAGACCCATCGTACGAATCAGGTTTTCAACATATTCAAATGGTTTAACAGACTTCTGCCATTGACTTCTAAATAAACTCAGCAGGTTTTAGGTGGTGAATATTCGAATTAGAACTGTTTTCAAGGTCAAGGTGTGATAAATCTCTCATTAGTGGTTATAGTAGGATTAAAAGTGTGCTTGCAAATAGCTAGGGATAGTCTACATTAGTCTTTATCAATTATGATTGTGTAAACTTATGTTTTGCTGTAACTTTACAGAAAGCTGAATGTTCATTATGCCTTATTAGATGTAAGCTTTCGAAAATACTATCCTGGGTTTTACTGAGGGCCAACACTGAAACAAATGGCAAAGCTTTAGGGACACACTAGCAGGAAAAGAAAGGACTTAATTTGTAATTGCTTCTGACTGTGGGTTTCTTTGCAGAAACAGAGGGAGAGTGGTTTGTTTCTATAGCTACCATGGAAGGATACAATTTCAAAGGCTTTGCAAGGGTATTTTTTTTTTTGTGCATCTCTGCAACATTCTCAGAAGGTTTCACAACAACTGTTCCTCTGGCCACTAGGTGGATGAAACAATTAAATAAAAACTCACAGCAAAGTGGGATCTTTTTGGGATCTTTTTAATCAACACTTTTTGGAGCTGCTGGTCTGTAGCAATTGAATTTCTAACATATCTGAGCAAGTGTCCCCCTCCCTCCCCACCAGCCCTGAGACTGAACACCGTATTTTTGACAACTATGAGATGCTTTCAAAACCGTAACCAGTTTAAAGAGACACGGAGGGATGGAACAGAGCTTTCTGCTATCAATAATTGACAAGAAATGAAATTGTGTAGTTTCATTAACAGGAAAATGATAACCAGCTGTTTTTAATACTGTGTACAGTACAAACACAAGTTCTGCTTATTAAATCCATGTTGGTTGTCAAAGGGCGTTTATGGCTCATTGAGAATACTTTGTTTTCAGTGTTCACCAAACCCAGCTGTGAGAATGTTCGCCAAAAGCTCGGTATTTGTTGTTCCTCTGTGGGTGAAAATAATGAATAAAAAATAAATTGCTTGTTTGCCAGAGGAACCTGCACAATATTTGGAATTGCTGGCCTCCGTGAGCACAGGAATCATTGCTCGCTCTTCGTCAGAAATAACACTTGCACTTCTATAAAACGAAATTGCTTGTGGTTGAATGTTTCCTGCAATATTGAAAGTGTGTGTTTACAAAAAGAACTCTTGCAATGGAATACTTTCATTTGCCTTTTAAATGCAAACTCTGAAGTGTATCTTCTCTCACCTGTGGTTGTTTTCATTTGAGATGTGAGCTGACCTATCTAATCAGTACCACTCAAAGGAGAAATCAGTCTGTCCGTTTATATCTTTCTTGGCAATATAAAGAATGCTCATTGTAGGTATTGTGATGCAACTGAGTTTCCCATTGTTTGAATTTAAGGAGAAAGGCTACTGCAGCAAAACACCAACATTGCCAGATATGACATTATCCTATTTAATATTATTGTGGATCATGCTAAACAACATCATCAGATGCTTTTTTTTTTAAGGAAATCTACCAACAACTGCTGGGAGTTGCAATTAACTTACTTGGAGGTGACAAGCTATTATCCCAGAACACCGGTATAATGCAAGAGTCACTGCAATAATTGCCTCTCTGTCCTATAATTTAACAGGATGTTTTCATCCCATTAGGCAAACAAACAAAATCTTCATTTTTGTAGAATAATATGAATCACCTATTACTTTAGGGTTGGAAACTCTTACACATCCACAACAGGCATTGATAAAAAGCCCTGCTTGGATTAAGCACTGTAATAGTCAAGCTGAGCTCAGGAGAGGAGCTTATTAGAACAAATAGGAGCAGACAGCTAGAGCAGAGTTTCTGTAGGAACCAGCAATGCCATCTCTTCATTGGCTGCTGGACTGGAGGCGTGTTTCATATCTGAGAAAAAGTGAGCATGCTTAGTAGCCAACAGCCTAAAGCGAGGAGGGGGCAGAGTGGGTTAGAGGAGGTGGAGGAATCCTAACTGATGAAGCGGATGCTGCAGCCTTACTATTGACCTTTGAACAACCAGAGTGGCATGTATTTAAAGACTTCAGAAAGGCTGTTGAATGATAATTTGTGTGTGTGTTGGAGGGTTACATTTAAAGTCAGTTACTCACTGCAAAGGTTCAGGAGTGCAAGAAGGAGGGAGCAAGATGTGAGTTTTTTTCTGCTGCACTGCTTATTGCATCAGTGGGAGCCACAATAAGTGCTCAATGGTGGCTGAAAAGGTTGAGGTTGCCATTGGCAAAGTAAACATAATCATTCTGGTTATGAATTCAGATCTTCAGGTGTCCCCAACATCTAAAACTTTCTTTTAAGAAATCCGTTAAAGGGGTTGTTCACTTAACAACCCTTTTTTTCACCTTAGTTGTTTTCAGATAGTTTACCAGCTTTTTTTTTAAGTACTTTCTGTTTTGGATTTGTGATTCTTCTTATTTAAAAAGGTTAATTTTTCACATTTTTATGTCTTTCGGAGGAAGCTTTGGGGGGGGGGTTCACTGACTGTAAACGGTTCTAAATACATTTAGTTGATTTCTTATCTTTGGCCCTGCTGAGCAATCCCTGAGTTCATTAAAGGCAGGCAGCTGTTGAATTGATACAATAGTTGCACATATTCCACAGATGCCGCTGAGAAATGGATCAACTAAATGTATTGACTAATGTTGCAAATTGTAACCGTTCAGATTCCGCACCTGGATGAAAGAGCTGCCAGACAGAAACACCACGGACAGGAACATTAAACTTTAATTTTGGAAAAACGTCAAAAATAGAAAACAATTGAAAATGTATATTTCTGGTGCAATCTGAAAACAACTGAAGTGTTTTGAATGTGAAAACCCCATTTAATAGTATATTTTACTTTTATTGATGATCTGCAGTTGAAACCAGACCTCTGTTTTAGCTGTTTCTGGACTTGAACCTACCTACTCCTCAACCATCAAAACATACATTGTAGACTCTTCTTTTTAAATTGCAAGCTTCATGCTATGTGTTATGAATCAATGCAATATGGTGCCTATGCTGAGCACTTTAAGGGGGCTATTTATCAAAATAAAAAAGTTCATTATTTTCTGAAAACTATTGACCAAATCCTCATGGAACTTTTCTCTCTGTTTCTATCTAAATACATTTTTCTTAACAGTTCTTGTGCAGGGAAAAAAATATATAAAATCATGAAAAAAAAAACAAATTGTATGAATTTTTAGGATTCATCACCAAAACCTGCAACTTTTGGATTTTTTTTTTTGGATCACATCCGAAAACCACAAAATCTTCTAATTATTGAACAAAACCCAGCCTAGATCCATATATAAATGGGATATCTGCCATTGACGTGGCATGAACTTGACAGGTCTGAGTTAGAATACTTTTGTAATTTGGATTCTTATGAAAAAATAGTTTTTCCCTTTTAAAGGGGAATTCAACCCCCCCAGGTGCTAACGCAGGAGCAGGCAGTTAATTTCACTTTGTGTTTAGCATTTACTAGTTTTGACTGCACTCCCCGCAGTCCCTCTGCTCTCTTTACCATTTAATTGTATAACCAGTACATGGGGATGCACATCAAGTTTCCCATTCTGGTGCACAAACAAGATTCTGAGATGATGCACGACTTGCCTTAATAACAGAGTCCGCAAAATGGCTCCTGCCTGCTTGCTATAATTATGAATTCACAGAATGAAGGAAACAAGATTCAAAAAATTAAATAATATGATTAAAGTGTATGTTACTTGACTAACGTTATAAATTAGAATTTGAATTGTTTTTTTTTGGGTGACAGGTCCCCTTTAAGAGTTGGACTTCCTTTTTTGAGGTCTACCCATATGCGGGTTATGCCTTTATATTTATGGTACAACATTGTGTTTTTAGATGATACTATACTGTGAATGCCTCACATGTGGGTTCTGTAGAAGAGACAGGACAGAAATGCAGGAGAAGGCTAAATATGCACTGGCATAAAATAAACCAAAGAAAAATAGAAACATCAGTAATAAAGTATACAATGGTACACATCTAGTTTTTGTGCTCTCTGCACTAGAAGAGCCGAATTTCCAGGTTAAAAAATGGAAATTTGTCTCTTAGTTACCAGGTGTGGCATAGACTTGATGTGTGACAGGTACCTAAAATGACAAGAAATATATGTCCTGAGTGTCACAAAAGAACTACTATTCCTTAGCACTATAGAAATAAAGGGTCATAATAACTCTGCTGAATAAAATAAAATTGCATGTGTGACAGCATAGACCAACATGTGCTAAATTTTAGTGTTCTATATTGTATGTGCTCACCCTGCCTTTCTTTGGCACATACTCCCACAAACACTGTTTCAAACAGACATTTTAACTCCCATTAACCATCATTTTCTCTTTTCATGGCAGATTGAGCAAACGAGGAGTGAGCTTTTTCAAGAGAGGGCAACAAAACAAGATCTAGAGTGTGATAAAATATCATTGGAAAGACAGGTAATAATCAGCTGGAGCAAGGCCTTTGCCAGGAGTTGGTAGTGTTTGGGAACTGTATATTTTGGCAAAATGACTATGAAGATTCTCATTCATCCAGATCATGGTATATCTAACACAAGTAACTCAAAAACAACTGGACTTTCGGAGAAATTGTAATGAAGACGTTTTGCTGCTCTTCCGAGCAGCTTCTTCAGTTCAACTGACTGGTGTAGGGGAGTTCTCGGCATATAGACTCTTCCAACAATCCAATCACAATGGCACATTGTCACGCTTCAGAGAGGTGACATCTGAAATTCACATCTGTACCCCGGAGTTTTACACATCCATTCATGCAACTCTCACAAGTAATAACCGTGTCTAGGAGTTGCGTGACACATTGGTAATCTTATCATAGTAACTACACAGAATCAACACCTCTGTGAATTTCAGATGTCACCTCTCTGAAGAGTTACAATGTGCCGTTGTGATTGGATTGTTGGAAGAGTCTATATGCCGAGAACTCCCCTACACCAGTCAGTTGAACTAAAGAAGCTGCTCGGATGAGCAGTGAAACGGCTTCATTAAAATTTCTCAGCCAACCCATTTTATTTTTTTAGTTACTTGTGTTAGATATTTTGGCAAAGACTTGCCATTTATTGCCCAATGGCTGTGATGTGAATAAAGGCTGAAAGAAAAATAATACACAGTCCAAATACAAAGAAAAGTAGTAGTCCAGCCTTACATGCAGTAACCACTGCTTTTTTATTGCTGCTGTGCCCAGGTGGAAATGGTGGTGGTTAAAATGCTTTGTCAGCAATTCCCTAGGATACACAGGGAAACCAGGTGTTGAAGTAGATCTAGTACAGGTAAACCACTGCACCGACACTTTAGCATTTGAGTTGTGGGCTATCTGTGCTTGTTATACCTGCCTTAGGCAATGCAATTGCTATTTATCTCTAAAGGTGGCCATAAATGTAACAATTACAATCTTTCCTGGAAAAGATCTTACCAAGAAAGCTCATTTGTTTCAATACACACGTGTAGAGTGGAATCGTCCGATATACAGGTAGAAAATATAGAATTCTACATGTATCTGATGATTCAGCACTGGCCAATGATTGGGTACCTATCAAAATTTTCCACCTGGGTCGATTGATAAGCCGACCAATATCCGGTATTGGTCGGCTTGTCTCCTGCCATACATGCACAGAATATCATATACGAAAATTAGTTTTGTACAATATTGTTGTGTGTATGGCCACATTAAAGGGATACTATCACGGGAAAAAATGTTTTCTAAATGCGTACGTTAATGGTGCTGCTAATTTTGAAATCTAATATAGGGCTAGACATATTGACGGTTTCCCAGCTGCGCCAGTTATGTGACATGTGCTCTGATAAACTTCAGTCACTCTTTATGGAAAGCCCATCAGCAGAACAATTTGAAGGTAACCAGGTAACTGCTCCCTAACACAAGATAACAGCTGCCTGGTAGATCTAAGAACAGCACTCAATAGCAAAATCCAGGTCCCACTGTGACACATTGTTACATTGAGTAGGAGAAACAAGAGCCTGCCAGAAAGCAGTTCCTCCTAAAGTTCTGGCTCTTTCTGAAAGTACATGACCAGGCAAAGTGACCTGAGATGGCTCCTACACATCAATATTACAACTAAAAAACTACACTTGCTGGTTCAGGAATGACATTTTATATTGCAGGGTGAATTATTTGCATTGTAAACAGTGTAATTTAGAAAAACTACATAATAAAAATCATGACAGAATCCCTTTAAGGGGCACTTTGACCACCACTGTGAATATATGATATTTTAAGTATTTACAAGTATTGGGTAAAATTCCCCTTGGAATGAATTTATGTTTAATGCAAGGGCATCACAAAGCTCTGATATTAATGAATGCCACTAAACCCATCAACCATGCATTAGGTGTAGAATTACAGTGAGCTATGCAAGTAATTGTCCTGTTTTAAATGAAGTATATATTCATTAAGTTGTGTATTGTTGTGAGACCGTGTTTTTTCTTTTTTCCAGAACAAAGACCTGAAGAGCAGAATAGTTCATCTTGAAAATTCACACAGATCAAATAAAGAAGGGCTTGTCACACAGATGGAAACAAGAATAGCCGAACTGGAAGAACGCCTGGAAAATGAAGAAAGGTAAGTTTAGGGTACACCTGAGCATGAATAGCAATTGTAGGTTTGGATATGGGAACTTCAGAATTGGTGTCATGTAACCATACCTTAATTATACTGTTGTAGTAAAGGGAATTATGAAACTGATTGCTTTGACTTGGCATTCTTTTAGCATATTACTTGTTTGCCATCAGCTCCACTGTATTCAGCTAGCTTTTATGTTATCAAAACAAAGGCCCGTCCACTCTATTATGGAGCCTCAGGACCTGCCCCAAAACTTTGCTGTTGGTCAGTATTTCCCTTTTGTAGGGCAACCTTATGATTTTGTTGATTTTTATACCCTGTTGTCTATTTCCTGATTTTCAGGGTTTCCAATGAAAATTTAAAAAATTCCTTTTCATTATAAGAGGTTAGTGCTCCTACTGTATATTATATGGATCTTCTAGCTTTTTGATTCCTGAGCACCCTCTTAATTATCAATCACAATCTATTAAACCACCCAAATCTGCCAGTAATTGCTGCAATAGCTATATTTAAGAATGAATGAATCATACAATAATAATATAAATAACATGTAGTACAATCTACACCAAACATTATTCATAATGGTTGCAATCAGCAGCCTCACTGAATTTCTCTCTATGTAGAGGGGTGTTAGTAAGGTTGGCAAGAGAATAAAAGTGAAGGTATTCCGCAAGTGCAGCAATATAATGGCTTTGCGTTATTATTTTGTCACTTTATGTTGTCAAGGTTGCACATAGTAGCACATAGTAGCAGATCACCAGGAATTCTGAACAAACCTGACTAGTAAATGTTTTTAAAACCTGCACGAGGCATAGCCACCTTGTTAAGGAAAGAAATCTGTAGCTACTTTCATGGCTGAATAGGCTTCCAGCCACTTCCATCAGTTGTTTTTCAATTACATGTTTATTCCTGTGCATCTTGTTTTTACTCAGCAGATAAAGTTTAGAAAACGAACACTGTAGTGGTGTGCTTTTCAATAGTAGTATCAATGACAACGTCTCCAGTACTTTAAGGGATCTCTTCATAATTGTGTCTGAACATCCATTAGTCGCCAACAGGCATAAATTATTTAATCAATATATTTTTATGACTCTTCTGAATGGCAACCAAATGTTTGTCGCTGGTAATTGCTTGGAATATTTAAGAGGGTTGTATATTTGATCAGCATCAGAGTGAAGTGAAAGTAGACGGCTGTACAAAAGCTGGCTCAAATTCCTGCTTAACATTCAACCAATGTTCTTTTCCTCTCTCCTAGGGACCGGGCAAGTCTCCAGCTCAACAACCGCAGGCTGGAGCGGAAAGTTAAGGAGTTAATGATGCAAGTGGATGACGAGCACCTTACTCTAACGGATCAAAAAGATCAGGTAGCAATGATTTAGCTGTACATAGTCTACACAGTTTGATGCATATTTATCCTTCTCTAGAGCTTTGCTATGTAATATTTTTATTTGTTCTATATGCTCAAGTAGCCCAAACCTTTAAACTGATGCTGTGGATTAATGCCTTTATACACATTTAGGGGCAGACTTATGAAATTCACATGAAGGATTCTAAATTCAATCAAATTTTCAAAAAGATTTGAATCAAATCGAATGATTCGAATAAAAATCTATTTGAATATTCGACCGTAGAATAACTTGCCCTTTAATTTTTTATTCGACTGCCTAATTCGCCAGTTTCAACCCACCGAATTGGTTTTAATTATTTTTGATCGATTAAAAAAATAGTTCGAATCGTTCGATTCGATCAATCAAATTATTTCTATTCAATCGTTCGATAGTCGAATTCGAAGGATTTCAATTCGACTGCAATTCGATTGGTCGAATTTGAGGGTAAATTCACCCTCGAATTAGACCAATAGTAAATCTGCCCCTTAGTTTTAGAAGTCTTAATTGCCTGTAAGCAACATTTTCCTAGTACTTCCATCGCAGAGAGAATATTAAATCTGTTAAGCCCTGGTTTGTTTCCATTTCCAACCTTTAGATAAGTTTGAGACTGAAGTCAATGAAGAGGCAAGTTGAAGAAGCTGAAGAGGAAATAGACAGACTAGAGAGCACTAAAAAGAAACTGCAGAGGGATCTAGAAGAGCAAACTGATATAAATGACCAACTTCAAGCTCAACTTACTGCGGCTAAAAAGGAACTCAGGTGAGAAAGCTGTGAAATTACTGGCCGGACCTGGTTCTTTTGTATTAGTAATATATATCTATATTATACTTGTGTAATGTGGTAGGCAAGATGCAAGTCAACAGTAATACAAATTACACTAGAGCAAGCAAGGCAGCTAATGAGAGAGGAACCCTCCCCCTGCTGTCCACTTTAAATTAACCTGTAATTTATAGAAACTGCTTTTGGATCAAGAGGAGGATTTTCAGAGGTGCATTCTGGAAGTTAATGTGTGACTTTCTCTTTGACACTCTGTAATGGCTCTATACATCTGATTGGAATGCATTGTTCAATTACTTTGGACACTGTTTTGAATCTGCCTGAGAATCCAATTTGTTGTGCATTAGCTATAGTGATAGAAGGCCCTGTGTAATTAACACAGTACTATAGGCCTACAGTCAGTGTCCATGCAGTTAAATTAATTTGCTCTATCCTTTTTGGAGTCAGAAAGGAACGGTCTTTCACTCTGAAGGAGAGTCATCATGGAAGTGACAGTGTTTTATGGATATGTATTTGGTTTCAATAACTATGTAACTTCTCTATAATAAATTGACATTGCACAATGGCAGTTGGGTTGAATCTACAACAAATCAAGATTCAGAGTAAATATATATACATTATATATTATTATTATATATATATATATATATATATATATATATATATATATATACATTAGTTATTTCCTTTACAGGGCAAGGAAAGTGTAAAATAGAATAAGGGTAGAAATGGTGTATTTTGTATACTAAACATAAACATGAACTTACTGCACCACAAACCTAATCAAACAAATGATTTATGCTTTCAAAGTTGACCACAGGGGGCTGTCATGTTGTAACTTTGTTATACATCTTTGCAAGACTAGACTACATACACATGCTCAGTGTGGTCTGGGCTTCTTAGGGATCATCATAAATGATCAAAAAACAAAGCTGCTTGAGTTCTGCATGGCTGGTAAGTAAGGCAGGGGCTCCCCCTGCTGTTCATAAGCATGATGGTTTCCCTGCCAGAAGATAGGGACCGTCTGACAATTCCTATCCACAGCACTAAATGAAGGGAGAATTTCACTGCATACAGTCAGTTTTCTTATAAAAACGGTAGACAGTTTTTTAATTAAAGTATATTGGAGTGGCAGACAATATTTGATTGACAGCTGAGATTTTTAAATTGGCTTAAACCAGCTATGAAGCTTTAATAAAATATTGGAATTGGATTTCATGTTTGATTTGAAAAGGACTTTTATTATACAGATTTATGTGTCTGGGTGACAGGTCCACTTTAAGCTGTTACAGTTTGGCATTTTTAGTTTTAGTAGCCCCAAAAACCTGCAAATTAAAAAAATCTAAACAATCTATTATTTATTCCAATAACAGACGCAAAAGTTCTCCAAGCCGAATGGTTAATGACCTTGAGGATGATGACGATGACCTGAGCACTGATGGGGAGAGCCTTTATGATGGTCCATCCATATATACATTCTCTAGAGATGATGGTATTCGAGCCTGAGCTGCATATTGTTTTGTACTATGGGGGGAAAAAGAGAGACAAAAGCTTGGAGTTGTTGCATACTCGACAAAGCTGGTACCACATAGCTAGACACACGAGCAGTTATGAAGGAGGTATAATTGGAAACACAGCTGAATTTTCAGTTGTAGTATTCTGATTTGTGTATGTAAATGTTATGCTTGATCTAAAACAATCATTTATACTTTGCCATGCAAATCTTTCACTGAATATCTTCCAAACTTATTCTTATGATTTTAAGTCTATGCACTGCAGTTATTTAATGACTATTACATAGACATAGAAAAATATATTGATGTATATATTTGTTTTATTGATTCATACACTTCAATTTTGTAAAATCACATTTGGTGACTTCATTTCTTACTATTATCAAATGAACTACGTTCTTTTTAATATTACCTCTATTACTGGGCCATATAAAGTCATGTGTAAAACGGTGTCAATAAAGTGGCAGAGCCAGAAGTGGTATAGAAATGCTACTTTGTTTTTCTTCATTTAAATTCCACATTATAGTGGGATACATCATGGATACATCAGGACTGTCCTGTTATAGCTGATAAAAAAAATTAAAGACTGTATAATAACCAATGACTGTACAGGTAGGGGATCCATTATCCAGAAAGCTCCAAATTACAGAAGGGCTGTCTCCCATTGACTCCATAATAATCAAATAATCCAAGTTTTTAATAATGATTTCCTTTTTCTCTGCAACAATAAAACAGTAGCTTGTACTCGATCCCAACTCAGATATAATTAATCCTTATTGGAAGCAAAACCAGCCTATTGGGTTTATTTAATGTTAACATGGTTTTCTAGTAGACTTCAGATATAAAGATCCAAATTACAGAAAGATCCATTATCCAGTCAAAATAAATCCATGTCTTCACTCTACCTAGTTTCTATATCTGTAAATTATATCAAGATACACGGGACCAGTCAAGGGAATCTGATTATTTTCTGAAGATCTGTAGAAAGGTCACCAACTCATTTGCCGCTGATTGTTAGCATGAAAGAAAACTGATTGCTCTTGAATAGAGGCATTATGAGACAGGTGCTATAAGTTTATGGTTTCATATAATTAATAGTGATAAGAAATATGTCTTCAAGGTTTTAGGCTGAATATACTATAAGATGCGTAAAGTGACCCTTGGTTCTGTGGTGTAACTAGGTATTACTGGGCCCCAGAGCAAATAATTTTTTAGGCCCCTGAAACGTCTATAGATTGACCTGTTTTACCAATATTTATTAAAACTGTACATGAATTAGGACTTTATGGGGCCCCTCTACCTCCTGTGCCCCCCCTGCAGCCACAGGGTCAGCTTCCTCTGTAGTTAAGCGCCTACTTCTGTATCTCAACAATCAGAGGTTAGATTTTAGCAATTAGAATAATGAAAACAAACATTCAATTGGTTGCTTCTGATCACTGGAGCAGGGGGCAGACTAAACTGGTTAGAGGGATGGAAGACTTAAATTATGAGGGGAGACTGTCCAGGTTGGGGTTGTTTTCTCTGGAAAAAAGGCGCTTGCGAGGGGACATGATTACACTTTACAAATATATTCGAGGACATTATAGACCAATATCAGGGGACCTTTTTACCCATAAAGAGGATCACCGCACCAGAGGCCACCCCTTCAGACTAGAAGAAAAGGACTTTCATTTGAAGCAGTGTAGGTGGTTCTTCACAGTCAGGACGGTCAGGTTGTGGAATACACTGCCGGGTGATGTTGTGATGGCTCATTCTGTTGATGCTTTTAAGAGGGGTTTGGATGATTTTTTGGACAGACATAATATCAAAGGCTATTTTGATACTAAACTCTACAGTTAGTATAGCTATGGGCATATATGGTTTGTGTGAAAGAGTGGAGATGTGTGTATGTATGCTGGGTTTTAATTTGGAGGGGTTGAACTTGATGGACTCTTGTCTTTTTTCAAGCCAATTTAACTATGTAACTGACTCATTATTTTACTACATTGCCGACTATGGTCTGTTGTGCACTGGAGATAAGAACAATGGAAATTCCCTCCTTTCCCTTCTTTTGTTAAAAGAACAGCTTGTGATGAAGAAGAAAATCAGAACGGTCCATGGTCTAGCAATTTAATACACAAAGGTGTTTCACTATCCAAAACTTGGCTGCATGGCAATTAAATCAATATTTCAAATGCACCTAATTACAGAATGTATTGTATTTTTAGCACATTTTAACTAGTAATTTTGAGATTTGAGAGTCTTTAATAACTGGTTGTACCTGGGCCACCCTGCTGAATAGATCTCTTGAGGGTGTGAAGTTCTAATTTATATTTGTGGCTGTACTAGGCTGAATACAATAACTGGAAGTGGAGGTGTTGGGGTTCATATATCTGGACCTGGGTACAATAAGTGTATGTGCGTGTTACAGATATGGCATAGGGTGGCAGGGCAGTAACAACTCTTAGAGAAGGAAATCCTGTTTTATTCTTATGTATCCAGTGCTGACATACATATGCCTTTCAGTATGAGTTTGTTTGTTTTTTTGCCTTCCTCTGTATCAACTCGAAGTTACACAAGTTAAAAGGTCGAACATGATGGACGTGTCTTTTTTCAACCTAACTTACTATGTATGTATGTAAACATGCTAGTACTGAACCTCAAAGCTCTTCCATATCAGCCACTCTGTCCCATAGGGGCCACACCAAGGAAGAGTCCCATGAGCCAGATATCTGTCAGGGAAGTAATCAAGGTGGCCCCATACATGGGCCAATATGTTGCCAACCTAGTTACTGTAGGTGTTACATAGGTCTATGGTGGGAACAAAAAAGGTGGATGGCAGTAGTCCTGGGCTGGGTCTACCATGGTATTGTCTGCTTCTCTGGCAAGCAAGTTTGACCCTGCCAGGCTAATAGGTAATATTATGTATGTCATGGCATCAGATATTCTTGGTTGGACCTCTCTCAAACATCTAAGGACATTGGCGTTTCAAGTTTTTGATTGCGGTGTCAGAATATGATAACTATCTCCATCACCTGGTAACAACTCAGAACTTGCAATGCTTAATCTCTAGTGAGGAGAAAAGAAGATTTGTGGGTCAAACAAGGTTGATGGCAAAACTTATTGATCTCTCCAACATGATTTATTGTTGTGTATATATAAAATGTTTCACTTGGGCTTTGCAAAGGTTGTTCTAAATCTACAATCAATATTCTGACACCCTGCACATGCATATATTTTATCCTGACACAATCTAGGACATTGGAAAGACCTTTATGCACAAAACCACCATGGAAAGCTTTCAGCTCTAGGAGCGCAACATTAAATCCTGCTATGGCAGTGACTTGGTAGCCCTGTCCTCACCTATTGAATATGTGACTTCAAGGGATTTGCAGAAGCACAGTGCCATCTGGTGTCCAAATACAGTATACTACTTTCTAAGGAGGTGACAATGAAAAGAAAAATATTTTTTTATCCATAAATATATTCTGACTGCCCTTAACCTCATAAATACCAAGGGCATGTATATCATTTTAAGACAACTTGATTCGAACGCCAATGAGGCAGGTCTGTCAGCCTTCTCACATTTTGCATCATAAAATTGGCCCATTTTCATTAAAAACCTGTTTATCTTCTGTGAATATTAGTTTTCCCAGATTTAAGACTTTTTTGTGGTTAGACCACTTTTAGATTTTTCCAGATTTAGCATTTTATCTCCAGTCCTCTAGTAAATGTAAAATCAAGTATCGACTGTACTCCTGCACAAATGTAAACAAATAATGTACATATACATAAATCTGACACCCAAATCCAGTTCAAGTCTTGAACGGGTTGTTAACTTTTTGTATGATGTAGAGGGTGATATTCTGAGACTTTTCTACTGCTATTGGTTTTCATTTTTTATTATTTTTGGTTCTTTTATTGATTCGGCTATCTGGTTCCAAAAATCCATATTACCCGAGCACTGATTTGAATACAAATAGATAGATGAATAATAAAAAGCGTCAATAACAATACATTTGTAGCCCTACAGAGCATTTGTTTTTAGATGGGGGGACAGGACTGGATTCAGAAGGCAATTCAATAATCTATAAAGAAAAAATGAAGACCAATTAAAAAGCTTCTTAGAACCCACTCCCTGATTTGCAACCTGACCCGCACCCACCACCCAGTAGGCTCCTCTACCTATACCTGCTATGTGTCCACTTCCTGACCAAGTACCTTTGAAACCATAAGTGATGTCTCACCAGATCAAACTCCCAGGTACGGAGAGAAATTTTGCCTCAGGGAGGGACCAGGCCTGCAACTTAGCCTGATACAAAGATGGGTTACCCCTGGTTTGCATCACATACTGTCTCACTCCAGAGCACTGATCAAAGTACATCTAGGAGCATGGTGTATTTAATAACAACTATTGGCGCATATTAAAATTCCATTATTATGGTGGCTGTGCAATTCTAACTCGTTTTGTGCCTGCATGCTTGGCACTTCATCAGCGTATGAAATGCCAAGCATATAGGCACGAAACGCGTTGGATATACTCTCTGGAGTGAGATAGTATGTGCTGTTGTAGCCAGTAAGAAGTGACCAGTATGTATATAGCTGCGATCAGGAAGGAGATGGGACATACTGGGTGAGCTCCTCCACTACTGCATCATCATGGTTTGTTTACCCCTGGACTACCCCCACAATCAGAAAATGGGAACTTTCTGCCCAAAACCCAACCACCCTGCAGGTATTTATGCACTGCATATAAGGTGGGACACCTGCAGATAATTATTTGCAGACTAATTACCTCTTCCTTCCCATCAGAATGCTACAATAAATGAGATGGTTAGCTAAGATACAAGTCCTTTACCAACTGCTTTTCAAAAGAGACGCTCAAAGCATTTTCTTACTATAGATGTCGTCAGTCTTAAATCTAAGCATCTAATCTAATAATCTAATCTAAGCAAGCAGGTAACTCATACCTCCCAACATTTTGGAAATGGAAAAAGTGTCAATATTTGCCATGCCCCTTTTGTGGCCACACCCCCTAATTACCATGCCCATTTTACAAAATTTGACAGGTTCTGAAAGTTTGAACACATTTTAATACAGTTTCCCTAATGAAGGTGAATTGCCCTTTAAACTGTGAATCTTCTTCTCCCAGGGGACAAAACTGTTACAAATGTATCAAGTATCTATTCTGGGCTCCCTGCCAAGAGCCAATTAAGTTAGAAACATTGTATCTCTTTGGCTGTGCAGAGAAACAGGGACTTTCCCCTTCAGTGCATAGAAATAGGGACTTTCCCCATTCAGTGCAGAGAGATCAGGACTTTCCAGGACAGCTAAGTTGTCAAAAGCGGGACTGTCCCGCTCAAAACGGGACGCTTGGGAGGTATGGTAATATTATAGTCTCACATTAATAATTGTAGGGATGACCGCATAAAAATTGTATGAATATTTTTATGTGTATTTCTTACTTTTACAGATAAACACTAGAAGAAAATTACTGATGTGAGATAATGAGTTGTTTTTCTTAATATTTGTCTATATCATGGCTTTGATAGCAGGGAGGGTATTTTACGTGCCACCCCTCAAGGTTTGCACCCTATGCATTTGCCTCTTCTGCCTCCCCCTAGTTCCAGTCCTGATAGTGTTGCTCTTGATTCTGTGTGTGCCCATCTGTATGGGACAGGCCCTGGGAAGAACTATACAACTCACAATCACAAACACTTTCCCATTATTGGGTGTGTGTGTTTTATTCTGTTTATTGTTATACACTATTCATTTGGGGAAAGTGCTTAAACCTAAAATCGTGTGGGTGTAGGGTTGCCGCCTGTCCGGTTTTGACCCGGACAGCCCGGTATTTTGAAGGGCTGCCCGGGTCAATGCTTCCTGCCTGGTTTTCCAAATAAGGAAAACCGGGCGGAATTAGCTTGATTGACGTAGCGATCGGCCAATCGGCGATCGTGTCGTCATAGCTCCACTCTATGACATCACTGGCCCGCCCACTGACATCACGGGTCCACCCACCGACGTCATGGGCCCCGCCCCCCTGTACGGGTTCAGCCACCGCAAAAGGTGGCAACCCTATGTGGGTGTCAAGCAGTGCTAGACTGTGGTGCCTGTGTTATGGGCCTCAGCCAGATGTGTGATGGTGTGAAAGCCTGAGGTAAGAAAGGGAAGTTTGAACTGTGCTAGGCATTTCTCCCTACATTCATAGCACAAAAAGTCATTCTGCTTTACTGACAATCCAGTATTTGCTGTCAGAATCTGAATCTGAAGAAAACATGCCTAAATTTGCCTTCAATAGCTATCATGGTTAACAATTCCACTATCATCCCCAATCCCCAGGCTGGGTGCCTTGGGGTTCTCCAAGATTCTCCTTTGCTCCTCATATGCAATCACGCATTAAATCATGTCACTTGAATCCTATCCAAAATACGATCATTTATCACCCAAGATGCTGCCAATTGTCTTCTTCACTCTCTCATCATATCACCTCTACACTGCTGTAACTCCCTATGAGTTGACCTCAAGTCACCTCTCCAGTCCATAATGAATACTGCCACCAGGCTTATACACCTCACCAACCGCTACTCCTCAATAATAATAATTGTGAGACCATGGAATAAGAAAGGAATTGGGATATTTACCTGTACATAAGAGAACAGCCACAAGATGTCAGCAGAGAAGACTAAAGTTTTTCACCTTTGATTTATTAGAGATAGGTCAATAAATAGAGGCAGAAATCTGGCAGATACGCCTGGGTTACTCATGTACTAAATCATGCACTATTCACTCCCCAATGTATAAATAAAGGGGGTTACATTTCTCTCTCTGTTAACTAAAAGACTATGAAATGGACTGAAGACTGTAGCAATATACAAGATCTTGAATTAAACCAATATCAATCACGCTTTTCTGATTGAGGCACTACTACTTGCAAAGAGACTTTAACCCAAAACTGGAGGAGTCTATATAACAAAAAATGGGGGGTTCCCACTAAATTTCATAAAATCTGGGGTCCCTTCACCCACAACAACCTACCATGGAATGATAACATTCAGAGAATAGAGATGCACATGGTGTAACTTTAATATGTATAACATCACAGCAACATGTAACGCTAATAACATGTTATTAAAGGGATACTGTCATGGGAAAAAAAAAATTTCAAAACACATCAGTTAATAGTGCTGCTCCCGTAGATTTCTGCATTGAAATCCATTTCTCAAAAGAGCAAACATATTTTTTTATATTTCATTTTGAAATCTGACATGGGGCTAGACATATTGTCAATTTCCCAGCTGCCCCAAGTCATGTGACTTGTGCTCTGGTAAACTTCAATCACTCTCTACTGCTGTACTGCAAGTTGCAGTGATATCACCCCTCCCTTTCCCCCACCCATCAGCCTAACAACAGAACAAAGGGAAGGTAACCAGATAACAGCTCCCTAACACAAGATAACAGCTGCCTGGTAGATCTAAGAACAGCACTCAATAGTAAAAACCCATATCCCACTGTGTTCCATTCAGTTACATTGAGAAGGAAAAACAACAGCCTGCCAGAAAGCAGTTCCCTCCTAAAGTGCAGGCACAGATCACATGACTTGGGGCAGCTGGGAAATTGACAAAATGTCTAGCCCCATGTCAGATTTCAAAACTGAATATAAAAAATTGGTTTGCTCTTTTGAGAAATGGATTTCAGTGCAGAAGTCTACGGGAGCAGCACTATTAACTGATGTGTTTTGAAAAACACGTTTTTCACACAGTATCCCTTTAAGGTAAGCTAGCATTTTAAGTGCCAGAGAACCCAATTTTTATAACTACCCCATGTAATTTGATTGGCACTTGTCTTTGTGCTGCTTCCAAGTAAGGAGAAAATGTGTGCTGTTCATTAAAAAATGTCAGTTGTATGAAAACACTGCACTGAAGCTTGACATGAATGAACATTTCAGCAATGGTCTCTCCATCCTGCCAAATCCCCAAACACTTTCCTTATAGGTTTTCCTTCCTGACTATCTGACTCTAGATCTAACTTTCCTGACAATTTCTCCTAAAAAACAAAGCTGTTCCCAGAAAGAGTGATGGTTTTCAGTTGCCCCTTACTGCTCTGTCTCCTGAGCATTAAAATCTACAAAAATTCCACAAGCCTGTGTCAGGAAATGACAGTTGCAGAGAGAATGACTCCCTTTTGTGTTAGCGGAAGGGTGACAGTGCTGTAGAGACGCGCCCAGGCTATCAGTATACGCAGCAAAGAGCAGTGCAGCTAAATGCCACTCACAGGGATGATGGGAAGTCTTCTCACAGTGGCCACCACCACTTTTCTTATTTGTTACACACATAAAAAAAAATAAAACTACTTGACTTACATTTATTTTAATAAAGTGGGTTATACAGCTGTGCTAGTCAGTATAGAGGGGGACTTCTTAACTGTGGGTCTCACTATAGTTGGTATAAGATAAGTTCTTTTTCTAAAGGTGGCCATAGAGGTAATCGTTACAATCTTTCCTGTAACATAGATTTTGCTTTTCTGGCCAGCCTGATCAATGAGCCGACATATCCAAGTCTTCCGATGATATCAGTTGGATCGTCTCCTGCCATACACACACGTGTATTATAGAAAACCTCACTTTGTACAATTTTATCAGTGAGTCTATGGCCACCTTAAGAGCCAACCAGACACACACACAAACAAATTCAGAGTTGGTTGTATGGCTTTCAGTGGTGGCATCTTCTAAAACTTTTGCTGGGCTTGCATTTATCCTGCTATGTGTTTGCAGAAAGTAGAGACACTACAGGTGGTTTTTACAAGTTGTCATGGACTGGATAGACTGGTCTCTTATATTTACTTGTGTGCCTGGATCTCTTAGATAGTAACCTTGCATGTACCCTTGTCCCTACAGTTTCCCCTAGCCAGGATAATACAAGGTACTCTGATTCCTGGTGGGGTCTTATCTTTGGGAAAGGTAACAAAGCTAGACCTTTTAAAGGGATCCTGTCATGGGAAAATTTTTTTCTTCAAAATGCATAAGTTAATAGTGCTGTTCCAGAAGAATTCTGCATTGAAATCC
>CM044436.1:45483641-45494130 GCA_024363595.1 Xenopus borealis
GTGTGTGTGTGTTATGTAATCTACACTTTTGAAATGTAATCAACAAAATAGTTTGTGGTGCATATTACATGATGACCACACATGCCCATACACATATGAGAGGCATTGGCAGGCTGTGGATTATATAGACAAAGCCTTTTGAACTCTGAAACTGCCTGCCAATGGCACTGTACAAAGTAATGGAAGAGCCATTTAGCTGATACCAAGGCTTTAATTTAATGTTTATTACGGGGCAGATTTACTAATGGTCGAAGTTAAAAAACTTAGAAATTCGACCACTGAATTTTTTTAAAGACTATTTTCGAGCGAAAATGGACCAAACAAGTCAGTTTTCAATCGAATTGAGATCGTTCGAATGGTATGAATGCATCTTTCGATTTTCTGCAAAATCCTTTGAATTCCTAGGACTTAGAAAAAATTTCAAGACTGGTTCTAGGAGGTCCATAGGCTGGTTCTAGGAGCCCATAGGCTAAAATTGTAATTTTGAATTTTATTTGAATATTCACTTCTACCCTTAGTAAATGTGCACCTTAGTGCTGAATGCGTACTTTTGTTTGGCCACATTGTCAATGATTTGGTTGAATCACAAAGTTCTTATTTTAAAAAGGCTGTTCTATTAACAACCATGGACAATGGATAAAAGCTAAAAAATATGATTTTCCCCAGGGGAAATAGGGAAAGGTTGGACAGCAGTGTAGCAATAAGGACAAATCTATGATTGCTGGGGTACCTAGTGTATAGGGACCATGGTTGCTTTACCGATTAAGTAAACTATTTATAGCAGAGGTCCCCAACCACTGGGCCACAGAGCATAGCCCGTAATTAACAAGGTGCACCAAAATGGGCGCCAGTGTGCCAAACTGGACGCCAACCCCCGCCGACCAACCACTCCCCGGTCCCCAGAATAATTTTTCTGAAAGGCTCAGTAACTTCTAGTTCTGCTCCTGGTGGTACACTAATGCTCCGAATCACAGCGTATTTGCCAGAAGAAAATAGTTCATGGGTACCAAACCCTTTAATTGGATAACATACTTTTTTCTAAGTATGGTATTTTACTGTACCTTTTCAGTAGAAAAAATTAACCATTGGCTATATTGGCCAAAATAAGCCTCAAAGGTGGCTGAAACACCTTATAGAGTATATATATATATACTGATTTGGGTAGTGCGTGTAGGGTTGCGTATTGGGGATAGGGGGCTTGATTGTTGGTCAGTTGGTCTGGGTCCAGTTGTGTGTTAGTGAATCCGGGTTGAGTAGTGGTCTGCTCAATTGGACTTTTTCAGCGGGCAGGGCATGTGTGTGGGCAATGCATAGGCCCTTACTCAGCCAGACTGTCCATTCATTGTTTTATTTAAATAAGTCCCTAAGTTCTATAGCATGACAAATTGAGACAAATAGAACCAAGTGTCACTGTCTTTAAAGGAACAGTAAAACCAAAAAATAACAGTTTGTTTAAATAATGCAAATAGCATGTGTTGTTGCCCTGCACTGGTAAAACTGATCTTTTTGCTTCAGAAACACTACTGTAGTTCACATAAAGAAGCTGTTGTGTAGCAATGGTGGAAATTGAAAAAAGGCTATATGGCACAGGCTATATAGCAAAAGGCTATATGGATAACAGTAAACACCATTATTTCTACAAAACGTATCTGCTATCTGCTGTGTAACCTGAGGCTTTTCTCCTTGGAATGGCTGGCCCATTGCTACATAGCGGCTTATTTATATAAACAATAGTAGTGTTTCTGAAGCAAACACAGCACTTTTACCAATGCAGAGCAACACTGCATTATATTTTCATTACTTTAAAACACTTTTATTTTTTAATATTCTTGTTCCTTGTTCCTTTAAGAGATACTGTAGGCTAGTGACTAGAGGATCCTGTATACAATGACTGTATTCACTCCTATTCTGCCTCTAGTTTACTTATTCTGCTTTTATGTAATAGAAATTACATAAAAGAAGTTACAAAATGTCTTTATGAGAGTCAACAAAAATAAATAATGTGTCAGCTGAGAAGAGACACTACAGAACTGTTGTTTATCATACTCACAATAAAATAAAAAGATCTCTATGATTATGATAAAGCAACAAAATGAAAATGCAAACCTCACTTATTTTCATATTGCCTGGACCTGGTAAATACTGCAGCAAAAAGTAAGATTCTGTGTGTGCGTTATTTGTGAATGTTTGCACTGTGGAAGTTTGTTCTATGAGGTAGGAGTTCCCTTTCACAAAGAAAACAAACCATGGGATTTCCTGTCCTTCGCTCAGTTACTCGCCATCAAGCAGGTGAATAGCTGTAACAATGTCATAAACACATGGGGAGGCACATTTATCAAATGCTGAATTTCAAATTCATTGTGAACCCCCCCCGGTTATTTAATAAAAAAATTGAATATTTAAAACTCTCACTAATTTTTCCAACCTGAAAACTCAAATCGGATTCGAGTTATGACCATAAAAAAATATGAATTCAAATTATCAATTGGACCCTGAATAAATCTGTGCCTTGCATTAAATTTCATCATCATCATCATTATTATTATTATGCTTCATTATGTTTCGATGTCTCTGGACCCATAACAACCATGGCTACACTTGTGTGCAGTGTCGGAATGAGATGCCAGGGGTCCATCAGAAAACCATAGTCCATGGGCCCACTCTCCAAACAATTTCTCCTCTTCATCTCACTCAATCTCTGTTCTATTCTATTTATTCTATTCTTTCTATTCTATTATTTATTATTAAATCTAGTTAGGCCCTGTGTTCCCATACAGAAGTAGGTAATGATCAAGGCCAAATTGTTAGAAGTGGGAGGGCTGACTGGGAGTTTTCCAGTTATCCCAGTGGGACAGTCCAACACTGCTTATGTGGCCTTGATGCATGTAATTTTGTGTCTCCCCTTACTTTCACTAACATGAATTCAAATTTCTATTAAGAGCAAAGTGGTGAGCAAACTTTAGAGATGCATACTGTGTACACTATATAGTCAAATTATCAGGAGTGCCATAAATTTTAGGTTTCTGGGGTTGGTCTTTGATCTGCTGTATGCAGCATTACATGTCTGTCAACACAAAGTGGGGCAGATTCATTAAAGAGCGAATTGTCGCCACCGACCGTTTTGCACACTTCGCACCACTTTGCCAGGCACAAATTCGATACCGCTAGCTAATGCACTAATAGGCAAAGTTGCGTCCTGGTCATTGAACACTGGAGACTTTTCACTAGCATTACTTTGGCAGTGCAAACATTTCATAGCGAAGAAGGGCTAGCATTCATTTGTGCCTAGTAAAAATTTGGGTACATTAAAGTTGTATGGACGTCTTTATTAGAGGCGTTGGTGCAAATGCTTGAAGTGGCTACTTTTTATTACAAATGTCCAAGAAACCTTAATAAAAACAAAAGAGTTAATATTATGCCCTACACGTGAGTCCACTGTAAATGGAATGTTCCATACAGTATGTTCTCAAATGTCTGGGGGAAAATGTTAACCCAAAAAAGTTTAAGTTAGGACTTTTGAAGGCAATCCCGCTTAAAAAAAAACTGCCAGCGTTTTTTTTAAACTTAAATGCATTTTCAGCACACAGGACATGATATAACAGACATCAGATTGAAGAAGATCTAGCTTCATTTTTGCAATTCGTCTGGTCTGATGTGACAAAGTCAACTCTGGCGAAAGAGGTAACATTCAGTAAAATCCACACTTTACTGAATTGGTGAGTCAATGACCAATCACCTGAGCGAAAAGTCACCTGGCCATAAAGTGCAAATGAACGTTAGTGACGGTCCCGCTCCCTAGCGAATTGTTGTCTGCGCCTGTTTTCCCAAGCAACGGCCACTTCACCCTTAAGTGAATCTGCCCCAGTGTGTCAAGATCAAGGTCAGCCAGTGGACAAAGGGAATTCCAGTGGCAAAACTACCGGGGGAGCAGGGGGGTGCAATTGTACCAGGGTCTGCACCCCCTGCGAGCCCACCGGCAGTTCACACGAGCTAGAAATCGATCAAAAAAAGAAAATGCTTCAGGTGAGGGGTGGGGGGTGGCTGCCTCCCCATAGATCCATTACTGGTTAATTCAATCACCAGTAAGATACTTTGTACTGAGGAGTTCACGCTGTCAAAATGGCACAAGTTCAGAAGCAACGTTTCAGTCACAAAGTGGTAGATTATATAAACTCACAATAATAATGGATATTTGAGTGTTTAAGAACACTCTATACGGCATTTAACTAGATAGGCTTAAAATTCCATGAAAGACGAGCTGCAACACAAGACTAACAGGACAGAGTGCTGTTCCAAGCATTTGGTGTAAAGTTTTTCATTACTGGACTTTAAAACATTTGAAATGCTTGTCTGCTTTGATGAACCATAATTCTTGAACACTAAATTAAGCTGAAAGAAAGTTTGGTTCTGTTTTCCTTGATTTATCCTAGGGTCCAGGGCAGTATTTTTACATAGACAGGACCATTCAAGGAGTCCATGCCAAGGATGGTACCTTCAGGAGCAGCTCCAGTGACTGTATGTGCCAGGTTTTTTGTGAGCCTCCAGTCACAACCTGGGTACAGTTGGCAATTATCATTAAGTCAATAGAGAGGCAATATACAGTATGGGATTCATTATCTGCATACATATTATCCAGAAAGATCTGAATTATGGAAGACCATCTCCCATAGACTCCAATTTAATCAAATAAGTTTTAGAAATTATTTTCTTTTTCTCTGTAATAATAAAACAGTACCTTTTATGTGATACCAACTGAGATGTAATAAATCCTTTCAGGAGTCAAAACAGTACTATTGGGCTTATTTGATGTTAAGATAAATTAAGCCTAAAATATCTAAGGTATGCCTTAATTTAAGGTATTAATCTAGTGCTTCTAAGGTCCATGTTAAAGCAAATGGTAAGGCTAAAATAAGCAATGACATTATTGAAAAGTCTGTGCTTTCTACTTTGTTGCAACATTTTTGGGAAAAGTCCATTCTGGTATCAGCATTTTATGATATGTATAAAGTAAGGGCATGAAAACGAGGGCATAAAGTGAGGGCATGAAATGAGTTTGATGAGATGGCAGTGGAAGAACTTGACCAGTCTGCACAGAGCCCCAACTACAACCCAAAACAACACCTGTGGGATAAACTGGAATGCCAATTGCAAGTAAACCCTACTAACAATGTTCCACCCCACTAACGATGGGATGTTGTGGCTGGGGGGTCCAGGGGTGTGGGGGGTCCAGGAGTGTGCAGCAGCCCTGGGGGTCTCTGGAACCCCCCAGTCCAATGCTGGTTTTGTGAATGAGCTGTTGGACAGGTTGGTGTCCAGACAGGTGGAAAAAGCAGGAGTGATCACATCCAGGCCAGCGGGATGCTCACAACAAAAAGAATCTAGCCTGAAAAATGTGTCCAGAGGGAAGGTGGGGGCTGCACAGTCTAGGCCCCGGGATGGCTAGTTTTGTTACTGTGTCCAGATACATTTCTGTCATACTGTATATAACACTGAAGGGGGTGCATTTTTGAAAGCAGGCAGCAGGTTAGCCCAATGTTATGAAAAATGCTAGTGTGGGGACTGGGGATGCAGGTCGGTCCTACACAATCAGAACCACATACAGCAGCACCAGCTTTAGCAGGTAATATGAGTAACCGCCTTACTCCCTTACCATGGTTTGTTGAGTTTTACACATGGGGACACTGGTGTCAAAGTACATTTTAACAGAATGTGAATCATTTATAAATATGATGTGCACAGAGCATCAGGGCTGGTTTTACATAGTGCGTGCCCCTAGGCCCACTGCCATTCGTTGTCCCCTCTCCTTTATTCGGGACAATTTTTGTCATGTGGACCAGAATGGAGGTTGACGCAAGGGAAATTTAAAACAACTATTTTATCTCCTGTACATCCCCAGCAGGGTTGCCAGGTCTAAATTTATAAAAACCAACCAAAGTCAGCTACAAAACTAGCCCAAACCTATCCAAAGGGCACTTCAAAAGTAGCCCAAAACAGCATAATATGTGCAGTGAAAAAAAAGTCTAAAAAATAAATGAATAATTTGAAAATATGCATTTTTCAAAATTTTCATTAAGCAAAATAGGACAGATTTGCCCATCACCAAGGGTGGAACTACAGAGGGGGCCCAGGAAGTATAGGGGCCCCATAAGGTCCTAATACACAAACAATTTCAATAAATATTAGTAAAACAGGTCAACCTATAGACATTTTGGTGGCCAGCAGACTTTTGCCTGACACCAACACTAACACACTGACACTAAAAAATAAATTTTTAACATATGAATGTACATTAAAAGTTACCTATATGTCGGTTTGTTTTTGTATATAATTGTTAGCTGAAGTTGCCAACCTGACTGTCCCATCTCAGCCAGTTACAGTTTCTAATGCACAAATATGGAAGCCCTAGGGTTGCCACCCGGCCGGTATTTTACCGGCTTAGCCGGTAAAACACCAGCCAAGGCCGGGGCCGGTATTACAAATTTACTGGCAATGTAGCTGCCAGTAAATTTGTAATACCCCTTAAAAATGGCCCTTGCCTTGCCTAAAATCCAGTGGAAAACTTACCTTTCTAGCGTCTTCAGCCGATCGCTCGCATGGCTCCGCCCCCTTTGACGTCACATCCCGCCCCTTTTGACATCATGTCCCGCCCCCCCTGGCAACCCTAGGCAGCCCCCTCATGCAGGAACATGGGGGATCAGACAGGTAATGTAAAAGCATCATGCAAATACTTCATGGCAAAGTTAGAAGTAGCTTTCAAAACCAATATTATAATAGATGTAAAAAAAGAGTTTAATTTCAGGTGTCAGTATCTTTTCTGGTAATCTGCTAACCAGGGTCAGACTGGGGGGGTCTGACACTGCTGGTAACTCCATAATTCTACACAAGTGCCATTGCATACTGGGTATTGTAGTCTTACATTGAAGTTGGAAAACAAAAATGATATTACCCAACATGCATTAGTAGACAAGGCTTGGCACATTAGTGCAAGAAAAACCTTTGGCTGGTTTCCAAAATACAAACCAACCAAAGGCCCAATAAGTAGCCCAAATCCGTACCTTGGCTAGTTTGAACTTTTTAAAACCCACCTAGGCTTTAAATTAGTAGCCCAATTTGGCTGGAAAACAGCCAACCTGGCAACCATGATCCCCAGTGTTGGTTGGACAAATATGGGTGTGGTTGGGCAGCATGCCACCACCTAAAATCTTGCAGCCCTAGGCCTTGGTGTCCTTTCCAAAAATCCAGGCCTGTAGATAATAATAATAAGAACCTAGTGGTTTACAGTGTATAGGCAAGGGTTACACCCTTCATTCTCTGTCAGTTTCCTCGCCCCAAGTGATTTTGTTTCATGTTTTACATCACTAGTGAACTAGTGAAACATAATTGTGGCAGCAGTGTTTCCCTCCGGCAGCTGACAGGTTAATGGGTGCCAGGTTAGTGCAGCTGTGCCGCCGGGCTCCTCCCTCGCTGTAACAAGAGGAAGCGATCAGGGCTGTTATGACCGAGCTGTCAGTCGCTCTTGTATCCTGGTCACTTGCACCACAGAGCCTGCCTGAGGGAACACAACCCCCGCGTGAAGCGAATACTCAGGAAACCACGAGAGTGGAATAGCTGCTGCTATTTCATGTAGTTGTATTATATATATAAACAAATAATATACAGATACACGCGTCACATGTAAGGGAGTCCAGTGTGTGATACGGGGTTTTGTGACAGCAGGGTTAAGCGGAGAAGGAGTGACAGCGCAGGCCCCACCCCGTCACCAGGGTGTAGTCAGACTCGTGCAACATGTCCAGGTGAGGAAGGGACACATGAATGCAGCCTGACAAGTCAGGTAGGAACTAACAAGAGGCGACTTGGGGAAGAGAACCCCTGGCTGTCTCCTAGCAACAAGCGAGCTACAGGTGTTCTACTCAGTGTCCCGGGGACTCGGGCAGGCGCGTCTGTGAGAAAGGATTTCCCTGCTCGGAGCAAGGCAAGCAGCACAGTGTGTGGGTGGAAAAAAAGTGCTCGGATAAACCCTTCCAGGCTGACTGGAGAATTCCCTGGCATGGTTACAAATGTGCGCGCTCTGCTGCTTCCAGCACGTTCTTCACAAGTCACACATACTCTCTTTGTGAGAGCGCAACAAGAATAAAGGAATAATAATAATAGCAGCGGCAGCCGGACTTGTGGCCACACTGCGCCTCCCTGACTGAAAATGATGCGGTACAGCTCCGCCGGCACTCTCACTACCTCTCACTCCGGCTCTTCCCACAAACCCGTGAGTACTTTCTGCTAATCACCGTAGTTTCTACACAATCATTGTTTGTCATTTGTGTTGTCATGATGTACAACTTACCTTCTGCTCCCAAACTATTCCCATGACACCTTGCGACTGTAACCATCAACAGTGTGTGGCACATTCAGGGATATCAATTCTCTAAGGGACTTTTTTTATTCCAGCCCATATAGCTCTTATGTAATTATACATATCTTATGTGTGTGTGGGTTTCTATAAACTATTTATGGCCAGGACCCCACTCTAATTTATATGGGCACCCACTGCATTACTAGTACCTACAGCTGCAGAGTTTTCAACGATTTAAACCCATAACACTAACTGTTAACATAACTATTTAAATATATTTTACATTTAAATTACATTTAAATTACATTTTAAATATTTATTTATTTAACTATAACATAATTATTTTCTGTGTTAAACATGTGTCACGCAAACACCTAGACGCAGATTCACTGAAGGAGCGGCCATTGATAGTCAAAATATTGATAGAAACCCAATCCGCAGGGACATCGGCAATTAACTTACAAGCGACAATTCGCTAGCAAACTGGATGGTCACTAGCATTCATTCACACTCTAATGCCAGTCAGCATTGCGCTCAGGCAAATGGCCGACCTGCAAATTCAGTAAAGTGTGGATTTTACTGAACGTTACCTCTTTCACCAGAGTTAACTTTGCCACCTCAGAATAGGCAAAGCTAAAAGTTAGCTACATCTTCCTCAATCTTATGTCAGTTATATCATATCCTGTCTGCTGAAAATGCATTAAAGGTTGTTCACCTTAAAACAACTAGTTGCTTTCAGATGCATCACCAGAAATAACAACTTTGTTTTCCAATTACCTTCCATTTTCTATGTGTGACCGTTTTTCTAATATTGTGTAAAGTAAAGCTGTATAAGTGTAAAGTGTCATTTACACTTCATCCCTCTTGGAGGGGGTTCGCCAACACTGTAAACTGTTCTAAATTGAAACATTTAGTCAATACATTTCTTATTTTTGTCCCTGCTGAGTATCTTTGGATTTCATTACAGGCAGCAACAATAGTTGCTAATACTCCTGAGATGCTGCAGTGAAATGTATCAACTAAATGTTGCAAAGTGACGGTTCAGAATATGCACCTGAAGTACTGAGCCACCAGACTCAAACACCAGGGACATTAAATTTAAAAAAAACGTAAAAAATAAATAATGGAAAGTAATTGAAAAAAGTCTTTATTTCTTAGGAACAATCTGAAAACAACTGAACTGAAAAAACTGTTTGGAACAACAGTGAACAACCCCTTTTCCTTTTTTTAAGCGGGATTGCCTGAAAAAGTCCTAGTTTAAACTTTTTTTGAGACCATATGGAACATTCATTTTACAGAGGGCTCATGTGTAGGGCATAATATTAACTCTTTTGTCTTTATTAAGGTTCCTTGAACATTTGTAATAAAAAGTAGCCACTTCAATCATTTGCACCAACATCTCTAATAAAGATGCTCATACAATGTTAATGTACCCAAACTATTCAAATTCACCTAAGCGTAAGATCACTTGTGAAATTTCGCTAGGCACAAATGAACGCTAGCACATCTTCGCTATGAAATGGTCGCACTGCCGAAGTAACATTATCGAAAAGCTGCCAGCGTTCAGCGACCAGGACACAACTTCTTATTAGTGAATTAGCGTAGTGGTACCAAATTTGAGCATGGCAAAGAGGTGCGAGGTATGCAAAGTGGTCGCTGGCAACAATTTGCTCTTTAGTCAATCTGTCACCTAGGCTATGCCTCATTCCTACCAAAGGAGATTGTGTGAAACACCAACACAGATGAGAAGTACACAAAAGTAGTTTTAAGGCAGAGGTGGGCGCAGTGGGTGGAGACTGTGAGCACTCGATAGAGATTTGGAGCATTGTGATGGCATGCCATCATTCAAAAATCTGAATAAAATGCTGCAGCAATAATGCCCACAACCTGTATGTGTGCCATTGCCCTCAGAAAGTTCTAAAGTTCTAAAAGGTATTGTAGGATTTATGTAAATATTTAGCCCAAATTGTAATACATACTGTAAGCAATTAAGCAATTTAAATAAAGAAAACAGCATTATACAAAAAAAGTGATCCAAGAACACGTGATTTTACACTTCATGATTAGAAAATATGGAACCCCTGAGGGAATGGAGTAGTCAGTAATTGTGTAATTGTGATCTATGAGTTTAAAACAAACAGT
>CM044436.1:45494140-45531393 GCA_024363595.1 Xenopus borealis
TCCCAGCCTAAATAATGGCACAAGGCCTTATGAACCCCCCACTGACTTCTAAAATTACATTGTACAGCAGATTTCACTGTTTGTGTGTCTGGCACAAAAAGATCAGGGAGTACTTTTAGATAACACAGGTGAGTAGCCTTTGACATTGGTTCAGTGTGTTTCACAACAGAGTATCCAGATTATTAGGATAGAGGTATACTGTATGTAATACTTATGATGGTAATAATGAGATGAAGCAATTATAAACACAAACTGGGATCAAGTGCAAACAATTGTGTACTGACCTCTGCATTTGTCAATATAGAGCTGTTAGGCACACAAGCTGTTCTGCAAGCTCATAGTAGAGATAAAAACATTGGGGTTTCCCAAGTGTTGCACATGCATGTATTAGGAGGCAGCCATGGAACAAGTATTACTTATGGTACTAATCAGTACAGTTGCTGGGATGTGACAGTTTTTGATCCTTGGTATTTTGTGGCCACACTCACTAAAATGGCAGTGGTATTTGACGCTGGTGTATGTATATGTACGGCTAGCCATTAGGATGAAGGCACACAGAGCTACTAGTTGCAGCTACTTGTTGTGGCCAAAAACTGCTATAGGCAATACTGAGAATTGCCTCTGCTAAAAACATGTAGAGGCATATTTATTATGCTGGATAAAATTAAATTTGCCAAAAAAAAAATGTTGTAAAAAAAGCTGTGTAAAAGGAATAGCGGGTTTATCAATGTGTGTGTAATTTTACTCCATGCAAACACCAGATTTGACATAATTATTTTACATTGGTTCCAGCAGAAGTCACTCTAAGAAAAAAATGTGTAAAAAAAAATGTACACCTTTTTTTACACAGTGAAGCCAATAGACTGGTTTTGTTCCCAATAAGGAATAATTATACCTTAGTTTGGGTCAAGCACAATTTACTGTTTTATTAGTACAGAGAAAAAGGTAATAATTTTGAAAAATGAAAATTACTGAAATGAACTAGTCCTCAAAGTATTTTTTATATTAAATGTCACGTCTGTTTCATGTCAGTGGTGTCCAAGGGGGGGGGGGCTGTGCTTCACTATGCTTATTTAGCATGATGTCACATATCCACTTGAAGTCACTCAGTTGCATATAGGGTTGCTACCTTTTAAAAAAAAAAAAAAATTACCTGCTCCTGGTGGGGGCGGGGAGTGTCATAAAAGAGCGGGGTGGTGGAAACGTGTCATAAAAGGGCACGTAGCCATGATGCTAAAGGAGGCGGAGCCACCGCAGCGTCGGCAAACAGATAAGTTTAACGTGAAGGGCCTAGGGCTTTTGGTAAGGGTATTACAAACTACATTGCCGGTACATTTGTAATACCGGCAGGTATTTTACCAGCTAGGCCGGTAAAATACCGGCTGGTTGGCAACCCTAGTTGCATATAACATTTATCGCACCCATAATTACTCAATTATTCATAGCACACAATATTTTAATATGCACATAAATTGTATAATCGCAAAGATGACAAGATGTGTACTTTAAAAGGGTGATTCCTTAATGCTCATTAAAAAGCAAGTTTGCTACTTGTGCTGACTAAAATAAGCATTACTCACCAAAGAATTCTTCCTACTGACAGATCGAGCCCTCATGCTGGTCACTTTATACAAACAATTATCAGCTATGCAGGTTGACCTCAAAACATCCCATTCATGATTTTGGCAAACAACCAGACACATAATTTGTGTCATTTCCCTGAGCAACGACCTGTTCAGGTACAGGTATGTTGTTACATTTTTTCGTGCCATAGCCCAGGAACTGTCTGTGGCATCATATTGGGTCTTTTGAGTAATCAGAATACTTTTATAGGTAGAAATGAAAAGGCCATCAACCGGAAAAACCATATTGAGAAAATGACTGTAAATTTTGACTTTACAGTTAAGTCCATCCCTGTAGGGGCACCGGATTGCACTCTTTTATACAGAAGGTACTGCTTGAATGGATAAAATTTAATTTGTTTATGTTAAATTTGATATGATTTGTTTCAAACTTGTAAGACAAAAGATTTGGCATTATCACTTAAAAGTTCTGTAATATAGTTAAATAGTTCTTTACATAGTTAGACTGGGTTAAATAAAGACCACAGTCCATCAAGTTCAACCACTCCAAATGAAACCCAGCATCCATACATACACAAGTATGGTTGAAGTGCATTTTTAGCAGATAAAGTAGATGGGTTCAAATATTATTAACTATACTTAAGTGCTGATCCAAGCACTTGGCAGTTGCTATTTTAAATGCATGGATTTTTTTTTTTTTTTGCCGTTACCTGGATTCATTCTTGAAGCCGGTGCTTGTGTGTCTCTTTTCAGCCTCAACTATTATGTTTCTATCTAAGCACATTGGGCTGCAGCCTGTCTGAATGGAAAATTCATTGGGACACAGCAAAAAAAGTATATTTTGTAGGGTTTTAAAGGCTGTGCACATTTTTTCAGTTTGTGTTTCCCAGTAATACCGTTCTTTCATGTTTAATATACTATATATTTGGGTTTCTTCTGGAGTGCTACCCAGAAGATAAATTACTGCAGGGATACAGTCAAATACACATATTCAGTTAAACAGAATATGTGATTATTTCAGAAATGTTTTCCATTCCTTGTCTGATAAAATTCAAGGGAGCTATACAAGCAATCCTTTGTTTTGCTTCATGGATTCTGTAATTTTACCCAGCTGCAAGGACAAGGTCAGATAATATGCACTAGTAGAGAAATTTGAAAGAAGATTTTAATTTAAAGGGGAACATCGCCTAGGTGCAAAAAATACAACATGCTAAATGTTTATTTTAACTTCTGTCTTGACATTCAGTATGTATGCTAGACATATTAACTTAAATGCCAAACCTCTTTTAGCAGAATAACCAACCGTTATCTAATGGAGATGGATGTTCTGTATATTGCTAGCCTTAAAAGTGACTTGTGGCCAAAACTTGATGCCTTTTGTTGAAGCTCAGCAAATTCCAGCTATTCTCTTATACTTATATTGCTCTCAACAAAAAGCAAAATGAAAAAATGCAAAATGAGCAGATAGGCCAATGGAAAAGTTGAGAGGTGTTATCAGGACGTAATGTTTGCTAGAAAGGATTGTGCAGCCAGATACTGCCAGTTACACATTTGTAAATGTAGCTCATGCAGAACCTTCCTGGGAACTTCCTGTTACGCTCGCCTTTTTTTTTTTTTAATGCGCTAAGAGAAATATGTTCTGAGTTAAAAAAAAATGCCTGATTCCTTCTGTATCCCAGCATAGGTAAACAAAGACATCTGGCTAATGTTCCTGCCCTTATATGTCTGTAATGCATAGATCTCTAAGATTACAGGAATGCTAACGCTGGTGCTTTTCATTCCAGCTCTCAGCTTAAATCACAGGATGAGCTTGTAGGTATACATATACAGTATATATAGTGTCTTTTTGGACCATGCTTTCAAACTAGTTAATGGATCTACACGCATGCAGATAAATAACTCATTATTCTTTGTATAAGGGATGATTGTCGAATTTCTTGTGGTAACATTTACAAAATAGTTTAGAAAAATATAAAATATGTTACACTTTTTCCAACATTCTACTCAAAGCTACCGCTGCTAAAAACCTTTTAGATGTTACAAATGCAAAGTTCAGTGTAAAGGTAAAAGTTTAGTCCATTAAAACACTATTTGTGTCTATATATGCCCCTCTATAATTGCTGAGAAAGAATGCAACAAGCCAAGAAATAACACATGCCAAAAGGAATTGTTACCGTTACACTAAAATGCCTGTATCACTTGCTTTCCTTACAAGGGGTGCACTTGCTAGCTGTGGAATTAGCATGTACACTAAGGAGGTGTTGTTTCTAGAGCTCACTTTGTTTGTTGCACCAGAAAACTGCACATGCAACGTGCGCCTAATGAATCAAACACTAATATTTAAGGTATAATCATTATCACTATAATCATTACTGTAATTACTACCATGGCTGAACTGATACAATTTGTACCCACAGTGAAACCAAGAAAACACAGACAAAATGCCTGTGTTGTTATCAGTTCCGGACTGGGATTCACAACAGGTCCTGGCATTCTAAGTACACAGAGACCCAAGCAGCCCCTGACCAGCCCAATAGATAGTGTCTGCCTATGGCAATGTACAGCAGTCCCTCTGGCATTTGCCAGAACTCACAGATTGCCAGTCCAGTCCTGGTTGGTTGTAATTTGCATATGATTGAGTAAACAATGCTCATAGCGATTTGCTTTTGGGTGTCAGCAATTCTAGACGTGGGTAAAAACCATGGTTTTGAACTTTGCATATTGCACATGTGTTAAATTGCTCATGCTGTTGGGCAGCAGAGAAACCAACCTGGTTAGGCTGTCTGCATGTTTGGATTTAGGGCTCTGAACTATTAGGCTGTATCCATGCTATAAATCCAGCGGTTCTGAATGCACAGTTGCCCACAGGGACATAAAGGAGTAATTTGCATGTCTCCACCTATAATGCCTTAAGTGAGAGTTAAAATCAAATTTTTTGGTTTTAAAGGGGTTGTTTACATTCCAAACTCTTATTCCAGTTAAGTTATTTTAAGATTGCAATTGCTTTTTTAAAGATTTGCAATTGCTTTCCAACTTTTTTACCATCTTCCCAAAATTAAAGACGTTTAATTTTTGTGTCTCTGGGCTTTCAGTCTAGCAGTTTAGTAATCCGGGAGCATTCTGAAATTACAATTTGCTACATTTAATTGATACAATTAGTATTTCTCAGCAGCATCTGTGGAATATTAGCAACTATTGTATCAGTTCTAACAATTGCCTTAAATGAAACTCAGGGATTCTACTCAGCAGGGACAAATAACAAACGTATCAACTTTTGTTCACAAGGGAATGCTAATTAAGTTATCCATGCTGCCTCATCCCATTAGAAGGTAAAAAAATACAATAAGATGGAAATGTGCATATGTTGCTATGTTGGCTACAATTTATACTAAACTCACAGTTTTGCAACTACATCTTGAAAATATTTTGGAAGTTTTTTTGATAACATCACAATGAATTTGCTGTGTGAATGAGAGGGGAAAATCTGTTTTCTCGTAGCTGTATGGAAACATTCCATGATTCAACTTCCTCCTTCCTTACTTGGCAAGGTCTGAGTTTTAATACTTTATGTGCAGCTAGGCAACTTTTTAGAGAATCTATATAGGACTTTCTGGTGCAGGATTTATAGCAGGTCAACAGAATGAAAAATCCCTGATGTAGCTTACCATACACTAGATTTACAACAGGGCAGCCAGGTTAATCATATCGCTATAAAATGTCTGATTTTGTTTTTTAAAGTTATTTCACGATACATAACATAACTAACCAAATCAAAACAATACATAAAATCAGGATGAGATGTTTCATTGTGTTTATTACCCACTGCCATGTTGTTCTGAAAACAAATATAGCTCAAAACATATAACATAAAACATGATACTGCTGAAAAGAGGAAGCTTGGGGTGTATGATGAATAATTTATAACCTCTTATTTGACATCTAACTAGTTCTGATCTGTATTTTGATTATTTGTTGTGGTGATGTATAATCAGGCATACAATCAGAATGGTTTATTAGCTGGACAAAGTATCTTATGAGAACAAATAATAAATTGCAACTTTATGTACTCTTTGCTTGAAAAATAATACACTATAATATGTGTACTTAAACGGAAAACCTCAAACTGTAGGTCTTTATACAAATATATTGCATAAAACAACCCTACTTCATGTAAATAAACCATTTTCATAATTATATACTATTATTAGTAGTATGTGCCATTGGGTAATCCTAAAAAGAAAATTGTAGGCCCTCAGACAGCTGTGTGTGACAGCATCATTTTGAAATAATCTGATCTACAAACATATCAGTTATCAGGGCCAATACATGGAAAAAAGTTGGACAGGGCTTAGATCTGTTTGGTTGGTATGGCCAGCTGCACTGGTTTAATTTAACACCTATGTTAGTATGTCAGCTCCAGTTAGTTCTAATCTGCTTAAAGATTTTGTCATAGGGATGGCATAACATTACATTACAGAGTGTACTATGTCTTTTTCTATTCTAAAATCTGTCACTGGATTGTCACTAAGAACAAATCCTTGGCAATTTTAGCATCTATGTGCAACACAGTCACTGACTAATCCCAAGCGTATCCAGGTAATATTACATTCCTGAGCATGCATGCTGTGAATAAATAACCATCCTAATAATAATAATCATCCTTGACAAGTTGCTCTTGCAACAGCCAGGAATGCCTTTAAACTTACGTAACTGTATTATATAAAAAATTCACACATAGCAGGCATTTATTTTCTTGTGTCTAACATGCCTAATGTCTGGAAGCTAGGGCCAGGTTTAAACACTCTTCAAGTGGCAAATTGACACAGTGTCATTAGTGTATATCACATTAGGCTTGTTTCTGTTCTTATTAAGTGCTTGTAAGCAGATTTAGTATTATTACTATTGCCATTATGTCCTAACAAGCTACAAAGAGTTGTTCATTATAACAACCTAGACATAAGTTACCAACAAAGTCTAAGGAAATGGCCCTGCTTAAATGGGCTTACAAAATGTTTATACCTGGGCAATCCCCAAAAGATTACTCATTATGGCGCAATGATACATGTTCCAATCTTTACCTAGATGTGCATGTTCTGATAATCATGCAAAAGTAAGGAGGAAAAAGGCAGTTGGTTATTGGGCAGGGGCCTATACTGTTCTAATTTCTATTTAATATCTTTATTATTGTTATACACATAAGTTGGAAAGAAGGTTTGCTTTATTTATTTATTTTTAATAGTAACTTTTTATTGATTTTATTAACAAGGATAGACGAAATATAGAAGAAAGAAGACAGGGGATAGACATGGAGAGTGTATAACGAGCTTTCTCAGAAGACTTAATTGACCGTTGTTGCAGGAGATTCCAACCAAGGGAAGGTTTGCTTTATACTGGATAATACCAGTAAATTCAACAGAGTGCATACCTCAGATGATGCTATGAAAATATCTTGGAGAGAGATCAATAGTGGGAATAATACAAAGCACTTAGGTTATAATCCATATGTATAGTAAGCAATAACAAAAGAAGGATTTGGGTGTTATTTCAGATGCTTTAAAAGTGGACATGAAATTTCATAGTTATTATATAATGTAGAGTAAGAACCAGAAGAAATATTACTAATAAAAAGAGGGGGCTGTGATTCTACTGTGTAATGGCCAAAGGCTCTGGTGAAGTAGCGGACCAAGGAGGAAACAACAGTCCGAAAACAAGTCCAAGGTACACGGTACAGACAAGGATCAGGAAGCAAGACGTAATCGAAATCCAGGCAAAGGTTTGGTTCAGGCAGCGAAGAATCATAAGTCCAGGAACGAAGCAGGGTCATACACGAACAGAAGCTGTAGAAAGGTCAGGATAAGCACACCCAGGAGTCATAAACGTGAACCTATAATCGGGCAAGAGTCCAGAGTCCCAGGCGCCCTTAAATAGGCCCAAATTAGCACCATACAGGTGCTGGCGTGATGACGTCAAGACACACGCCGGCATTTTCACGCATCTGCGCCTGCACCCAACCCGACGCAGGTGAAAATTAGCAGGAACCCTTACATACTGTCAGATAAAATCGTAAATGGATACATCATCTAGAGAAAACTACATGTCATCTACTGAAAAATGTGGAGTTTAAACTGTACACACGTTAAAGAGTATGTACAAACTTAAGAGGACGCATAGAACTTATTTATTGCCTGGTGAATATATGGCAATAAGAAGACAGGGTTTTAAATGGATAAATACACATTTCAGAGGCAGCAGATTTCTTAGGAGAAGCCATACCCTGAAGCTGGTTGGTAGAAGTTTATAAGTAATGTGCTGTTTTACTATAGAGTGGACACTCAGAACAGGTTGAGCCTGTTCTATACTACATACAGTTTGCAAACATACTGTATCTAGGATCGTAATAATATTCTGAGAAGTGATTGTAAGTAACAAATATTTTTCAAAAATATAAGTAATTTTGACACCAGGACATCCCTAATGAATCCCTAATAAACTGCAGTAATATTGATTTGCAAAGCATAGCACTGGATGTAAGTTACAGCTGCTGGTGTACATTTGTGTGTGTGTGTGTATATATGTACTTGAATGTGCTCAATATGCAGGTATCTGATTAGTGCACTGGACTGCTGTAGTTAAGCACTTTATAAGAAAGTGGGATTGGACAGACTAGTTGGTAGCGTGATACTGATCTGAGGTAGTCCAGACTTACTCTTGCTTAGACACCCACAAAACAACACGAGTCCCAGACTTGGGTACAGCTAACGTGTGGTCAGTTTTATTATAGTAAAGAAAAGCAGAAAATAAAAAAACCTAGGACAACTTGGCACTATCTAATACAGAAAATAACCCTCTGTATAAATGGTGAGGTCTAGTGCCTGGCCCCTACAAACAAAACACAGTTTTTAGAAAAAAATCAACATATTCTCTCACTTGTTTGCAGTTCCTGCTTCCCCAGGCACAGACAGCCAGACTCTCCAACTGAAGCCCTATTTACCAGGGATCAGCCTCTCCTGTACAACTGCATGTTAATTAAGCAGGAACCTTTCTGATCAGCTGCAAACTCTGGTCATGGTCAGAATATAGAATGGAAGGCCCACCCTATTCTCCAGGGACCAATTGTCCAGCTTTTTAAATCCAGCAAAAAAAATAACACACCATCTACAATCTGCCCAGCAATCCACTAAACTCCCAGTTAGTGGTATAAAAAATTAATCAAAGCATTACTACAAATAAGATAATGTACTAAATATTTATTGTTTTTGCTTTTCACAGGGAGGAGTTTGCCGGTTGCGTCTCACCTTGCCTTCAGAAGCAAGCTTGCAGTCAAAGCAGGAGGAAATTAAGAAAAACACTTCTATAAATGTAAGAAAAACTCATGGTTTTCTTGTGCTAAGAAAAAGCACTTTCTTGAAATTGCTCTGAAAATAAATAGATGGTGCAGGTGGTATAAGATTTATAGAAACATCAAGAATGCCATCATTTTCTCTTCCATCAACATGCAGCTTGAGTAGACGCTGCCCTTTTTAAATCCTCCTATTGGGAGGGTTTTGAACTGGTTATTCATATAAAGCCTAGATCAGTTCCATACAATAGCAATTTAATATAAGAATAATGTTGTTCAAAACTTTAGGCCAGTCGTTGCACCTATATGACCACCAAGCCCTCTTGCATTCAGGGTGGGTCACTGTTGACTGTAGATCTTAAATATATTGGGAGAGAAACAGGTATTTATTATTATTATTTTTATGCTATCTACAGACAGACTTGTTTTCACATCTAGTCCATGCTTAGCTGTAGATGGCATAAGCCCTTGCCAGCAGTCAGTTCACGTTGATCCATGCAATCTGTAGGGGTAACTGTGGGATTCTTTGTGTTGAAGTAAGTAAAACACAGGTACACGTAGAGGTTTCCCATAGCATCACATTTAAAGATGGTGATATTTCAAATATCTACAGCACAACTGCAAAATTACTTTAACCCTAGAACACTGTAACGTATAGGTACTAAGCATCTATAATGACAGCTTTGCAAATGCCTGAATATGCACTAGGACATTTATAGATATGTAATAAAGGTATTTATGACAACATACTCCACGCTGGTGCTTAATTCACTGCAACAATTCTATTTGCCTCATTCATGTATTGCATTCCTTTGTTCTTTGGACTAGGATTGCACAACTTCCCATTTCCCCCAGAGCAATACCAGGCTGGGCACAGACAATCTTTTGTTTTATTTTGGCATCAAACTAAATATTTACATTTCTTCTGTGTTTTCATCCTGCTAAATATTTTGTCTTGTGGAATTATTTATGATAGTTGGCATGTAGTATTGTTTGTGTAGTGATTACACAGACTTTGTAGGTAAACACTGATTTCCTTACGTGAAAAGTAAAGTAAATAACATTGTATTATATTAATATCTTTATTAGATTTGTCAGGTTTAAACTGAAATGTGCCCCTGAAGTTAAAAGGAGCCAGTTTTTTTAGGGCTTGTGCTTGGATGTGCACTACTACTAACCCCTGTTTGTATATGAATCTAGCGCAATATTTATCCAGCACAGTGGGGTGTGTGTTATGAAATTTGTGTGATTTATGATAGCAGTTGCTATGATTTCCACCCACTGAACAGGCTTGAATTTGAGCAAAGGCCAAGCAGAACTAGGTTTAGAGAGGCAAAACCTTTGGGGCTTAAAAGCTTACCCTGCTGTAAAAAAATTATATTGTTATCTGTTTTGTTATTAATAAAGGCTAAATAAATATTTTTTTTTTATGTTTAGGGGCATCTCTGGGCTTTTAGATGCCTCCCCCCCCCCCTCACACCCAGCACTTACCTTTCCGAGTGCCAGAGTGGGTAGAGGGGGCACATAGCTAGTGCAGAGAGTGCAATTCAAAATTAAATAAAAAATGAATTATAAATCAGAATTTTAAGTTACCAGGAGCATTTTTTTCTCTGTTTCTGTTTCTCAACTTGTCTCATGACAGCAGTGGCCCTGATGATGTGCCAAATATTTGCTGTTTGTCCTCTGTGAATGTTATTGTTAGTGAAATAAAGAGGTGTAAAATATTATCCAGATGTATTTGATTTTGCCACAGTCCTGTCTATAAATAGTACATTCCTATTGGTCTGCACCTCATATAGTCATTCACAAATCACTTATTTCTTTGGGTTATGCATGTGACTGTCAGAGAGACCTTGCACATGCCCCCCATAGTGTAACATTAATGTTGCACAGCTTAACTCCTGTTCTTAACCCAGTAAATGTATTCCACAGTAAAACAGACTCCTGCGCTTATATCCTTTTAGCACTTTAAGAAAAAGTTGCTTTAACAAATTTCCCTGATCTCAAATTTTCTCATATTTTACATATATGTTTCCTGGTCCCCTGAAGAACATAAAATAGGGGTTTTCATAGAGAGAGAAGATGGCATAACCCATATATGACTAATTGCCCATAAATACATACAAAACCCCTGCAATTTCCATCATGTTCAGTTTAGCCTACAAAGGCAAGGCTACATACATGCAGGTGAATTTTAGCACTTGAAATGTATATTTAAGATTCATTGCATTTGGCAACCATTGAATGCACTCCCCAGTGACAGCATATATTTTATGCAGGGAATGGATTTGGGACTCAAGAAATAATATTGCACCTGTATGAGACAGGTTTGGTCACAAAATGCCATGTGATTACAATTCATGTGACAAATGTTGCTCATGGACTCTGAGTTTCATTCTGATTACTACTCATTTGAAACATATTAACTGAATTGCTAATTTACACTTTTTATGAATTATTACTCAATACTTATTCATGAGTTCATATAATTACTAATACAACACATTTAATTTACCCTTGCACAGCAGGCAGCCATACTTTCCTTCAAAACACCCTTTTTGACTTCATGTTTTTCTTTCTTTCTTGCCCATTCCACCATTACATTTGTAAATAACTGAAATTGCCAGTGGTAAAACCCATTTATCGCGGAGTCACCTGAAGTTCCCTCCAGAGGCAACTACGGGCGACTTTGGAAGAGTGAAGCGATTCGTTGATTTAACCACCTGTAATTTCAATTATTTCCAATGGAGAGACATATTCAGGAGATTTGTCACAGTTGTGCATTTTTATCTCAGGCAACAAATCTGCCCGTCAGCCACTGCCCTTAATGTGAGCCTAAGGTACAGTCTGTTTGCTCTTCTGCTATTGTGGACAGATACTAACAATCAAGTGGAGTATCCCTCTGTTACAGAGTATCATTTGCAAACACTCTGCTCATTAAATGTTCTTATAGAGCCTCTTTTGCAGCCCTTTGCTACTATGTGGAACACTTATTTTATGTTTTATTCAAACCCCCTACTTTCTCATCTGAGATCACTCCCTGGATCTTTCTAATTCCCTTAGTGGGGACTAAGTTATGAGGTAGACGGATTACCATCAAATACAATATTGATATTTTAAAGAAGAACTAACCCCCCCCCCACAGCCAAAAGTCCCCACTGACCTCCTTCCTGCCTTCCCCCTGCACAGTGTTGCCAACAAAATTGTGTCCCCTCTAGAAATACTGATCACACATGTAGAGTCAGCACAGCAGAGTTCATGGGCACCATCTTCCAGCGCTTCGGTATTCTGCATGTGCGGTCAGTATTTCTGGAGGGGACACAATTCTGGGTTAAAACTGTGCAGGGGGAGGCAGGGAGGGAGGGGGGCATTGGGGACTTTTGTCAGTATAAAAATAAATACAGGGTAGATAACTAGGCTGTGCAAAATAAAATGTTTCCAATATAGTTAGTGCCTGCTCTGCAAATGGTTTTCACTGATTGGTTACAGCCTGAGGGGGTGGACTCATGGGTCATAACTATTTGTTCTTGAATCTAAGCTAAGTAATTGCAAAATCACTGAACAGTTACGTCCCATGTGTCCCTTTTAATGTCGCTAACTAAAGGTGGCCATATACGGCAGATCAAAGTTGCCGATAATGGTCCTTTAGACTGTTCTGCCAGTGCATGGGTGCTTCCGACAGGTCTCCCTGAACGGTTTCTAGCCCTAGGGCCGAACATTCAGATTAATCCTATATCACCCTGCGGTTGGTGGGCAAATAGGAGCAGATCTTACTGTTTATGGCCACCTTAATTTAGTAGTGTTCTGGCTATTGTGTTAGATATCCAGTCACTCAGCTTTTATACATTACATTTACATATATACATAACTATATTAGAAACATTTTTTTACTTATCCAATTTCTATTTTACACTTAACTGTTCTTTTAACATTAAGCTGTTGTTTCACTTAACATGCTCATTATGACCTATCACTTGAGGGCACTCACATGATATGGTGATGATACTACATGACTTGTGAAAATTGTTTTCTTCAGAAACTGGATTGAGGCAATTACTGACCATATTAAAGATCAGAAAAAATCCTAAAGTCATGCTCATCTGCCAGTGTAACTTGATTTTGAACCAGTCACAGTGGCATCAGAGTCCATTTAATTTATTATTGGAACTTATAATGGGATATAGCTGAGAATGTTGGGTCCAAATTCAACTATGATACCTCAGTTTACAAACTAATACATTTGTAAACTGCATGCTCCCCACATGGCTGCACTTCCAAAACTTTGCCAGTCACTTCTTGAACAAGGGTAGAGATAGATCAGCATTACACATGTAGAAGCATTCATGGAGTTATTAAATTTGTGGAGGCACAAGCTAAAAAGGGGGAAGATGTTTGCATGTTATAGTGCAATGGGAAAGCTCTTTTTGGTGCATATTCCCTTCCTATGTCAAGAGTTACATAACTAAGTTCCAGATTTGAGCTTTTAACTAATTTATGGACCAGAAATTGCATTTAAAGGGATACTGTCATGGGAAAACATGTTTTTTTCAAAACACATCAGTTAATAGTGTTGCTCCAGTAGACTTCTGCACTGAAATCCATTTCTTCAAAGAGCAAACAGAATTTTTTTATATTCAGTTTTGAAATCTGACATGGGGCTAGCCATTTTGTCAATTTCCCAGCTGCCCCTAGTCATGTGACTTGTGCCAGCACTTTAGGAGGGAACTGCTTTCTGGCAGGTTGTTGTTTTTCCTTCTCAATGTAACTGAATAGTACACAGTGGGACACAGGTTTTACTATTGAGTGCTGTTTTTAGATCTACCAGGCAGCTGTTATCTTGTGTTAGGGAGCTGTTATCTGGTTACCTTCCCATTGTTTTGTTGTTAGGCTGCTGAGTGGGGGAAAGGGAGGGGGTGATATCACTCCAACTTGCAGTACAGCAGTAAAGAGTTATTGAAGTTTATCAGAGCACAAGTCACATGACTTGGGCTGTCTAGCCCCATGTCAGATTTCAAAATGAAATATAACAAAATCTGTTTGATCTTTTGAGAAATGGTTTTAATGCAGAATTCTTCTGGAACAGCACTATTAAGTGATGCATTTTCCCATGACAGTATCCCTTGAGTTTTGAGAATCACAAAATGTTTAGCATATTGGGTTTATCTTTATACCAAACATTCAGGATCTGTATTGTAAAGTGTAACAACCCAAGTAAATCTGTCTAAATGACTTCTCTCACTGAGTTACCTTCCCTTGTATGGGTGGGGTGGTCAAAGTATTTTAAGCTGCTGTTTTAGGATATTCCAGTTTCATGGGTTATTGCTCTAGTGAATATTGTCCCACTAGCTGTACATTAGAACCCATCTGTACACCAGTTACAATAAGTCATACAGTTAGCAGCAGTTTTCTTATATTTTATGTCTGATGTTATAAAAACAAAATTCAGATCACAGTGGTCTAGGATCCTATTTGAACCCCATTATTTACTGTAGATCACTTCAGAGTTTTGTTAATCTTAATTAGTAGAATCAGCTCCCAAATGCTTTTAGGTTTGTGGGTCCTGGTGCACATACCCTTAATTGGCCACCTTCCAATCCTCATGCAAACATTGATTGAAGTACAGCACCACAAATGCTTTTGACAATGACAATACATTTTAGAGTGAATCTTCTGTGCAACTTGCCCAAATCAATTTCTGTTCGAATCAATCATAAGTGATCTGTAGTGGATAGCAAGCATTTTTCCTGTGGCTACAGAACAGAAGAGGAAACAACTTCTTAGCAAGTACAAATATGTACTTTCATGAAAACTGGATATCTTTAGTAACAGACAATTGCCCAGCACTAATCAGATATGAATAAGAACTTGAAAGGGAATATATAGAAAAACAGAAATGCTACACTAGAAGAATACAATTTTCTAAACACAGGCTTAAACATAAACAGGCTAAATAAAATATTGGCATTACTTTTCATGTTGGTTGTTGTAATGTATCAAGGTTGAGAACATGTAAGGTTGGCTAAAGTTGAAGATGGAATTATTTATGTCTGCTAATTATAAGGAGTTTTAGTAACCTTAACACCAACAACACCTGATGAAGGGGGAATGCCCCTGAAACGTTGTGACACAATAAATGCTCAAGGGGCTTGTGCGCTGTTTAAATCTCTTTGCATGCCGGTATTAACATCTTAGTAACCTTACACCAACATCAAAGTGGAAGCTGTAGATATTCTAACATATCCCATGTGTTTTAATTACTCCTTAACAGTCCACAAATCTAAAATTTGTTATGAACTAAAGGGGTAGCTGAACATGGTTATGATTTGGGGCCCCATTCTACTCCACTATTATTACAGTTTGTTTCTGAAAGGCAGATAGGTTTTGCCTCACAAATGCACCACTGCTCAGTTGTAAGCTGTAACTGTGTGGCACACAATGCTACTCCTGCTGGGGCTTTGGCTCTGCGCGACACATAAATAAATATACCTTGCACCAAATCACTAAGTTAAAATATGCTGTTGTGTAGGGTAGGAGTTGCAGACCTTGGTTTCACAAAAGACTTCTTTTTTGGTGAAAAATTATTTAAAGTATACTTTAACAAGAAAATAATGTTGCTTGAAAGTGCTGTAAAGGGTTGGTACTCCTTTAAGTTAACTTTTAGTGTGGTGTAGAGTTGCCAATTCTAAGCATTTTTTTAATTTGGTCTTCATTATTGTTTATATTGTTTTTAAAGTATTTAGTGACCCTGTTTGAAAAAAACCCAAAAACAAAACAAATGCTCCCATGGCTACAAATGTATTTTTATTGCTACGTTTTATCACTCATATTTCTATTCAGGACCCCTCCTATTCATTGCGTGGGTTCCTTTGGAAATTTGAACCCTAACAACCAGACTGCTGATATTGCTATCTGGAGAACTGCTGAATAAAAAGCTATAATAACTGAGACACCACAAATAATAAAAAAATCAAAACCAATTGCAAATTGCCTCACAATATCACTTAGTTTAAAGGCAAACAACCGCTTTAATTAATCATACAAACAATCTGCTGTTTATGTATCTATCTGTCTGTGTGTCTCCTCTATCTATCACTATCTTTCTTTAGCCAGCTATACATATCTATTAGTGATGTGTGGGACCCGCCCTCCCTCCACCCAAGTTCAACTTCCGGTCCCTTTTATTGACTCGCCCTTCCAGTGACATCACAAAAGGGGCTGGGCTAGCAGGCGCAATGGCTATAAAAGAAGAACCTGGAAGTCTGCATTTGAAGGCACACAACAGTGCGGGGTTAGGCCGAACCCGGTAAACCAACGGGTATCGAGTCGGCCCGCACATCACTAATATCTATTTATTATTTATTATCGTTCTATCTACGTTCTATCTATTATCTATCTATTTATCTATCTATTAGTTCTTTAGCTAGCTATACATTTGGGCAGCCCTGCTATTTTTTGAAGTATGCCACAAGGGTGCCAGATTAAGGGGCAGATTTATCAAGGGTCAAATTTCTAAGTTTTTTTGCTTTGAAATTCGACCCTTGATAAATCGAATTTGATTGGTTTTTTGGTCAAATAGTTTTTTTGAGTGAAAACAGACCGCATTCGATCGACTTAAAATCGTTTGAATTGTTGAATTCGAACCATATCCCACCCAAAAAATAAAAATGTCAAAAACACTCCTTAAAGGTTATAGGAGGACCCTCCATAGGCTAAAACAGCAATTCGGCAGGTTTAAGGTGGTGAAGGGTCGAATTAGAAATTTTTAAAGAGACAGTACTTCGATTTTCGAATGGTTGAATTTTTCAATTCAACTTGAGTTTTGGCCTATTCAATAGTCGAGGTACCCAAAAATTACTTCGAAATTCAAATTTTTTTTATTCAAATATTCACTTTGACCCTTCATAAATGTGCCCCTAAATGATTGTTATGAAAACTCATAAGTGGTAACAAAGTGGGAGTCATTTATAAACACTGGGCAAATTTGCCCATGGGCAGTTACCCATGGCAAGCAATCACATGGTTGCATTCATTCGTTCTGCAAATTTGTCTAGTGTTTTATTAAATGAACCCCAATGTCTTATGACATGACTGCTACTGCAGATTGTGATTCTGGTTCTTTATGCACCATAGCTGGGAAAGGGCATTTCATCAAATGCAGAAATAAATACATTGTGTAAATCTGCTCAATAGCAGGATACAAATATCTACAATGTGGATAAGTATTTTTAAACAGCCAGCATTTCAACAAACATTGAAAAATGACTGAATGAGATGGATTGTGTTTTGTCTGAATTTACAATACGTAACAGCATTACATGATCTCTATACCTTTACAAGCAGCTGTCTGTCAGTCACAGAGCTAACTAAACAGACAAGAATGTAACTTCACAGTAGTTTGTGTGTTATCCCTTCTACATCTTAAGGAGATCATTTGTGTTCAAGGAAATGTAGCTAATGTTATTTTGTACCCAACAAACTGCGATGAATTAGAGTAATCCCTTCTTTTGGGATCTGGAATGCAATTTTTGTTGTTGCAAAGTTGTTGTCATTCTTCACTAATGAAGTTTTAGTATTATTGCATTCTTTTACAGCCCCCATAACTTTATAGCATTCAGTTTGCAATTGAAGCACAAAAGAGCCAGCCTTTTGTATACAAAGAATGCACAAAATTCAGGATTTAGTTTGAGATTAGGCTGAATCCCAGCATTTATTCAACGATTCAGATTTGGCCAAATTAAGGGTCAGATTCACTTTGGTATTCAGCCAAATCTTTTATAGTGCATACTGTAGGGTTTTTAAGCGGAATTTAAATATTATGAATTTAGATTCCTTTATGTGGTGATGTTCAGTATTGATAAGTACAGCAGTACAGTTCTTGAGATATAAATAAAATCATCAAATCTACATGTATATTTCATTTTTTTGTAAATAAATGTGTCTTCATGACATTTATCAGTAGGTGTAGCCCCAGGAGACAAAATTAAAATATACAATATAAAACCTTGTTCTGTGCTGAAGGAGTAACCCTATATCGACCATGCCACCACCTTGGGCTAATTGTGTATAAATAATAAACGAGTCAGATGTATAGTATTCATCTAAAGAATAGAGTGCTCAACAGTTATAACGTGGAACCATATGTTGCCTTTATAACATTCTTAAAGATATATATACATTATATTGCTATTTTCCAGTATACTCAAATATTTGGGCACAATTGCATAAAAAATGTATGCATTTTTTCATATTACGCTGTCAGCAGGTAACCTTTGTTTAACAGGTATATTATAAGAATCTTATGAGGTTAATCCAGATTGTCGGTCTATTACAGCTGAACAAATGCTATTTATGTGTAACAAATTCCAATATATTTTAAGAGGATTCATTTATGAAGCAAGTAAGTGCCAATGTGGATGACACATTGGTGCAATCTAAACTTAATGGACAGTTGTCTTCATTCAACCCAAATTAGCTGTAATTAGGTGAACATAATTACAGTACAAATAAGCATGCTCTTCAACATAGGTTATACCTGCTGCTAGGGTTACCATACCATGTGAAAAGAGCTTTCATGACCACTAATGAGACAGTAAGGGCAGAGACACACACTGCGATTCAGGGAGTGGGGGAGGCAGTTTGGGGAGATTAGTTGCCCAGAAGAAGAGGAGATTTGTCGCCGGGCAACTAATCTCCTCGAACTGCCTCCCCTGCTTTCCTGCTGGCTAGAATGAAAATCACTGGCGGGATGGCACTCAGAACACTTTGTTTTCCGAAGTCGTCTGAAGTTTCTTTTGGAGGCAACTTCAGGCAGCTTCGACAAATGAAGCGTTTCCGCCGGCGATTTTCATTCTAGGTGGTGGGCATGCAGGGGAAGCAGTTCGTGGACGTTAGTTGCCCCAAAGAAGAGAAGATTTGTCACCAGGCAACTAATCTCCCAGAATCACAGAGTGTCTATGCCCTAAAAGTGTAATCGGTATAAAGAGTGGAGTGACTGGATGTCTAACATAATAAACAGGACCCAAATTCCTCTTTGCAGCTCTCTTGGTTTCCCATGAGTGGTTGCTGACTTGTGGTTCATAACTGATCCTTTTGAATCTGAGCGGCATGCTAAGGAACAATTGCAAATTTGGCAGTCCCATGTGGCCCCCCCTTCAAGTCTAACTTGAAGTTAGAGAGCTGAAAAGCAGGAAGTAGTGTTCTGTTCTGTTACACATCCAGTCACTCCAGCCTTTATACATGACATTTTTGGCAAACTAACTATATTAGAAACATTTTTTATTTTGCACAGTCTATCATCTATTCACCCATTTTTTATGTTTACAATGACCTGTTCCTTTAAAGAGGTATAAATGTTTAAAGGGGTAGTTCACCTTTAATTTAAGTAATTTTAGTATGTTATAAAATGAGCAATTCTTTTCATTTGGTCTTAATTATTTAGGTTTTTGAATGATATGTCTACTTTTCCTGATTTTTTGCTGCTTTCAGATTGGGTCACTAACCAGAGCAGCCACAAACTGCTGCTCTGTGTGGCTACAATTTTATTTGTATAGTTATTTGTTTATTACTGATCATTTTAATTAGTCCCTCTCCTATCTATATTCCATTCTCTCACTCAAACACTGCCTAGTTGCTAGGAAAATGTAAATTTTAGCAACTAGATAACTCCTGAAATGTCAAACTCGAGAGCTTCTGAAAAAAAAGCTAAATACGTCATAAATGCAAAAAAAAATTAAGACCTATTGTGAATTTCCTCAGAACAGCACTCTCTAGTATGACATACTAAAAGTTAATTCAAATGTGCAATTTGCTGCACACTTTTTTCTTGCTAAATTTGTGTGTAAATGGCATCACTTCTGGCATTAATAATTGCATCAGCAGAACCACTTACTACAAGTCAGCTATGACTATGGACGCAACCACTAAAAGAACCCTGAATCTGGCATAAATTGTCATGTCCAGAATGCTCGTAATCCCAGGCTTTCATTTTATACAAATATTCAATTCATCAGAAAGACTAGGCAAGTGCATAAGTGCTTGCCACCAGTTGCAAAGGAGCATGTTTGGCACAAGTACCTTTATGCATAGCTTGCATAGCTTCAGTGCATGCTCGGTTTTGCAGTCATTTTTGCACTTAGGTTTGCTTTAAAGGACAAGGGAAGTTAAACTAAAGAAGTAGGGTAGAAATGTTGTACCAGCCCAAGGCAATCAAAGCCCTTTAGCAGTAAAGATCTGTGTCTCCAAAGATGCCCCAGTAGCTCCCCATCTTCTTTTCTGCTAATTCACTGCACATGCTCTGTGATGCTGTCAGTTACTGAGCTTAGGGGCCGACTCTAAATATACAGTACACATGGAATATAACTGTCACAGTATAAGGCTGATTAGTAATTAATATGGATAATTACTACATGGCAGAACAGAAACCAGTTCAACTAACATCAGAATTTAATAATCAGCCCTGTAGCATCAGCTTGATGACAGGCCCAAATAATTTTCTGCTTGATCATTTGTGACGACCCCTAAGCTTAACTTCTTAACAGCTGCTCAGAGTCCACTGAACATGTGAGTGTTGCAGACACTTTCCAAAATGGTGACCTCCTGTGACAAGTTTGAAGTCCTGGATCATTGCTGCTATTGACAAGCTGAAACTTTAGACTAGAGCAATAAGTTCATAATATAAAACATGGCATTTTTAGTCCTATACATTTTTAGGGTTTCCTTGTCCTTTAATAATGAGCAATTAGGGGTTATAATTATGGAAATCAACAGTCAATCAGGTAGGTACAAAGATCACACACCTGTACTTCCCCCCCAGTGACTTGCCCATGATACTGTATTTCTTCCTGGTGATAATATTTATTTCGGAAGTAAAACCGTCTCTTTGTGTCTTTTGTCAGTGTGAAAGAATTGAAAGAAAAACTGAAGCACACCTTGCATTTCACACTGGTGTTTTGTTAAGTCAGTTTTGACTCTTTGCTTTTTTTTAGCAGACTTAGCCCTTTTGGTATTGCCTTTGGACCGTGATGGCTTTTGTTTAGAGGCATTATCAGTTATGGTGAGCAACTATCTAGACATTTTAGCCTGGCTAGATGTTATTTGTGTGCATCAGTGTGTTACAGGGAGACTGTGTGATGTGATCACTGATTTACATTTCTTTTCATACGATCTCACACATCATTCTCTTTGCAGATGTCTCATGGTATGATTAGATTGTTGAAAGCAATGCACATGTAATAACTGTTGAACCCCCATTTTACATTTTTCAGGGGACCAGAAAAAATGGTCTAAAGTCTGGGTAAATGTAGAATCAGGGAAATGTATTATGTACAGTGTATAGGATAGACCACAAAAGAACAGTGTTCTATAAGAGAACACTAAAAACAAGGGGATATAAAATTGAGTTTTTACATGTTCTTTTGTTCTTAATGTATGATCTAGGCCTTATAATAGCTGTATGATTATAGTTATATGATCTAGGCCATATTATATCTGAAACATAGAATTGATATAACACTGTATATTGAAAAATTCAAAGCATATCACAGTTTGCTACTGAGAATATGTGATACTGTATGTGCTGATTGATTTCCAGCAGGCTGCACTTGGTGATAAGACTGCATATTTGTATTATCAAGACACAGGGAGGTACAGAGTACACTCTTGGGAATATAAGGACAGCAACAAGTGGAAAGTATGGCAAATATTTCATACCCAAGCCCTCTTAAAAGCAGAAGGTGACACATTGCACCATACGTTTTATAATAAATTTTATACAATTATCCAGTCACATTCAGTGTTTTCTGTCATTTTGTGTCAGTGAGGTAAAACAGATAAAACATCAAAAATTGTTGGTAAGCAAAGTCAATCACAAGTGCATATGGCAAATGTGATTAGGTGATTATTTCCTCAACTGATGAGGGTTTGCATTGGGGTAATACAAGATTTGGTTGCTTGTGTCATAACCAAGGCACTGCTCATGGCCTCATGCATTGTCTTTATAAGCTAAAATGTAAGGCTAAAGAGTTCCAACAGGAACGTTCTGCAATTGCATTTGAATAAAGACAATGTTAAGTTTTTTCATCATGATACTGCTTAGTACTAGGTGCCCCAATCAATTTCATTGCAGTCCCCTTCTAACTCCTGAACTAAGATATTATTCATACATTAAAACTGCTTATTTATCTATCCCTCCTGGCCCCCTCCTTATCACTCTGTTCCTCCATCTGTACCTCTATCCCTACAGCAGGGTCTGTCTCCTCTGGGGAAGTATGTTAGCTGTTTTGTTTGTTAACATTACTTTGGAAATGTACTTGTATGTGTTAGTTAACCTATTTTAGCCCTATTTCCAAAATAAACATATTTCACTTATCTTTCTCTTTAAGGCTGATCCTAGAAGTACAGCAGAAAGAAGGAAAAAGAGAAATGGCTATGTCTTGTCTGAAAAGAACACATCTGAGCCACCAACCCTAGTAAGACAATATTTATCTGTGAACTATGCATTGTATTAAATAATTCTCTACAGTATTCTGGAAATGGTCAAAGGAATTTTAATATTTAAACATAAATCTTGCATCTAAGAAAAAAAAATCTAATAAATGCATTTTACGTTTATGATTGGTTAAGCGTATTAAACCCTCTTTATAATGGATATTGATAGTGTTTTTATTTTCTATAATGATTAATACAATTTCTTCATCAGATGAATTGTCCCCCAAGTCCTTTCTTGTAAAGATCACCTAGCTCATCTTCAGGACCTGATATCCTGAAGTATGATCCTTTTTTGTTTCAAGTTTGATAGCTACAGCAGCCAAGATTCCTAGGGTTGAAGTGAATTTTCGAATAAAATTTGAATTTTTAAAATTTGGGCTACTTCAACTATTGAATTGCCCAAAATTCGATTGGAATTAAAAAAAATTAGAAAATTTGAATTTCAAATTTTCAATGAGATCGTTTCATTCGAACAATTTTGATTCAAACGAAAATGTCCATAAAACGTTGAAAATGACCCCCAAAAATTTTAAATGGTGGAATTTCTACATTTTTTAATTTTAAATTTGACCAATAGTAAATCTGCCCCTAGTCTGTCTATATAGTGCTTTAGGCAGTTGGTGTGAAAAATAGTTGGGTAGCAACTGCTCCACAGTTACTATAGCCCTTAAATGAGAAGGAGTTCTACTAAGGCAGTTGATCGCCAGTAGAGTAGCCACAATTGTGCAAGCTAGAATGCTATATTTAAGCTGTAGAATGTTTTACCATACCTGAGTAAAGCGCTCTAGAAGCTCTCTGTGTTTGTTTAACCACCATATTAGCTTGGTGTGGCATAACTTCCTGTCTAAGACTCTCCCTGCTCCCTCATAGCTCTGGGCTGAGACTATAGCAGAGAGGGGAGAAGGGTGGGGGAGAGAGAGAGAGAGAGAGAGAGAGAGAGAGAGATGAGAATATTGAGCATGCTCAAGCCTGTGCCCTGGAGGTTTAAGCTGAAAGAAGTAAGTCAAACACAGAAGCCAATATGTATACAGTAGAAGGAAAGGAATGCAGTATTTCTTAGTGGTCTGTTTACATAGAACATTCGGATAAAGCTTACTTTTAACCGTTCCTTCTCCTTTAAAATATGTTTCTTCAATTAAAAAAAAGGCATTAGGAAATTGTATGAATGTTTCAGTAAACATGGTGAGGGGACTTGTATGTACAGATATGTACATATACATATGATTTTTTTAAACCTGAAAAATGTCTGGAACACAGTTAAATATCAATTATAATTAAACCTTTATGCTTCCTATTAGATACCTCATGTGGCTCATTGTAACTATGAACCAAACCACATAGACATATGCATATGTCTATGTGGTTTGGTTGGTGGCCACCAGTAAAGTTTTGCTTGTGGAGCAGTATGTTTAGTGGCCACAATGTTTGGTCATGCCACATGCATTCCCATGCTTCCTGTGGATGACCATTAGAAGTCCATCTGGTAATTATGGTTAATATGGTTACCATGGATTTTTAACTGCCCCTCCCCATCTACGAGGCAAGCAGGGGGCAAAGGGCTTGTGGTTAAAATCCATGTGGGGGTGTTTAGTTCCCTAAGTAGCATGCCTAGATTGAGCTACTGCTGTGTAATTTACTGTATTTCTCCTTGTTTTTAGCATCTCTACACCATTCCCAAAAACAATTCACCAGCTGCAGTGGCTTCCCATGGAGTGGTGTATGGTGTTGTGCAGAGAGCTGAAAACAACCATCAGAACGAGGTTGTTGTCTATGAGTGGTCTACTAACCAGATTAAGGATGAGACAAACTACATCAAAGATGTAAGCAAATAAGCTGTTTTTGACACATGCAGAAAAAAACATTAATATTACTATTAATTCCTTTGTGCGCTTCTCATTTCAAAAAGTAAATATGTACTTTTTCATATTTCAGGTGAGAGGGACTTTGGAAAAAATCAGAGAAAAAATGTTTGGAGAGTATGATGAAATGAAACAAAAAGTTAAACATCTCACTCATGAAATGAAAGTGAGTATAAAGTACAGTTCTTATTTACTGCATAGTTATCATTTTAAAAGTATAATATTTAAACCAATATACCATTAGTAGCCCTTTATTTTTTCTTTTTCCAAAATAAAAAATATGAGCAATGTCTTCCTGTCACCCCTTGTGTCTGCCATATGTAGATAGTTTCCCATGATTTGTTATAGGAAGTGACGATAGGTGATTTCTGGTGTTTTGAGTCCTGCAGTGACCAAAACACCTTGTGCCATAGTCCTAAAGCAATTACTTCAAAACATCTGAAATAATTTTACTTGTCCATATGAGAAGTTTGTGAAAGTGTTAATTCCCAGCTATTTACATGGTCTTCTTATTAGTGTCTTATGGCATTCTTACACTCAATGTATGTGTTTGAAGGAGGTTGTGTAGTAGTTGTTATTGCCTTTGAGAAAGAGTGAGGAAGATATTTGCTAACGTTTTGTAATATGTTAGTAAGTGGCCTTTACTAACATATTTATTTTGGCCTACTAAAATGCAGCAAAACACCTGAAATTGCCTACTGTGCCATAGCCGAAAATTTTCTTTTTTGGGTTTGTACTAGATGAAGGGGGTTAGTTATTAAGGTCTGAATGCCAAAAACATGAAATATTCAATTACTATAAAATCTGAATTATTAGTAGAAATTTGTTTTCGAAATTTATTAAACCCAGAGTGTGTTAAAAGTCAGAATAAAAAAGTACTCCAACTCAGACCTGCCCTGTTCATATAGAATGCAATGGGAGAAGTCCAGTATATATCCTGATCTGTGCTGGGCTTCGTGCAATAATCCGAGATTATAAAATAAAGATTTCATAGTTTTTGGGCAAAAATAAAATCGTGGGATTTGAATTTTTTCACATTTACCATGTTAATGACTCTCATGCTAAAATGTTCCCCCTTTAATAATGGCAATACCAAAGAAATTAAAAGAGTGGTTCACCTTTAAGTACATTTTTAGTATGTTATAGAATGGCCAATTCTAAGCAACTTAACAATTGTCCTGCATTTTTTCTTTTTTATAGCTTTCGTCTCCTTCTTCTGACTCTTTACAGCTTTAAAATGGGGTCACTACCGCCACCTAAAAACAATGCTCTGTAGGGCTACATATTTATTGTCATTGCTATTTTGTTTTATTCATCTTTCTACTCAGGCCTCTCGTATTCATATTCCAGTCTCTTATTCAAATCAGTTGCTAAAGTAATTTAGACCCTAGCAACCAGATTGCTGAAACAGAAAACTGGAGAGCTGCTGAATAAAAACCACAAATGATAAAAAATGAAAACCAATTGCAAATGGTCTTAGGATATTGTTGTCTACATCATACTTGACTCAAAAGTTTAACTCAAAGGTGATCAACCCCTTTAAATTAAAAGTTATTTAAAATGTTAACAGGTGCCTATATTTTTGATCCTGTACATCTAGTTTTCTCTTTTCTTAGTTAAGGTTCTAAAATACAAGAACATAAGTGGTCATTAAGTTTTCAGAGCAATATTTTTCTCCGAAAAATGAATTCCCAAAACTGCTGTTTTCTTAATAATTGATGTCTTTACCATGTTTTCAGGTTTCTTCAATACAAAAGGAGTTCTTGGAGAGAAGCTCCCAGGCACAATCCGCAGCACTAGACACCTTTGGAACAATCAACAGTTCTCTGAATGCAGCTTCTATAGAAATGCAGGTATGCTAGAAACATTGCTCTCATTTAGAGATATCATGAATGGGAAGTTCATTCTTCCCTATTCCTGCAAGGAATACACAGTGCATCTGTCAAATCTAAACATATTGTAATGACAAACACTGTAAAGGAATTTATATAATACTGGAGATGCTCTTACTTAGCAACACACACACACATGAAATTACTTACCTTATATAGCAAAAACCATTAAGATAGTTTAACCGTCATTATAAAAAAAAATGCCCACCTAGAAACTGGAAACATTAATTGTCATACAGTTTATATCTGTATAGAATTTGTTTGTATTACAATGTGCTGGAATGCTTCAACCTAATGTGTTGGCTACTTGTGTGTGTAATAACTTCTTACCCTGTTCAAGGTATTAGAGACGATTTGACTACTAGAAAGTATGGAAGACACTTAAAGAGATTCTGAAACCTGAAATGAAACTCTTTTTACAACTATTAAAATATTGGCTTTGAAAGCTTCTTCTAACTTTACCATAAAGTATTTGCAAGATGCTTTTATATTATCTGTCTGTTGCCCCATGTTTCTGTATGAGGGGGCTGCCATATTTGTGCAGCAGGAGTCCGTTAGTATTAGAAACTAACAGGCTGAGATGGGACAGTCAGGTTGGCAAAGTCAGAGTGTCAGAGAGTCAGGCTTAGGAACTTCAGCTAACAATTATATACAAAAACAAACCTCTCAGCAAAAAATGATCAACATGGCCTATAGATAACAGTTAGGGGGAAATTTACAAAATTCATGTGAAATGATCGAAGTTCGATGGAATACCGATCGTAAGAATTTTATCGTAATTTGGCCTCTTTGATCATCGAACACCAAATTATCGAATAGATCAAATAGATCGAATGATCAGATATTCGATCATTCGATGATCGAAGGAATCAAAATTTTAAAATTGAATGCCTACTTTGCCAGATTGAACCCACCAAATTGCAATAGAAGCCTATGGAAAACCCCCCATAGGCTTCTGAGACTAAGTCCTGCTTGAATACCATTCGTACGATCAAAACGTTCGATCGTTCACATTTTTCGGAGGCTTGAAGGAAATTGCACAATTTTTTTGTGAAATCGAACGATCGTACGAATTCATCGAGAAATCGAATAGCAAGCAAAATGATAGCCTAAAACAATTCGATAAGCATTCGATGGTCGAATTCTTATCGAATTTCGAATAAAATTGATGGAATTTTAGGGAATAATAGTTAATTTGCCCCTAAATGTACAGTCATATGTTAAAAAGTAATTTTTTAGTGTCAGTATCACTTTAACCACAAGCATTAATCTCCACGAGACGGCGGGAGTGTTTTACTTTGAAAATTTGCAAATATAATGACATTTTTAATAAACATTTTGTAAAAAACAAACATTAATGCTAACTACATGTTAGTAATAATAGTTTATATATAGAAGTAAAAACACTTAGCTGCAACTTTTAAGAAAAGACTTTCGCAAATCAGTAGTCCAGGACTAATACTTTGTTTCTTTCAGGGTAGCGGTTAGTAGATGTATTTTTAGCATGAAAATATACACACATTTAATCCTACATAAAGACTGAAAGAAATGAAGGTGGCAATCTTTCTAGTAATATTATATTTGTATTATTTATTTGCCTTTCAGAAAACTCTGGTGGATATGACCTTGGAAAACAGCAACATTAAGGATGAAATGAAGAATTTAAAACATTCGTATGAAGAATCCTTGGACAAACTGAAAGAAAAGCAGCAGTTGTTGGAAGCTGCCCAAAATGAAAACCAGTTGTTAAAAGTCAAGGTAAACATTTCCTGAAACTCTTGGCTGCTGTGTGGTTTGTAATAAACTTTGATCTACAGCAAGTGACTATTGTATACCATATTTACCAGACATCGCCCAGTACCATACTTAATTATAATGTTATTTTACATAATAGCTGTCAGTAAACTTTATTCCTGAATATATATAGGATAATATAGTATTGATCTCATATTTTGACAACAGCAATTACAGAATTAATCACCTAATTACATTTTTAAATAATTAAGTAATTTCTTCTCTGTGATGTGGCATAAACCTGCTGTAATATTCTGGTTGGATGATTCATAGAGGAAATAACTGATGGAAAAATAGGTCCTTGTAAAGTCCTTGTAGCTATATTGGTCCTATCCTTTGAAATAATTCAACAGTAGTTACTGTATTATTATTATTATTCGCAAGTAAGCAAGTATGTATACTAGTATAAAGTGGCAACATATTCCTTGGCACTGTTGAACAGAAGTGTGTATTCAACAAACACACAAAGTTACATACAAATTCTGATTGAAACAGGAGGTAAAGATGATACTCCCATAAATTTGAAATCTGACCAATTGAAATTTATTAGGGATGCACCAAATCCACTTTTTTGGATTCGGCCAAACCCCAAATCCTTTGTGAAATATTCAGCGGCATACCGAACTGAATCATAATTTGCATATGAAAATTAGGGGTTGGAAGGGAAAACTTTTTCCCCACCCCTAATTTGCATATGTAAATTAGGATGCAGATTCGGTTTGGCCGGGCAGAAGGATCCGAATCCTGCTGAAAAAGGCTGAATCCTGGCTGAATCCCGAAATGAATTCTGGATTTGGTGCATCCCTAAAATGTATTAATAAATTAAGATTTTTTAAAACTCGAACAAATTTAAACAACCCAGAAACTTTAATTGAATTTGAATTAGAAAAACTCGATTTGAGTTGCAAACATCACCAAATTGATCCCTGGACATCTGTCATTGGCTTAAACAGCAATTTGGCAGGCTTTAGGTGGGGAATAGTCAAATTTGAATTGAAGGGCCCAGAGTATTAAAACATTTTTAAAAACACGAATTGAATTTGGAAAATTTTTAATTTTCAATTCAACCCTTGATAATTCTGCTCCTGAGTGGCAATGGCTTGTAGTGTATCATATGAAGGAAAGTTAAGCTAATTGAGAATAACTTTCTCTGAACAAATGTGTATAATATTTATATACAGTAAGCTGAGATGGGTGACAGTCTGAGAGAGCATGAAAGGTAATTCCAAAGAATGTGTGCACCTATAGCAAAGTCCTGAATCTGTGTATGTGAAGTGTTTCTTAGCAAGGAATTTAGGAGTAGATTGTTAGTAGAGCATAATGATTAATTTGTATCATACTTGGATATCAGTTCAGTGGTACAGAGACAGATTTGTGATACAATCGCCCCGCAGTGTACTGTCTCAAGAGTTCAAAGTTTTTCATATGTAACTCAGAAACAATTATCCATGTGAGGTTTAAAAAAAGTTTTCTGATGTTTCTCTGCTGGTTGAAGTCCTGCAGAGAAAAGCTACATGTGCCACTTTTCTAAAGGTCAGTGTAGACCCAACATGTCTTTCTTTTATATAAACATGTTCTAAGGAGTAAATTTTAAAAGGCTCACAAACAAGACCAAATGGGTGGGGGTCAATGGCCCACAAACACCATCACTGATGAGTTGGAAGTGAATCTATACATGGTCACAACATATGAGTTCATATTCTGACTTTTGGTTCATTTTTCTGTGAATATAGATTGAATCCTCCCAGGAAGCTAATGCTGAGGTCATGAGAGAAATGACACGAAAGCTGTACAGACAATATGAAGAAAAGCTTCAACAAGAAGAAATGAAAAACACTGCAGAAAAAGATATGCTTGTGGTAATTATAAATCATCAAAATGCTGTTAAGAAACTCTTGAACATTTTTGCTGTGATTAAAGATGTGTGTAGGGTTGTACATAGTGTATAGAAACAATAGGGCTTATTTTCAAAAATAATTTCAACTCCGATGGATTAAAAATTGTGCTTGCTGTTAAGACACTCACAAAAGAGTTCCCTAAGACTGTGTTTAGTGCCTATTCAAACTTATGATTTGTACCAGGCGTAACACATGCAAGGGATCCCAAGGAGTTACACCAGCGTTTTGATCTGTGTCCAGTAAATAACATGTCATTAGCAATGCCTTTGCAATTTGCTGCAAAATTCTCAAGATTAACTTGGGTGCTAATTTGTATCTGCATTATGAACAGTGGCGTAACTACCAGGGTAGCAGGGGGTGCAATTGCACCAGGGCCCGCCAGAGAGGCTAGGAGAACTCCAATGTGCAATTCATAGGGGAAGAATCCGATAGGGGAGCCCGTGTGCCAATCCTGCACCAGGGCCCACCAGCGAGTAGTTACGCCACTGATTATGAAAGTGCTCAGAAGTAGCAGAACATACTATTTAGCAGGATCATGATCTAGAATCTGAGAAAAAATACACTGCTTTGTGTGTCATTTTGCACTTTACAGTGCCTTAGTATATGATATGTAGTAACTGTTATTAGCATTTTTTGTTTCTTGAAAGGATCAGACAAGACAGTACCTGAAAGCTATTGAAGATGCTAGTGAGAAGGTTCGCATTGCTGAGATTAAAATTGAAGAAAGAGATGCAAAGATTTCAGAACTTGACAGATTAGTGCATCGCATGGAACAGGTACATTTTCATCACTGTTACTATTTCTTCTGATTATGAAATAGAGCACAGCTAAAAGAAGACAGAAAGCTAGATTATGGGGCAGATTTACTAAAAAACCCTCTAATTCAACCATCGAATTTTAAGGGAATTAAAATCCTTTGAAATTCGATTTTACCGCAATTCGATCGGTTGAACGATTGCATTGTGAATATTCGATTGAACAATAAAATCGTTCGAATCGAACGATTCGAACGATTTTAACCATTTGATCGAATTTTTTTATTCGATCAAATATAGTTAAAACCAATTTGGTAGGTTTAATCTGGCAAACTAGGCAGTCGAATAAAAATTGAAAGGGCAAGTTATTAGATTGTCGAATATTTGAATAGAATTTTATTTGAATCATTCGATTCAATCGAATTTTCAAAATTTGATGGTCGTAGTGGTCTTCAAAAATTTTAATTCGAATCTTTTTGAAAATTCAATCAAATTTCGAATCATTCATGTGAATTTGATAAATCTGCCCTATGTGTATATACTGTATGTTTCTAGATTTGAGATTAAAGGAATTGTTCAGTATAAAAATAAAAACTGGGTAAATAGATAGGCTGTGATAAATAAGAAATGTTTTCAATACAGTTAGTTAGCCAAAAATGTAATGTATAAAGGCTGGAGTGACTGGATGTGTAACATAACAGAACACTACTTCCTGCTTTGCAGCCCTCTTGGTTTGCCTGATTCAGAGTTGGACTGGGGGGCCTGGGGCCCACTGGGACTGCTGTCCAGGGCCCCCTCCGACCGCCCTGCCCCCTACCGTAATGCGCCTGCGTGAGGGTGCTGCTCGCGCACCCGCTTGTAAGGTGCTGCTCATACTCCTTATGAGCCATGCACTCCCCTGCTCTTTTCATCCTCTCCTAAACATACATGGATTTTTCTTCACTGCAATGTTTTTAATTAATTCAAAATAAAAGTGTTTTTATTTTTATGAACCATGCTTCATCTACCCTGCCTATCATCTAGCTGATGTGCCTTTTTTCGTTGCTATTTGAAAAAGCCTATATACACAGTTTGTGTTTTCTTCCTGGTGTACACCGTTCTTTGCATCCCTTATGCTCTGCTTCACCGGATTGAACCCCCCCTTTTCCATGTTGATTAAAGTTAGCCAAAGTTTCTGGTGTGCATGTGCAAAAATGTCTTATTTACCATCTGCTTACTTACACCTTCAACCCTGACTGGCCCAGAGCAGCAGTTTGCAAGAATGTTACTATAGGTAAAGGGCAAGCCACATACAGGGTGCATTCTGCTGAGTGCACTGTTATTGCATATAACAATATGCAATGTGGGAAGACTAGTATGGGATCCACGGTTCTATAAAGGGAGTATTTATATAAGAAGCAGACATATACCCCCCATATGTAATAAAATGCGCTATGTTTGCCCAGTAGCAGCAACCAATAAGATATTTGACTATTGGGCAAAATTTGTACCTTTATTACATAACCCCAATAGACTTTAAAATGTCATAATTATATGTGTATACTTTAGGAACGAGAGCAGCTTCAAGAACAATTAACGAGACATGAAGAACGAATACAAAATCTTGATAACAGGATGCAGATGCATTCACCAGACAGGTAATTAAAAACTAATACTCCGTATTGTATCAACTGAACTTAATGCACCTGCTTAAAGGTTTAGAATCTTTATAAAAGTAATGGTCCAGGTTTCAAAATTGCCGCAGGGGTTTACCATTTTGGATTATGTTAAGACTGTCAGTGACACTGCACATGCTCAGGTTGCTTGCTCATGGCTGCTAGTAACGAATCATCAAAAATCATCAAGCAGTAAATGAGAATCTTTTTTGGGATGAATAAAAATCTGAATGACTTAAATGATAGAATCATGCAGTTGTCTGGTTTGTTTTTTCAGGAACCAACGTTTAGAGGAAGTTGCAACAAGTTTAAGAGAGCGCATTAAGCACCTGGATGATATGGTTCATTGCCAACAAAAGAAGGTTAAACATATGATTGAAGAGGTAAGATTCATAATGAAAAATTAAAAAAGAATTATGGTCTCTTTTCATTTTATTAATTTTACATAATAACAGTAACAAATAACTTTATAAATAGAAGTTGCCCTGTTCCCCATGTGATATTTTTCAGAACACATGAGTGGGCAACTCATGTCTATTTATTATTAATTAACATGAGGGAATTGGTGAAATCAGCAGAGATGCTTTATTTGAAGTTACAGGAAACTGTATACATCTCATGCAACTTCCTTTTGGGATGTTACTTTCCCTCCTCTGCAAGAAGCAGATCTTTACACTCAGAGGATCAGGACAAACATAAAACACAGTGACATATAATATACAGAAGCATGATTTAGCAATGAAGCAGGCATGTAGCATGTAGAGTGATAGATTCCCATCACACTTGGAAAAAATTGTTAGAAAAGCCAAAAAACTTTGAAGCAGGTACTTCATGACTCGGTATATTCTTAATTAAATCAGATATGTTGTTGAAAATTAATTTTTTTTTTACAGATTGAATTGCTCAAGAAAAAGGTTCACTACAAAGACTTACTCATCCAGCAGCTGCTAGAAAGGATTGCGTTTCTGGAAGGAGAGGTAAGATGAAAATTTAAATGGCATTGGTGTATTGCTTAGTAAAAAAAAACCCAAAACAATACAAGCTTACTACTGGCTGCATTATGCTGAATCCATAGCTAGTCGAAAAGAGCCCCCCCAGTCCTCTGCTTCAAAAAAGGTGCACAGGTTACCATGTTTGTTGCACCTGAAGAACTGCTGCAGGTCTCTGTGCACCAAAGCAGATTGTAGAGACCAGCGACCACCCTATTCAGCAAAACTGTATTTATGAAAGTTAGGAGGGGAAAGCATGGCTGCTAGGTATAGAGTCTTGCATGTCATCCCAATGCTCTTGCACTAGTAGGGTGCACTCAGGCCACAGGCACAAGTGCTTATTAAATGAGAACTACAAGGCTTACATTTGCATTTGTGTCAATGGTCAAAGTAAATGAACCCTTAAATGTATCAATGTACATAAATAATTGAACTATGGCATAATATATATATATGATAAGAGTATACCTTGTCTGGGTTCTGATGATTGTGAGGGTAGTGACACACAGGCAGATTCAGGGAGATTTGGTCGGCTGGCGACTAATCGCCTGTTCTACTGGGACGACAATCTCCCTGAACTGTCTTTGTGTCTTCCCTTCCTGTATAATGAAGAGTCATCTGCGCTAAGCACACTCTGCCCTTCATTTTCCGAAGTCGTACAGAGTTGCCTCAGTAGGAAACTTTGGGCGACTTCAGAAAACGAAGCGCCGCGTGTGCTTAGTGCAGGGGACTCTTCATTATACAGGAAGGGAAAACACGCGAAAGCAGTTTGGGGAGATTGTCACCCAGAAGAACAGGCAATTAGTCACCAGGCAACTAAATCTCCCCGAATCTGCCTGCGTGTCACTACCCTGAATCCTTGCAATGTTTCAAAGGCCTTGAGAGATAATGCTCCTATACAGGATTACAGTTGTGCGCGGTCAATAAATATGCTACCACACCTTTAGAAACACTGCTGAGCAGCTTCACTTCAAAGTAAACAGACGTTATCTCAGTTTTGACAGAAACCAAAAGATAACACACACAAAGTTTCAAACTACTAACCTTGTTCCTGCATGGCTGCTTAATGCCTTAACATCCGCTCCTACCTGTAAGTGCACTAACAAGCACTTTTTTGGCCTGCATGCATTTCTGTGTTAAAATACACTCTCTGTGTGCACACAGGCTGATGCCAATATAACATCAGACGTTTTGTTGCCCGTGCTGGAGGAGATTAACTGCAAGAGACAAATAACTTCCCATCTGCCCATATCTTTAATTCACTGTGGGGTGCCTAAAGTATTGGCATCCTCTATGGTGCAGCTGCTAATATAGACAGTGGTGGGGAAAAAAATGGGTGTGCAGGAATGAATTAGATGGGGTCCTGATCTCTCCTTAAACTCAGACCAGAGAAGCCATATGAATTGATGTTCATATTGCTAGGGGCAGACTTTTTACTATTGGTCAAATTTCAAATTTTTTTGGGGGGTCATTTTCAATCGGATTAAAAACGTTTGAATTGAACTATCGCTTTTTTCGAATCAAATGATTCGTACGATTTTTTTTTTAATTTTAAAATTTTTCCAGGAAAGCTTCCCGGAGGTCCCCCATAGGCTACAATGGCAATTCAGCAGCTTTAAGGTGACAATCGGCGAATGGGAATTTTTTAAAGGGCCAGTACTTCGAAATTCAAATTTTTTAAATTTTTTCGATTTGAATCGAATTTTGGGCTATTCGGTAGTCAAATTTTATTTGAAAATTCACTTTGACCCTTGGTAAATGTTCCCCTAACAGTTCAGCACAAACTCATTCTACGGCCTTCACCCAGATCATCTTTGCAAAAAGTGATTTTAAAGTGACATATACAAATGTTCACTAAATGTTCACTAAAGCTGTGGGGTTCATAAAATATGCAGGTTTAAAACCATTTGCAGTTTCTCTCTTTCCAAAAGAAGGGTTGGGCATTTAAACTCGAGCCCAGTTAAGTTCTATTCTTCCGGTAGTGCTTCAGACCTCGCCAAATGTCATAAATCTATCCCACATTCAGCAATGAATGTCACAGTACTACCTCGCACAGCTGAAGTCCCCAGTAGTTTATAGCTAAACATACAGTAAACCTGCAAATCAACAATAACTTGTTCAACTTCCCTTCACAGAACACAGAGCTACAAGATAAAGTGGACTTCTTGATGGCAAACCAAACAAAAACTAACAAAGAAACCAAAGACATTGGAACATCATGTGATCTTCCAGAAAGGTATTTAACATGGAGATTCAAATAATCTTATTGCAGTTCAAATGTTATAGAATCTTTAGGACCCAGACAGACAAGGGGATTTGTCGGCCCAGGGTAAATTTGTACTACTTGGGGCTAACAGATCTCCCTAAAAATGGCTTTTCATTTATTTACATTTGAATCGCCACATACTGTATAAAACACTCTACATGCAGCAATCTGGTGTTATTACTGAAATTGCCTTTATCCCCATTTTTCAGCAATAAAGCTGGCTTGCTGCATGTAAAGGGCTTACATGTGATGATTCAAATATAAGTAAAAGGAATTTTGAGGATGTTTGCAGATTTTCTGCAAGCAACAAATATACCTGTGTGTCATAAACACTTTCTTTTAAGCTTTATCTCACTAAAATAATACATTTTATACACATAACCAATAAGAAATTATGGTTTGTTATATAGTTTGGTCTTTTAAAATAAACAGAAATACTGTCTCTCTGAATTCAGGATTTGTGCTGGAGTTGATTATATGAGTTAGCTCTCAGAAATCAGCTAGGAAAAGGCCCCCCACCCCTAAAAGACGTATTAGACCTGCCTCTCAATCAAAATCTGGCCCCTAGTTATGCACAAATAGAATGAACAAATACAGATTTCTAAGGCGCAATAGTGAAGATTAACATGAATATTTTAGAAATGGGATGAAACGCATAATTGATTAAATGTATACATATTTCTATATTCATGAGTTTTTTGGAGGAATTGTGTTATATTTTAGAAAAAAAAACAAAGACAAAAACACACTGCTCTGCTTTAATATGAAGCAAGTGATTAGTGTATGTTTACTGTTCCAACTACTGCTTTAGCAGCTACTTTCTGTGATAGGGGAGTCTGCCCATCACTTGCTGTATGGGATGGTGCTGATAGTAAGCTGGTTCAGTTGACAGTCACAGAGTGGCCGATTCACTGTAGTGGAGGCAACCATTCACATAGCTATGGGTAATTCTTTTGTTCTAAAGACAGCTATGTAAGGTTATCTTTAAATGCAGCTCATGCCTGTCAATTAGTCTCCACACTACATTGAAGCTGAACAACATTTCTTTTCAAGGGCATCATAGATATGGAATAAATGCAGCAAGCACTGATTTTGGAAAAGCATTAATAAGCCCATAAAGCATAGGAAGTGACCACCTTAAGGTGGGGTTTCCCTTAGCCTTGTTTGTCCTGGCTGCTGCACAAAAAATCCCCCAAAAAACAGAATGGTTTGATGTAAGGTGAAAAATCTATTGCAGGCATTTTAAAACTGGCCATACTTGTTTTTTGTGTTCTTGTGACCGTTTATAGTCATATTACATTCCTTTGCAAGGTAGAATTTCAGTTTGTTTTTTTACTAAACAGTTATACAGTGTGTCAAAAGTACATCTTTGTTTTAAAGGGCAAGTCAGTATATTGCAAAAGGTATATAGCCCAAATGGGTGGATCTCCCTGTGTATGGCAACCTTTAGCCATCAGGGCAGCGAATAGAAAGGGACAGACAAACTCTGCTTTCAGTAGCAACACATACATTATACAAATTTCTTAAAAACCATAAAAATTTAATGAATGTATATTGCAAAGTTACTTAGAATTAAGTTTTCTTGTATTAGGCAAAAAAAACTTTGGGTTGATATTCCCTTTAAAAGGTTATATTTTTAAAACTGGGAAGACAAGGACAAGTAAAGGTGGATTTAATAGGGGCAAAAACAAGTACCCTACTAATGAATGCAATGAATAATGTTTCTCCAAGTATGTAT
>CM044436.1:45533387-45545505 GCA_024363595.1 Xenopus borealis
CTGCAAGTGCCATACCGCAGGCAACTTTTCATTTAAGTCTGCAGTATGGCAAGGGAAGGCAGTTCGGGAGGATTGTCAACCAGAAGAAGAGGCAATTAGTCGCCAGGCGTCTAAATCTCCCCGAATCTGCCTGTTTGCATACTTAGTACTATATACTGTAGGTAAAAATATACATTCTTTCATTATGTACAGCTCTGCATACTTGCTTGGATGCCTTCTTGTATTTGTGATATGGCATACAGAAATCAATATTTTGCACTGTAAGAAAAAGTAGGCAATACATTACAATGGAAACTAAAATGTATTAGCTTTGAGTCATTTTAGTCACCTAACCTTTAGACTGATAATGCCTGTCTTAGTACAGCATGCTTGATTGAAATCTGTGAGTCATGGAAATGAACACGAATAGTATATTTTCTTTGTATTCCTGTTTTTAAACCTTACAGGAGATATGCAGTATGCAGACACATTTCTGTCATTATAAAATGATGATTAATTTAAAAACAGCATAAGGCATGGCTTTTATAAATAATAAAACAAGGGCACTCCTATTCCTTGAAAGATATTTTGCCAAATAGTTACTGCAAGTCACTGTAGCAGCTCCAACACATTTGAACTGTTTAATAAATTTGAGAAAAGAAACTTGCTTGAATTCGTCACATATGCTTCTCATGCGCTATAGAAACTTGGCAGCCTTTAGCTGAAGCTTTTCATGCTTTTTTTTTTTTTACTTTTTTGTTTGATACACTATGGTATGATTCTTTTGAATTTACAATCTCAAATGCTTAGAAATCTTCCCTTGCATTTTGGAATAGGGGCAGAGGCATTGTTAATGTTTGCAAATAAATATGTGCCCAATTACTTTTAGTGGCATACATTAAGGTTTTGCACATACAGACTAAATAAGGTTTTCTATAGACATCTTACCTTAGGGAAACCTTCTTAAAACTAAATACATATCACAATCTATATAATATCATTGTAATGGGGGCTTTACTGTCCTGCATACTAAAGCAATTCAACAACTTCAGAATTTTTACTGGAAGTCAAATACTGATGGGAATGCTCCCCGAATCATATCCCCATAGGAAAACATTATAAAAGGAAAAAGGCAAAAGCCCATAATGGGAATGCCCCAGCACATTTTGCTGGTACATACTGTAACTACATAATTCCCAAATACTAAAATGACACCATCACATTTTTGCTTTACTCGCAAAATGTGTCCACAGTGATACTTTATCTTCTTGTTCCCTCTAGTGGCTACACGTTGTCTAACTTTAAATCCTATGTGAGTGTTGCTTTGGTTTCTAATCTATCCTTTGTGATTAGTGATATACACCTAATATTGACACTTTTTACAAATTTCCCCAGGGCTCTAAATTTTAACTTTCAACTACTACCCTATTTAGAATTTTTTTTTTTTTTTAAAACAATGGTCTAACAATCGAGAAAATATGCAGACAATAAGAAACAATTTTACCCTTGTTCAGTTGGAGAAACATTCTTCACATGTAGACTTATTTTAAAGGAACAGTTCAGGGTAAAAATAAAAACTGGGTAAATAGGCTGTGCAAAATAAAAAATGTTTCTAATATAGTTAGTTAGCCAAAAATTTAATGTATAAAGGCTGGAGTGACTGGATGTGTAACAGAATACAACACAACATCCTGCTTTTCAGCTCTCTAAATCTGAGTAAGTCAGCGACTTGAAGGGGGGCCACATGGGACACAACTGTTCAGTGAGTTTGCAATTAATCCTAAGCATTCAGCTCAGATTCAAAAGCAACAGTTATGACCCATGTGGCCCTCCCTCAAGTCATTGATTGGTTACTGCCTGGTAACCAGGGTAACCAGTCAGTGTAAACAAAAGAGAGCTGAAAAGCAAGAAGTAGTGTTCAGTTCTGTTATGTTAGACTTACAGTCACTCCAGCCTTTATACATTACATTTTTGCCTAACTAACCATATTGAAAACATGTTTTATTTTGCACAGCCTATCTATTTACCCACTTTTTACTTTTATACTGAACAATTCCTTTAAGGTGTAAAAAGGAAGTGCAAAGGGATGCAAACCTCTAATATTTATTTACTTTATGACAAGCAGTAGACATAGGTTTTAGAGCATGGCTACACTCCCTAATTAATTTTTAACACGATTTTCATGTAAGTATAACCATTTAGGCAATCTTCAGGTGGTGGATTCAGGAAGAGGCAATGCATGCTGCATTTGCCTCTTTAATGGGCCCTCTGAATTCCTGTGATGGCTGCATATCATTTATTTGTTTAATGCAAATGTTTTCAAACTCTTTATTTTCTGAACTTCCCTTATATTCTTGGAAGCCCTTGGTTGTTGAAGTGGCTAAAAAAGGTGGGCTAATGTAGTATGTAGTGTCTAATCAAATTTACAGTTAAAATTTTCAGTTATACACACACACATTACTTCCACTTTTATAGCACTTTTATCAAATCACAACGGCACATTGTAACTCTTCAGAGAGGTGACATCTGAGGTGTTGATTCTGTGTAGTTACTATTAAAATTTCTAAGCAAGTCCAGTTGTTTTGAGTTACTTGTATTAGATACCATGACCTGGATGAATGAGAATCTACAAATTCATAGTAAGTTAGGCTGAACAAAGACTCACATCCATAAAGTTCAACCTTTTAACCTGCCTAACTTTTATATTGTTTTATTCTTTACAGTACATCAGTTGATGGTGCTACAACACAATCCACTTCAGTGTAAGTACCTGCATGTATTCATCCATTGCTTTGTACCTCACTCATTTCTAAAAGTTAAAGTAGGAAAATCTGTACTAACAGTATCTGTAGAAATAAGTCAAATCAACTGGCTGTGTTTTTTTCTTTGAAGACATGTCACCAGTCATCCAACTGACTTTCTCAATTCATCTGAATTGAGAAACCTATTTGATTTGACTTATTTCTACAGGTATACCATGACCTGGATGAATGAGAATATTCACACACATATGGACTAACAATACTTTATATCTCTTAGTTATGCCAAAGTGTAGCACATGGAATAGCTATACAGGTATTAAGTAGTGTGATGTAGACGTAGGATCAGAATTCACTGGCAAGTTATAAATTCATATATGATGAGTAAATGAATAAATAAAAATAAATAACATGCAGTCTTGGGGGTGTTATTGGTGAGCTAGACAAGAATGAACATAGTCCAAAGCAGATGTGAGCTGAATGCACACCCATGCCAAAGCTAACAAGGTTAACCAAAGGGGCGGCCGAGTCAGCAGCTTATTTGCCAGTGTGTGGGGCCATCCAACGTGCTTCACCGATCGATATCTGGCCGAAAGTTGGAATGACCTCAGTCGGGCAGGTTAAAATCCAGTCGGATCGTGACCGCATATTTAAAACACAAGCAAGAACATTTACAGTATTATTATCTCAGGTGTTGATATAAATCACAGTCTGTAAGATAAGAATGAAAGCATCTGAGAATTTGTGCCTCATATTTAAATAAAAGTATTCTATACGATGCCAACTTGACTTCTAGTATTCATGCATATCATATGTATAGCATATACAGCTTTGTTCAGAATAATAGCTCAAAATCTTTATAACAGCTTTTATTTCCATACACGCTAATGCATTGAGAACATTGCACATTCAATTCCAATTCAAAGCACGAAGAAAAAGTTATCAAATTTGTCTGCAGTCTTCCTTACAAACTCAAACATTCACTGAATAAACTGTAAAATGTTTCAAGATTTTGCTTTCCTTTGAATAACTGAATTAATATTTAGTTTTATAAGCAGTGTTTCTGAGAAACCAACATCCTTAAATAAGGGCTGTAATTGACACCTGTTGTTTCACAAAATGAATAACCTCACAAATTGAACTCCACACTGCAGTTATTTGTTACAAGCTATTATTATTTTGAACATTGCTATTATTTGGAATTATTCAATTACACAGAATCAGCATCATATCATGCATGTCATCACTGTTGGGTCTGTTGTTTTTTTTTTTTTATTACTCTTCTACACCTACTAGCAAATTATTTGCCATGTAGAAATATCATTATTAACAAATATAGTGAGTGATCAGGTTAGTGATGTTGAACTGCTTTTATTCTGAACACAACTGTAGCTAAGTAGACAACCAGGCTAACCAGTAGAAATGCGTGAATGAGGTGCACATGCTCCAGAACCTCAAAGCCTATAACTAAGGGCATCTGTGCACTACATGCATAAGTCTGTTTGTACACCATTTATCTTTGAGAAAAGAAATATCATCTCATTTCCTTGTGGATCTGTGAGTGCCTGCTGCAATACTTTAGTATTACTTTTGTCACCCCACATGTAAAATATAAATCAGCTTCTTGAAGCATGGTTCTTTCTCTTAACAGAATTAATGAAGACATTTCTGATGGATATAGCAGAGAAAAACATTCCAGAACACCTGTCAAGCGATCTTACACTCCTTACATGAGAGTTCTACAAATGAGCATGAGTCACAAGGTCTCCTAAATACAAGTCCATCAAGACAAGACAATGACTGACAACTCATCAGACCTTATATTATAATGCCATGAAAAGATTATCTCCTTGAACTCTAGCTGCAACATTTTGTATACTGTTTCCCATTGTTAAGTGGCTACTGAAGCTACACCTGGGTTCAATCGTATTGCTTGTGTCGGGATAAAAACCCTCAACCCACTTCATTTCCATGCTAACAAAAGTAAGCCATAGGGGAGGTCTTTGTAAACTGAAGATATGAGATAAACTTTATTGAAGTTTGACCCATATTTGTCCAGCATCTTGTTCTATACATTTGATATAGGCTACCATCTGTGCTTGCTAAGTATTTAGAAGCACTGTAGGCCTCTATCCATCCTAACAGCATCTTCTTTAAATGAACAATACTGTAGGTCTCTATGAGATAGGGGTTATATATATTAGGGAATACGTATGTACCAGTTTCTATCCAAGTACCAGTTTATCACCACGTACAAAAATAACTCAAATCTAAAGTCTCCTATATCCACAGATGTACAACGAAGAGAAACAATATTGTGATTTTAATTTGCTGAATTCATTAAAAATAACACAATTATTTAGCTAAACTGCCTTTAAATGGAAAATCACTCATGAGTTTCAGAGAACTGTGATTTTAGACTGCCAAATATCTTTTCTACAGTTTATTTTATTGTTATCAATAACATAACTACAAGGACCATGCCCCCACCAACCAGATCTTTTTGGCGGATTCGCGCTTGCACAATCCAGGCGGGCCTGAAGGGGTATGAACCCTGGTGCAATCACACCTCCACCACTGTAAGCTTTATTGTTTGATCTCATCTTCTATTATTTCACCCTTGCCATGGTTTTAACATAAAACTGTCACACAAATCCATTACTAACTTTACACCAAATAACCACCAGGCTGCAAATAGTCCTAGCAATTATCTTTGCAAAGTTATATTTTTTCTGACTTTGATAAAAGTAACTACAGGTTCTTTTATTACTGAAACTGGCACTGTTAAAGGCCTTAAGTGAGAGCTAATGGGTGGCATTACTGGGGCTGGAGAATGTGCTGTATCCTGAAAGGATATGGTGTTTACACTATAGGCCAAAATAGCCTTTAGTGTGTGAGATGAAATGACCCTCACTGTACAGGCGAAAGCATTCTGTAGGTGTGTCTGTGTGCATGTGTGTGTACACAATACACACAATCTTTCTTTCTCTTTATGGATTTACCAATGTCTTGGGTGCATGTATTCTTTAAGATTGTGCTTTGATTGCAATGTATTTATTTGTATAAATTTTAAACCATGTGGTTTGTGTGAGAGAAAGTTATATAACAGTAACAGATAAACTACTGATACTTAATATTTCTATTAAGCCTTTAAATGGCCATTGTAGCAGCCCTGTTTATATGCAGCATGTCACCCTATTGATCAAAAAGCTGCCAGCACTAAATAAGTTAAAGGATACCAAAATTTTAAGCTGCATTTTTACATAATTACATGCTGTGTACTTTACTGACAGGTTCATGGGCAGGGATTTTCAATGGCTGACTAGGAGAGACCACACTTATTGAGGGCAGAAATGCTACTCATGGAGTAGGAGAGCATTCTTATTGTGTATTTTAATGGAAGAAACCGTAAAGGAACTGTTCAAAGAAACATAATTTTATTAGTGTTACGTCCCTTTTTAAATTGACTTTGATGTACCGCACTGTGCCTTAATATGTAATATGCATTTATTTTCTTACTGTGCAGTTCTTCTGGTTATTCTTTATTTCAGTGTTATATACTATTATGACACCAGTAACCAAAATATAAAAGCTATTTTGATAGTAGACTGTACATTGTTAGAAACATGTAACATTTGTACATTTTGTAAGTGACTACTAATTACTCAGGGTCAAGGCTAACCACATATGCATTTCTACTTGGCAAGACAATAATATGGAAAGATTCATACAATGAAAGTACTCCATGTATTACTGAGCTGTGATTTTTTTTTGTAAACTTTAAAAACCAGCAAGGTAATAACATCATTCTAAATAATTAATCTATGCCCTTGTTATTGAAAAAGAAAAGTTGTATGAGAAACTGTGTGTCTGATTTTTTTATTTTGAGCATACCAATGCGTATTAAGGGGTATATTTATTAAGATTAGAGACAAACGTCACCAGGGATTTTGCCCATAGAAACCAGATAATCCTGCATGATGAAGATTTGGATAGGTGAGAAATGCTAAGCAATAACACACAAGATAGCAGCACATTACTCCATCAGTGTGTTTTCCCCATTGGCCAGTGCAGTGTTTTCATAAAAGGACTACCCGGCAGAGAAAAATATTAGCAATTCAGTTCACTGGTGATGCCTAATATACTGCCACCCCCCATCGAATCCTCCTTTCCTTGTCCTTTAAAGTGGACCTGTCACCCAGACACAGAAATCTGTATGATAAAAGTCCTTTTCAAATTAAACATGAAATCCAATTTCTTTTTTTTATTAAAGCATTCATAGCTGTTGTAAGCTCATTTAAAAATCTCAGCTGTCGATCAAATATTATCTGCCCCTCCTCTATACCCGTGGCATAGAGGCAGGGCAGACAATTACTTTCACTTTCCATTCAGCACTTCCTAGATGTCACTGCTCTCCACACTTCCCCCCATTCTCTATACTGTTTAATTGTGTAGCCAGGGCTTGCTGATGGACATTGGGTCCCCCATTCTGGTGCACAAACAAGAGTTTGAGATGATGCAAGGCTTGCCTTAATAACAAAATGGCTCTTGCCTGCTTGTTATAATTTTGCATTCCCAGACTGAAGGAAACAAGAATCAAATAATTTATATAGTGTAAATAAAGTTAATTTTGCTTGACTAATGTGATAAAATATGATTTTGAATATTTCTTTTGGGTGACAGGTCCCCTTTAATGAAATCTGCAATCAAAACTTCACTGGCAGGGTATTTATGCTTTAAAACTCTCTTTGTATGAAAAAATATTTCAGCTGTCTGTGTTTAATGTTACATTCCTTTGCCTCCTTCACAGCAGCACAAAAAGATAGGACAGTTAGACTCACCTCCAAACAATTAAGTACTCCATAAAACCTCCCCTTTCTGCCCCCTTCGTCATTGTTTTTTTTTCTTTCCTAAAGGACGGGATAGGACAGTTAGAGAAGAGGAGATGGAGAAGGAGTAGTGCGTCTTGCTATATTTTTTTGGAAGCTTGTGATGTGGAATTCAGCAGGGGATTAGAATATGCGCCGATTCTAGGGTAGAAAATCTTCTCTTTAAATTACATTACACAGTGCAATAGCGTGATGACATCAGACGCTGACGTACGTGCGTATATTCATGTGCGCAGATGTGTATATGCGCATGCACGTATATTCGAATATGCGAATGCGCATACACAATGTAAATTGAGGCGCAAGTGACGTAATGGATCATATGAAGCCAAATTTGTGACAAAAATTTTAATATTTTGCCTATTTAAGGCCACAGCTCATACACAGTAACCTCCTGATGTAAACAAGTTGTGAATATTTTCAAGGATATTCTTCCTAAGTTTTTTTCATAGGAGCCTAAGGTATGGTAGCATTAGTGTACTGGGATATGGATCATTAATGTATATGTATTATGAATAAATACCTTTATTGCTTGCTTATTTAGATGTCAAGCCCAGGGAAAAATCAAGGGCCTAGGAAGAAAGTAAGGAAGACAAGACATATTGTTTGTAGGGAGTGTGATACACCACTTCCAGATGATTACCAGAGGGGGTGCTGGCTGGAGTGTTTGGAGAGGGAATCCCTAAGGGGAGACCAGCTCTCGGTATCTACTTTTAATTTGATTAAACAGCTTATCAAAGAGTTTCTGCAGGAGGTGGGACATCAGAGTATGCCCAAAAAATCTGTCCAACAGGATTCTGATATGGGTCCAGAAGGGGACTTAGTGATCCTGGATGAAGTTGGTTCTTCCTTTGAGAAGGTGGAATTGAATCTTTTCCAAACAGAGAAAGTTCCAAAATTAATTAAAGCGATAAGGGCAGAAATTGAGGCCTCCTAGGGAGAGTCTCGGTCTAAGGAGCCCGAGGGGGAACTTAAGAGTGCTGTAAAAAATAGTTTTTTTCCGGTTCACCTACTTATGAAGATGGAGTGGAAGAATCCAGAGAAGGCTCCTGTCTTAAATAAGAGGTTTAAGCTCTTGTATCCAGTTGAGAAAGGGAAATATGAACAATGGGAAATGCCACCAAAGTTAGATGTGGCAGTCGCCCGTTTCTCCAAGAGAACTGTAATTCCGGATAAAGACGGTTCTAGCCTCAATGAGATTGTGGACTGTAAAGCAGAGACATCACTGAGGAGAATTTATTCAGTGGCTGCAGCACAATGTAAACCCACAATAGCCGCTACCTCAGTTTCCAGAACCCTTAGAGCTTGGGTTATGCAGTTAGAGGAGGATGTGGAGGGAAAAGTTCCAAGGGAAAGTCTGTTGAAATCACTCCAGGATGTGAAAATGGCAGCAGATTTTCTCTGTGATGCTTCAATTCAAAATCTCAGGTTAGCAGCTAGGATTATGGGGTTGTCCACAACAGCTCAAAGAGCTATTTGGCTTAAACCTTGTAAAGCAGACATTACATCAACAAACAATTTATGTAACATGGAGTTCCAGCCGGGTCATCTTTTTGGGAAACAATTAGTTGAGCTTATGGAGAAGCTGTCCGATGACAAAGGGAAAATTTACCCCAGCAGAAAACTAAGGGTAATTGGAAAAGATTATTTTTTCGTAAGCAAAGAAGGTCTTCCCCTAGATATATATAAGATCCTTTATGAAAGGCCCGGAGTTTAAGTCAAAGGGTAAAACTTCCTACCCCTTTAAGGCTTCAAATGCATGACACCAGGAGAATAGGGGTAGGAGGAAGGTTGCTCTTTTTTTCACAACAATGGGCAGAGGTAGTTCAAGAACCTTGGGTGCTTCAAGTAATACAAGAAGGTTTGAGGTTAGAATTTCTAAATATACCAAGCCCACGCTTCCTTGTTACCCCTCAATCAAGCAACCAGTTGACGCAACTAGCTTTGCAGGTTGCAATCCTGGATTTGGTCCAAAACAAGGTTTTGGAAAGGGTAGCGACAGACGAGATGAAGTTGGGGGTGTACTCCATGGTTTTTTAGTGCCCAGGGCAGATGGAAGAATCCCATAGTCGTAGATTTAAGGTATTTAAATGCATCCATAAAGAAAAAGACCTTCAGAATGGAGTCGATCAAGATGGTTATCAATCTTCTGGATCAAGGAGATTATATGGCTAAAATAGATCTGAAAGATGTCTATCTACATGTACCAAGTTTTCAACCTCACAGAAGGTATTTGAGAATAGCAGTTTACATTCTGGGAGAACTTTTGCATCTTCAGTTTACAGCCCTACAGTTCGGCATTTCCTGCGCCCCAAGGGTCTTTACAAAGATTGTAGCAGCAGTTGTAGCTGTGCTAAGGACAGAAGGCATTGTCATAGTAACCTATCTAGACGATTGGTGGCTCAGGGCCGTATCAGAGAGTTCTAAGTCTTCTTCACTTTCTGGGATGGTTAGTGAATACCGAAAAATCATCTCTTCAACCAGGAAGAAGGATTTGTGATTGACTCAGAGAAAATGAGTTTAGTGATTTCCCAGGAAAGAAAAATAAGGTTTATAAACCATATAAATAGATTGAGGTAACCGATACCTGTATCTGTCAGGAAAGTGATGGAAGTTCTGGGGATGATGTCTTCGGTAATAGAAGCAGTACCTCTTCACATGAGGTTGCTGAAACAAGAACTTCTGAAGAGGTGGGACAGGAAACTCTTGGATCCTGTCGAGAGACACCAGATCCCAATTCAGATGGTGGCTCCAGACTGCCAAACTGACAGAAGTCACTGTTGGAGCCGCTTTTCTTAATGCACATCGACGTGACGTCACACACGCACAAACGTGTGGCTCGCACCAGGAGCTCCGTCCCAGTGCAAGTTTGCCTGCACTGGCAGGGGGCATTTAAAAAAAAAAAAGTACTAGTACCTCCTCTATATTTTAAACGATAGGTGCCCTTTAAGCTTTAATTATCAACACTTCAATTATAAAAACGGTTACAAATAGAAAGTGATTAGTAAAATACTTTATTTCCGGTGAACAATCTGAAACCAACTGAACAGAAAAAAGTGTCTGAAGGCAAACAACCCCTTTAATACAATAAATCAGTGCTGTCCAACTTCTGTGGTACCGAGGGCCGAAATTTTTCTGACCTACATAGTGGAGGGCCGATAATGGAAGCCAGTGTTCACCACTCCCTGTTTTTAAACCACACCCACTTTAAACCACACCCATGTAACCACAAGACTATGTCCACATTAATTGTGGTAGCACATCAAAAACCAAATGGTTGGTATCCTACAGATACAAGAGAAACTCGTGAATAACAGGTAATTGTCGGTGTCTGTGTAATGGTTGTTCCTATTCCTCACGGGTACACCTGAGGCTCTTGCTCTTGTAACCTTTCCTCCTGATTTAGCTGTGCTGTTATTTGTTCATTATAATTCATACTTGAACTGCGTCGTGTTACTGTGTGCTATGGGTCTGTGACTGAGGGCTGGAACATACTGTATGTAAACATGTCATATAACTCCTGAAGGGCTTTTCACTGACTGATCCCATTTTTACAAAAATAATTGGAAAGTACCTTTAATGCTCTCTTATTATGCACCAGTAGAATAATCTGAACTGGTGTATTCTATTTTTTTTTTGTACTAACCATTCAATAGGTAACAATGAGCAGTACAGAACTGAAATGGTAAGTTGTACTTATTAAAGGGGAACTATCGTGAAAAATGAAAATGTAATAGAAGCTTCATCATACTGATATAAGAAACCTAAGTACAATCAATTAAATATTGTTTCTGTATCATTTCTGAAATTGTCATGTTTATCTTCACTATCCCTCTCTCAGCATCTCTTTATTCTCTCTTCATGCAGCAGTTGGGTGTCACATAGTCCTTGATGGTTAGATTCAGTCTATCTTAAAGGGGAACACTTCTTTCCTAGCAGGTGAATTAGAGCTCACTGAAATAACTGATTCCAGTACAAACAAAATCTAATAAAATAACTGCCTTTTGCACAAATCCTGCATGTAGAGGGACAGGGTTTCTTGTGACTTGAATTGAGTGAGCTCTAATACATCTTCTGGGCAAAATGAGCCCCCTATAAGATATAATGAATCTAACTGTCAATGAATAGCTGACACCAACTGCTGCAAGAAGACAGAATGAAGAGAGATGCTGAGAGAGGGATAGTGAAGATAGACGTGATTATTTCAGAAACCATGTAGAATATTTTACGGATTATATTTACAAAGTTTCTTATTTTAATATGCTGAAGCTTGTTAAATTCATAATAGTTCCCCTTTAAGCAAGTGACTAGCACTATAGATTTGTAAACAATCCAGTAGATTTGGTTGATTATCCAATTTAATCTAAATTCTAAATTCCATATTCAAATGAGGGGCAGGAAATATGAACGAGAACTACACGCTGTCCATACACTTAATAAAATATATATTGTGTTTGTATGATGTGATTTTAAAGGAACAGTAACACCAAC
>CM044436.1:45547749-45560543 GCA_024363595.1 Xenopus borealis
CCCCCCCCCCCATTGTTGCTTATTCTTACTTATTATAAGCTACTACACTACTTCTGGGGCAGTAGGGAAATACCTTTGCCTTGCTTGATCAGTGCTTGTACTACACATGTGGGGGGACAGAGTTGGAGGGGTGGTGCCTAAGGTGGCACTAGACTTCAAAGATACCTCTTGTGGTGTTGTAAGCCTATCTTGAAATTGTTGTAATACCTATAAACTTCTTACACATGGGTATTTTTATATATGTTTATCAATGACCAGTTTGCAGTGCATCAAACCATTTCTATCTGCCCAGACGTCTACCCAGAGGAGTGAACATAACATGTATCAAGCTCTTGTGGGTACAAACCCATGAGGCAACAAAGACCAATGAATGTTATTGTTGCCATTTATTATATTGCAAAAAATGATCTGCATGTCCAGTATAAACATTAATGTGTATGTAGTCACCACATACATGCAAAATTACTTAAGAATGCTATTCTGATTTCTTTACAGTTGGTGGTGCAAGGGTATATCAGATAATCATGTAATTTTCTGATGCATTCCGTTAACAAATAAAAAAAATATCTTTTAAACAACACTGCCCCCCCCCCATATGAAATAAAAGGCACTAAGTTTACCCAAGAGCAGTAACCCATGGCATCCAATAATATTTTTTTGTGAACAGATGCATTTTGATTGGTTGCTAGTCAAAACTTAGTGCCTTTTATTATATAGCCACTTATGTATATTTATGTAAATAAAAGCAAGGTGAGTTGTTAAAATGTATTTTATATGTGGCAGCATCTTTGTGTTGTTGCCCCAAATAAGACCTCTTTGCACCTTTAATGTTATAGGTTTCCATCAGGTTCAAATAGTTCCTCACCTAGCCAGTCACCAGGAGGAAGGGAACTTACAATTTCTGTGGAGGAGAGACGGGCACAGGATAAGAAACCCTTGGATGATGTCACAGCTGCGAGGCTTCCACCTCTTAATCATGCCCCTGCCCTGTTACTCCCTTTAGAGGAGTCCATAGCTCTCCAGTTGGCTCAGAAGAAGACTTATGAGGTGATTTTTGTTTATATTTGCTGTATGACTTGACCTTTTCTCAACATGAAAATGATATATTTTGGAGGCTTCTAAACTTGGATTGAGAACTGGTGGCAAAGAAAGTGCGTTACATAGAGCAGAAACAAAAAGCAAAACGTGAAATGTTCTGATGCATTCACAAATAAGCTACTTGACTTTTACACTTTTAGACAACAACTCAAACTGCATAAGTAGAATCAAGCAACTCTTTAAAACTATAAAAGTAAAAGACCCCCCATGAGGGATGTCGATAGGCTGAATGAGCCACATTCAGATTTAAAGATTTAGCTAGTGCTGTGCATAGACACTGTGTAAAGGCCCTGTAACATCAAAATATTATTTGTTTTAAAGTAATAAAAATATAATGTAGTGTTGCCCCGCGCTGTTAAAACTGCTGTGCTTGCTTCAGAAACACATTGATTTTATAAATAAGCTGCTGTGTAGCAATGCGGGCAGCTATTCAGAGGAGAAAAAGCTAAAGCAAAGCACAGCCGATAGCAGATAAGCTTTGTAGAACATAATGTTATCTGTTATCCATTATTTATCCTGTTCTATATAGTCTTTTTTTCAATTTCCGCCATTGCTACTCAGCAGCTTGTTTATATGAACCATGGTAGTTTTTCTGAAGCAAACAGATCAGTTTTATTAGTGCAGGGCAACACTACACAATATTTTCATTACTTCGAAACACTTTCATTTTTGGTGTTACTGTTCCTTTAATATTTTAGTTTAAAAACTTAACCGCAAATTGTTTTTGGTGCTGGCCCTTCTTCTGGCAGCCACTGCAGTAATCACAGATTGAGTTTGGGTGGAGCCTAGTGGTTCATTTCTCTGTGCAGTAGAATTCTCCAGTCACAGCCAAAACCCATACTGGGTCCATGCATTCCAGAAGACACCTGTAATTTAAAGGGTTCCTTTTTGCAAAATATAGTCTTCCCAAGCAAAGGTTCAGGCTAATAGAGTTGGAGGTAACAGTAGTTCAAGGTGGTCACCCATCTCATTCAGTGAGTTGATTTCAGTGCCATTTACACAGTGCCGTATATTTTTTACCGATGTGCACATTCTAGGGGCCTAAGCTCCAGGCCTTTTAAGAGTTGGGTGCTGAGGTTTATGATTTGAAGAAAATGTCAGTTTAGAGAAATGGGATGCATTGTGTATTTCTTTTTCAGGAACAGCAAGCCAAGCTAGCAGCAGGAAAACTTCTAGAAAACCTACACATAAAAATGGAAAAATGTAACCCTGAAGGGGATTCCTACATGAAATACAGGGATGTGAAAGATGGTGAAGAAGATGGATAACCAGAAACACTGCTCATTGGGAAGCACCATTATTTATCACTGTGTAGGAAGACCTTTTACTGGCAGGGCCTGTAATGTAATAGAAGTATTGCTGAAACCTAATAAGATACAAAATATGCAGTTTTGATAAATCAACTATTGAGGCTTAGATTGAAACCTGTTAGTATTTACTTGTTACTCCTCTCTCTATATTGTCTTTTGTTAGAATGTTTCAGTGTGGTTTTTTGTAAGTTCAGGTATGTTACCTGTTATCCAGAATGCTTGGGACCTGGGAGATCTTTCTGTTATTTGGATCCGCATATTGCTAAAACTTCAGCATAATAGTAGTCTACTGAAAAGCAATACATCAAATAAACCCAATACATTATTTTGCTGCCAGTAAGGATTAATTTGTATTTTAGGTGGGATGTAGTGCAAGGTACTGTTTTTTTTTATTACAACTAAAAAGGAAATTATTTTCTGAAATTAAAATGGGTTGTCTGTGAGATGGCTTTCCTGAAATTCAAAGCTTTCTGGATAAGGTATCCCATACAAAACACCATTTTCTTTTGTTACTTTATTCTATCCATGCATTCTTATTATGACTCTCCTTTTTCTTTAAAATATATATATATATATATATATATATTACAGTTGTAGTAGTCAGACTCACAGATTTGCACTAATAGTGGGTGTCTGTGCTTTTATTTGCACTGTTATGCAGTGGGGATATGTCCATGTATATGCAATGATACAACTGATAACATCCTTCTACCAGCAGATTACATAAAGTGTGGAGTATGGAGTTTTTCTCATAAGTTTGTACTTGGTGTTTCTCTTGTAACTTGTCTTATATCACAATAAATCATTATATTTTTCTATCTATTATTACTAGCACTTTGTATTTAATTGACCTGTTCATAGTAAAGCATGGTTATATTGTAGGCCTTGGCTTTCTGTTACATTGCAGAGTTTGGTTAAAGCTTTTAAAATAGGTTAGGAGAACAGAAGTTACTTTTTTTCCTTCAAGTCTTATTGCCCTTGCACAAAGTGTGCTATTCAAAGTATTTTTGGTAGTACTGTTTTACATTATAGGGGACTAAAACATAATTTTTGCAGCTAATTGTGCCTAGTAGGAAATCAATTTAAAAACGAAGTTCAAAGTGTTTGCTGGTTTTTGCTCTAAGGCCATTGGCCACCTTTTTCTTTTCCTTAAGTCCCCAACATAGCATAGGCAGTATCTCCCCAACATGTTTTATTATTCCACTTTATTTATATGCCTCCACCATGTTCCTCATTGATTTGCCTAAATTGTTTTTCATTCATATTTGTCTCTGCTCCAGTGAAGATTCATATCCAAGGATGACAGTCACACAAACTAGGTCAATGTTATCAGGAGCCAGTTATCATACCAGTATGTTTTAGGAGTACCTCGGGAAATCCTGCAACATGGGAAGAACATACAAACTTAAACCCACTGGGGGCCATTTATAAAGTTCGCGCAGCGCATAATTGTTCGCAAATGGTAGTTTTGCCCATGTTTTTTCCTGAACGCTACAATATTGCACTCCTGTGCCCGTCTTTCCGGTTTGTGCGAATTTGCATTGTGAATGAATTTTCGCAAACAACTCGCAAACAAAACGGGTCTTTGCGTGAGTACAGGAACTTTGCGAGGTTGTTTTGCGCGAAAATAACGTTAACAGTAACTTAAATTCGCAATTTGCAAAACAATTTTGCTAATATTTTCTCCGCCACCAAAGTTGTGGCGCAGAGTGTTCGCAATTTGTGATCTTTACTATATTTAAAAAGCTCCTATAGATATTTGCAATATGAAAAACAAATTCGCAAATCTGTTTGCACACTCTTATTCAGCTTTATAAATATAATCAGGCGCAGGGCAAATATATTCACTCTGCGAACCAATCTTCCCTGAGCGAAGTTTATAAATGACCCCCACTGAGTATTCTGCATGTGAGAAGTGGCTATTTATTTTCATTGCTGGCTCCCAATGCATCAAACATCACAGTATATATACATCTATAATCACTTCATTGTGCTTATTATTTGAAGGGTCAGTTCATCTGAACTTAAAATTAACTTTTATTTTACAGTATATACAAAAATATTCTAAGAAAATTTGCAATTAGTCTTTTTTTTGGTGGTTTTTTAATTATTTCTGTTTTGTTCTACAGCTCTCAGCCTTGAAATTTAGACTAATTTAGACTAATTTCCATCAAGATTGATAACTGATCATGGGTGTCTGCTATGATACATCACTTCCAGTCTATGATGATGTTCTGGTTTTTCAGGACCCATAGTAAATCTGTCCCCCTAGGGTAATTTACTAAAACTCAACTATTTCTCACTTTAAAAAAAATAATTGACCAAACTTTATCTGAAAAACACGTGTGTGTATATATATATATATATATATATTACACTGTCCAACTAAAACCAGCGCAAACGGCTCGAGAATCCTGAATGTTCAATACATTTTCCAGTTGTTAAAGTGACTATCTGCCATTGACTACTGAATGAATTTAACAGGTTTTAGCGGTGGTATTTTTGGATTTGAATTTTTCAGCATTTTCTTCCATCTAAAAATGTTAGTTTTTTTCCCCTTTAAAAACTTAAGAAACAAATCTGTTTTAAGAAACAGACCCCCTGTAACTGATAAGCACATATAAGTGTGATATATATCAATAATTGCTAGGCAACATTTTCTTTCCATAGTGTAACCCTGAACACAGAAACTTGCAGTGTGTGCTAAGTGTAAAGTAACTGCCATTGTAACATTTTGAGAAGATCACCACTGAAAATCCTGGTTGGGAAGTCAGCAGCTTAAATCATAAGGCACATGGGAAGTTATGTCATCTGCTGCCATCTGGTGGAAAAAAGTATCAGACAAAAGTCATGAGTCTGCCCATTATTGTTAATGATAGTAATGACTAAAAAGTCTACGCTATTGAATGCACACAGAATAGTGATGTTGAGGTCCAATGGTCTACTCCAGATGTGTTCAGTACAGTACTTTTTATGTTATATCAGGAGCAGTGACAGATGGTTTGATTCTTTGCTGAAGTCCAAACACCTGTGTGCATATGTTTACAGACTGAGAGAAGCAGATCACCTCTGTACCCCATCTCATTTGAGTTTCATCTACCTGAATGTGCTCACACACAGTGGAAGTCAGCCCAAATACATGAAAGGAGGCATCTTTGGCCCGACCGCGACTCCAATGTTTGTAACTACACTCAACTTGCCTACTCCTGACCTCTCTCTCTCCTTCTGTACTTTCCCAAGTTACAGACTCTCTGCTGCCTCCTCCTGGATGTCTCGGCACCACCTGAAACTAAACCTTTCAAAAACAGAACTCATTATATTTCCTCCAAGATCTTCCCCTGTTCCTCCGATATCCCTCACAATAAATGACACTTCCTTTCATTCCACCACAAAGGCACACTGCCTATGAGTTATACTAAACTTGCATCTGTCTTTTTCACCACACATTCAAACACTTGGAAAATCTTGTCATATTCAACTACGCAACATTGCCCGAATATAACCATATCTTACTTCAGAATCAACCAAAACACTTATTCATTCTCTTATCATCTCCCGACTTGATTACTGCAACCTACTGCTTGCAGGTATTCCAACAAGTCAAAAGAAAAGAAAAAAAGCCAATACCTTGTACAAAAGTGGGGTGTTCCCAGTTTTATTGTAGTGCTCCAGACACGTGAGTCATGTTCAGACGTTTCGGGACAACAACTGCCCTTCCTCAAGTGACAACCCACCATAGATCCCAGCAGTGCTTATATACACATATATATAGTGCCATCTAGTGTGCACATCCCATATTACAGGCAATGATACATTGTATATAATCACATAATTTCAATAATAGTTATATTACTGCTACACTGTAGCTCTCAATAGGTAAATGCATAGCAAAAAATTACTTTGCGTGATAAAAAGTGACACATTCAATCAGTGAAAACATATTACACAAAATATAAAATTAATCAACTTGAGTCCATCACAGTAACAAATCTAATAAATGTTAGTTCCACTATTATTTCAAAGGGTTTACGTCAATTACAGTACTTGCTAACTGCATAGTAGGAAAATTCTACCTTATACTTTGCTCAAATAGTTTCTCATTCGTATTCTTTTACTTTACTGAAAGAAAAAAGAAAAAAATGGAAGTCTTTTCTTTTGGCATTTATACTGGCGGAGGGAGAGGCCAGCACCAATACCTTTCCCCATTTTTTGCTTTCCAACAAGTCACCTTTCACAACTCCAGTCTGTTCTAAATGCTGCTGCTAGACTCATTTGTCAATCTCACCGCTCAACATCCGCTGCTCCCATATGCATGTCCCTTCACTGGCTCCCAATCTCCTATAGAATCAAATTACTAACCCTCTCATTCAAGGCCCTTAACAATGAAGCCCCTTCCTATGTTTCATCTCTGATCTCCAAATACACTCCTACAAATAACCTTCATTCTGCTTCTAGCTTCTCTTCTCATCACTTCTTCGGGCTTCTGCTTTTCTCTGGAACGCCCTGCCTTGAACTGTCAGACTTTCTCCTTTCCAAACTTTCAAACACTCCTTACAGACCCACCTGTATAAAGAAGCTTATTCAATGTACCTTAATTATTCAATATACAATGTTTCAATTGTACCCTAACCTTTAATTTATAAAATAATTTGTAGGGCCCTCTAATCCTATTGTTTTCTGTAAACCCTTGATTGTTATCCACTATTTATTCCCTGTTTGTTATAGCTAAGGTAAAACACCGTATCTTGTCTGCGCTATATAAATAAATGATGATGATACTTAGATCAATAGAGCAGAGGCATGGAGCAATTCTGCTTCTCTCAGCCTGCAAAAATAGGCAGGTCTAAATTAGCAGAGCATATAGCTCTGTCTGTCCATAACCTGAGGCAGAAACCAGGGGCTTGGCATCAATGAAGCTAGCTGAAAATTTTGCCTCTATCAACAGTGCCAAGCAAGTTACCACAAAAAGGAGCTCTTAGTAACTTCAAGTGCAGAATTTCCAGTTTTTAAATCAGAAATTTTGCTCTTATAGTGCAAGAGAGTAGAACTGCACTCTTTGCACTAGTGATGTGCCCTCCAAAGGCCCTCTGGCAGGTAAGGCCCAAAAGGTAAGAATCCTTGCTGGTTGAAACAAAAAAGTAAAGTCCAAATTAACATTATACTGGATATTCCTTACAACATCCACAACTAGTAAATGTTTAGAGACCAGAAATCTCTCAAGATACATCCAAACAGAAGTTACTGCCTTGGGCCCCTCTAGGATTGCCACCTGTCTGGTTTGAAATGAATGACGTGGCGACTGCCACATCATAACCCTGCCACTGACATCACAGACACACCCCCAGATTATCATCTGTCTTTCCTGCGTCACAAGGTCCCTCCCAGTAATTCCAGAATAACATAAAAAGACCATATACCTAGTTAGTGACCGATTTATCATACCATTAATTGATCTCGGAACATAAATGAGTGTGTGGATAAGAGTCCTCATCAGAATTATTCATGAACTTCTCCATAATATCTCTGACGAGACTCCAAAATATGTTTAATAAGATTGGACAAATATACTCAGAGCAGAAACCCAGAGTGACCAAACAGAGAGCTGTTTTGATTACTTGCCGCAGAACAATCAAGGCCGTTAAGTACTGTATGTTGACTGAAATTTGCTTCCTTAGTTCCCACTGTGCAGAGGTATAGACAGCTGGGAGTAAATCAGAATGAATTTTGTTGTGAGTACCATGGAGAAGAACGCGTTGATACAATTCAAGTGGCATGGTTATTAAATTAAAATCCAAGCATAGCTGTTAAGTAGGCTTCTATTAAGATATCTTTTGACAAGTCATACAAGGGCTCATAAGAACTGGAAAGATAAAATGAGGGGATTATTTTCCAATTATATTAGCATGTGTTTATTTAGCTAGCTTTGTGTGAAATTGAATGTAATTTAAAGAAGGGTGTCTCACATGCTCTTGCTGGACCACCAAGATTGCCAGAGCCAAAAACTTCCTATATCTTGCATTTGTAGTCATTTATGTCAATGGTTTCTTAAGAAAAGTCACTTAAAATATTTCCCTAATTATGAGACTCTGTAGAATATTTCCTTGATGGCCCCATATGGCTGCCCTCAATCATCTTCCATGGCTGGCTCTCAGAAGGTATTACCCTCCACAGCTGAATGGAGAGCTGCCAGATTTTTAAAGGGCAGTGTCTTTAAAGGATCAGTCACTTTTTGAAGAAGTTTCACTCTTGTGAAGAAGTGTGATAAAAAATGTACTTATTTGTATATTAAGAATAAAACATGGACATGGTTACTTAACAATATTAACATTTTATAAGTGAGGATGGGTGTATAAGGCTCCTGTTGTATAGTTGTTGTTGTTGTTTATTTGTGTAGGCTAATTTATTGAAGGTCTTATTTTAGTGGGTTTTGGAATCCATGACTAAACTCACAAATTCAGAGAGGTTGTGTCTGTTACGAGTGCTTTGCTATGGCATCCACCAATACCAAGGGAAATCAAATCTCAGAGAGCGAGATGGTGGACATCGGACGTTTTGTCTGGGCTAGAATATTTGCCCAAAAGATGACCAGCCAAGGAGCAGTGTGCTTACTCCAGTTATGCAGCGGCTGTGGCGTAGAGGCCCAATGGCACACCCTGGATGTGGCTGGACACTGTTCCAACTGGGGGTCCTTGTTTGTGCAGGTGCACATGTCTGATGGAGCTCAGGAGCTGGATCGGCATTTATGCCGCTGGTAGATTAGGTATCTGCTATGGCTTTGGAGTCCACCCAGACTACGTCTGTGTCCTCGGAGGGGTCAACATGGGAGGCAGACCCTGTCCTCCCGGATACCTTCTGCCGGCTTAAAGATGCGGATCCTGGTGCCTCCATTACTGGATTTGGTGAGAGCCCAGCTGTACCTGCTGCAGTTGCTCCAATAACTACACCTTCCAGTGCTAATCACCATTCACCCCATTCAGTTATGGTAACCTTTTGGGTACTACCGGGGGAGGGGCCCGCAAGGGCAGGCCATTTCATGGGTCCTGCCCTATGCCCCAGAGCATGTGTACTTGGAGGTTGCTCTCCTCTTGGACTAGTGGATACAACAAGATATCTTGGGACACCTTAAACTGAATATGAATAGTCTGCCCTGTACAGCACAAATGGGATGCTCATTGTCGAGCCAAGGAGCAGGTGCAGGAGAGGCTCCCAAGTTGGTGGTTGGGGAGCACCATTCTGTGCACCTATGTCCGAATTGTGTGCAAGAGAGCCCCTGAACCGCACTGCAGTAAGGATATGCCCAATGGCAAGGGAGGGGATACTTACTATGCGTCGCTTGAGCACACAAAGTGGCATAGTGGGACTCAACACCATGTAATACCATGTGTCCATTAATGACTTGACTGTTCTGTTTTTTTTTTTTGTTTGTTCAGAGACTTTTTTTGTTCCAGTTGAATGGATGTTGCCAGTCGGGGTAAATGGCTTTCCAGGGATGTCACTCAATCGGGGTGACAGATTCCAGTCGCGCTACTGCCATGTCCTAGAGGGTAGTACTCTTTGAATTTTTCATGTGTGAACTTGAACTCTAAATGGTTGATTATATTAATCAGAGGCAGAAGCAAGAGCCGAGAAATCACAACAGATGACCTGTCACAAAGATACATAAAGATAATAAAAGTCCCTTTCAATTTAACATGAAACCAAATTCTTTTTAACACATCTATATCCATCAAACAGCTACTGTATTTTAAAATTTCAGCTGTCAATCATATATTGCCTGCCCCGCCTCTAATCATAAAAGTGGGGCAGCCAATACCTTCACATTCCATTCTGTACTTCCTAGTTTTCACTGTACTCCCTGCATTCCTCCTCACCATCTACTTGTACAGCCAGTGCATGGTCAGGGACATCAGGTCCCTCATTCTGGTGCATAGATAAAAAAATTACAAATAACAAAATGGCGCCTGTCTACTTTCTATTAATATATAATTCCAAGACAAGGAAACAAGATTTAAATGATTTATACAGTACAAATGCTTGACAAAAACAATAACAAATAATTTTGAATTATGTCTTAGGGTAGCAGGTCCATTTTAGATGCTATAATGATTTTGCTGAGTTAAAGGTATCTGAGGTTTTGTAGGTTTTTCTTTTTCTAGTTAAATATCTGAACAAAAATGTAGATTCTTGATTAAACAAAGTTGTCATACCACATCTTATAGTCTTTTTGGATCCCACAGAAATTAGCTAAAGGATAATTGCTCCATGGAACAGCTGATGGATAACTTGGGTTTGCTGTGATGAAAGCTTAAGTCTCTAAACACCAGAAATGAACACTGTATGAAGATAATTACAAGAATAACAAAACACAGTAGAACAAAGGTGAAATAAGTACATGCAGCTGATGGGAAGCTGTGACACATGGCTAGAGTTTCTTAAACCTCGAAACAAAACCTAAAAAGTTACACATTTCTACAGTCAATTGTGTATTACTATATAGAAGAAAAGAAACTTTAATTTATTACAGTTTCAATTTAAATTGCTTAGTAGTATTTACATTAAAAATACTATGCATTATTTTACTTCATATTATTCTTCCTTTTATCTCTTTCTCGTCCATCTCAGAAAGTAAATAATTTACTTCCTTGGGGACCTGCAAATTCATACAACTGACTGAAGGTTTCATTTAATTTATTCTGTGCTCTATGAAGCCTCTAGATTAGACAGAAACAGTCTCATAGTGGAACTTCTTCTACAGACTAAGTTTCCTTCCTGCTGGGAAATGTGCTGGATTCTGTCCTGACAAAACAAACAAAATGAGTGCATTGCCCTGAACCTACACATTGTTTGCTATACTGTCTGTGATTGCAGGAAAATTTATCAAAATGATTAAATCACTGATGGCTTGGATTGTTCTTGGCCATAATTATTACTGTATTCTGTTCTAGTAAAACCCGACAGTATACCTCCTTGTTTGAACATGAAGTCAATGGAGACCATACCTGAGGAAAGGACCTAAGTAGTCCTAAAAGCTCACATTTTTTAATCTACTCTGCCAATAAAAGGTATCACTTACTCTACATTTTTTGGTTCATGAATTCAATCAGTAGGGTTTATGCTGAGCATATGTTTTGCCCATTGTCTTGATCACAAAAAAATCTATGTTTTTTGTTATTTCTTAAGATAAACAGGGCAAACAGGGAGATTGCTTGGTTCTTGTTTGGTTATTACAAAACTGATAGATCACCAGCATATAATCTTTCCTGCCTAGGGTTTCCACCTCACCTCTATACAACTAAGCACATATGGAATACACAGCCTGCATGGCTAATTAGCAATTCATTTAGTTGCATGCTGCAGACTGAACTGATTTATGTACAGCCATGCATCATGCAGCTAAATGAATTGCTAATTAGCCATGCAGGCTGTGTATTCCATATGTGTTTAGTTTTGAAGGGGTGAAGTGGCAACCCAATTTCCATCTCACTTTGTTGACACAGTTTTGTCAACATGAGTCAATTATGAAGGGGGTAATTTGTGCACTGGCAATCTAATTATCTACCTCCCAAGGACCAAAACTGACGTAGCTTTCATTTCTCTGTTTAGCTTAAGAAATAACCATATATTGTATGTATATTTTAAAACAAGAGATAGTATGCTGAGCACAAGCCCTAGTCTTTGAAGTCATGTGAAACAAGAGAATATATTGCCTCTTAAAGAAAATATGTGTATATCTGTACTGTATATAGCAATGCTACACATAGTACTTGTGGACATATCCTGCCTCTCCCTTTTCTGCTTCAGTACCATCCTGTTGTTTGTAAGAGCCTTCTACCTAAGTCCTACTAGCTAATATATGTCGTAAAGATGCTGTTCCTGTGCCAGGAAATATATAAACTACTTCAATTACAATCGAAAAATGCCTTCTGCTTATGTAAATACACAAATGCAAAAACTTAGAAGAGAGATCTAATAGAGTTCTTGGTTAGCAAAATTAGCAATTATTATGACCTACCAGTCATCATCTTATGTTCTACTGAGAAGTTGTAGCTACATCCCTGGCAAAAAAATATACTTGGGGCATATTTCCTTTATATTTATGTCATACTGTAGGCCAACTTCTTATACTGCATAGCAATCTTCAAGGCCACATGTAAGACTTACATGATGCTCATAGACTCCAATGAATGAATAAAATGCATTTCAGTGAATTTTCGGTGAAGAGAAGCAGGTCAGGTTTGGCCATCACTGGAATCGGTAATAATCATGGCCTCATGCTTTTGTATGATTGTGGAGCTTATATTGTCATGACTATCCTAATAATTACAAGAAGGTTACATCATTCCCTATAGGATGGCTGTCCAACTGGTGGCCCATAGTACAAATGCA
>CM044436.1:45564023-45613748 GCA_024363595.1 Xenopus borealis
CTGCATTTTATGATTCTGAAGTTTAAGCTGTAAAGTCTGGTGTTGGCATAATCATATCTACTCTAGAATTTGGCCAAAGTCGATGTTTAATCACTTTGAGGCTATAATATTTTAGAATGGTTGTTAGTATTGTAACTTTGTGAGTTTTAACCAAATTAAGATTACGTAATAAGTGGAGAGAAATAAAATCTGCAAAAATAAAGAATGTAGAGGCAGATATTAACCAGTCGAGGAGACTGTAGCTTATCTCTCAATAAATGGGTTAAATGGGACCTGTCACCCAGACATAAAAAGCTGTATAATACAAGTAATTTTCAAATTAAAGATTAAACCCAAATACATTTTTTTATTATGAACTTGTTTAAAAGTCTCAGCTGTCAATCCTATACTGCCTGCCCCTCCTCTATGCTTAGATAGACCATTACTTTCACTTTCCATTCTGCCCTTCCTAGATGTCACTGCTCTCACCCACATCTCTCCTTCCTTTCACCATCTAATTGTGTAGCCATTGCACGGGAATAGGCATCAGGTACCCCATTCTGGCACATAAGATTTTGGCATGATGTAAAGTTGCATTCATAACAGTGAAGTTTATTTTGCATGACTAACATCATAAAATAAGATTTGGAATTATTTCTTAAGGTGACAGGTCCTCTTTAACTTCAATATAGAAATGATTAGTAGATGGCTAGTAAATGAATATATCCCTATCCACATACCATATGGTCTCTTTTCATATGGCTGCTCACAAAGAATAGTCTAATAATAGTTGGTTTGAAAATGTGGCTTACAAACCACACCGATCTGTACGGGTATCACAGAATAGTTGCAGATAGCTAACACACAATCCACACCTTCTGCTAACAGTAGCAAATGTTCATGTACATTACCAGTGGAGTACTAAGCACCAGGCCCCCAGCAAAAAAATCCTGGCGCTCACCACAACAACTACCCGTGGCCCCTCCCCAACCCGCTTCGTCTTCCCCATCGACACCTTCTTCCCCGCTCACTTGCTAGTGACCTAGCTTGCCATGCTCACTATCTGCTCCCCATCAGGAAAGAGGAAGCAGGGGTCCGCTTCTTCTATTGTTATAACACTTTACATTACACTTTGGAAAGTTCTGTGCAACATTTTACATGTAGTGGCACCATTAATCAATATTATACCCCCTGACATATATTATTAGAAGATAATTCATTTTGCTTTCTAATTTGTAGAATTTGCTGAAGTCTAATTGCTGATTGTTTGCTAAATGCAATATCACCAGTGATGTTTTTTTCTCCAGTGCATGATAAATATGCCCCATAATGTAGGTAAAATGGAATGTCATAATGGGGACTGTGTAGTGTCAAATTAGGGATTTGAAAAAAAAAATGGTTTCCTTATTGTTTTACTACAAGATCAGTGCAGGGTACAAATGCAGATGCATTGTTCAGTGCAGATTATGCTGGCAAAGTATTAAGAACAAGTCAAGTGCTTAATTTTTGCACCTATTATATCAGTCAGATAAAAAAAAAACATGATCCTATAAAAGCATTGTATATAATATGATAATTGATTTAGGGGACAGCCAAATCAGCATAGGTCTGTATTGGGTAGTATGGTTAATGGTGTGTGAATCCAAACTGTTCATTGATCGATTCATGTGCAGCTAACTATATTCCCCTGACCCACAGTCTGGGCTAATGGTAAAAAAAAAATTAATTCAGATATAACATGAATCCTTTCAAAGATTAACTCTTTAGAAAGAGTAAAAAAGTAAAAAAAAACCTTAGTGAACTGAATGCCTTTGTCTGTTAGTATATTAATAGGTATCATATAGCCTCCCATAATTGGAAACTGGAAACCGCAGCGTCCAACTTCATTTCACAACCTAATCCCACATATCAGCACTGCAAAATATGTTGCCGTTTCATTAATACTTGGTACTTATTAAAAGAATAACTTAAAAGATGTAATGCCATTTTGGACCACCCAGGTAGCGTGTGCTGTTCAGCTCAGAGAAACTGTCCAAAAACATATTCTCTGTGTCACAATTTTAAAAAATGTAGAGAATAACAATGAGTTATAACCACTGCACTAGTATGCAAACCTGTTATTTTATGTTTATATGGGGAGGTGGAAAATAATATTTATATTATTTAAAGGGATAGATCATTTAAATGAAGATGCCTTTAAAGGATTTCTGTTTTAAATACTAAAACACAATACTTCATGCAAAGTGTATTTAAACAAGACGTACTAGTACTGTGTAATAATATAGACTTTGTTACAATAAACTTTGTTACAATACGAAGAGAAATTCACTCAGCCCTTTTTTAGCTCACTTGACTTCTGTTTATTTTTTCTACACTCTATATATTTTCAGCCACATTTAAAGTTCAGTCACTCTTTTAACTGATAAGAATGGCAGCACAGTTGACAAAGGGAGAAGGAACTCAAAAGCCATTCCATTTAATCCAAAAAAATTATTGTTCAATCTGCCTTTTTTTTTTAAACAAAGTCTGTTTTTTTTATTACTTATAAAAATGTTTTTCAAGTTCCAATAATAATACTATAATATGCTGTTGATCATTAAACTATAACTCACACGCTATCAAATCCGTACACGCAAGGATACGAGCAACACACTGATCTTGTACTGATGTATTTTAGATCTCAATATAAGCACCACTATGGGAGTTGGTTTTGAAATAGGAGACCAGTTTTGGTATACTCTCCTAAGGGCTGAACTACTCCAACGTTTTTGCCGCAATTCTGCCGGATCCGACGCAGGGCGACCATCTGCCTGAGCCAAGTCGGATGCGACAGGAAACAAGGTACGTCATACAAAAGTCGGAAGCTGCTGCAGCATTCATCCGTCAAAACATGACTGTCAGATACAACGCTTCAAGCTGCGTCTGCATCCGACAGTCGTGTCATGACGGATGAAGGCTGTGACATCTTCTGACTTTTGTATGACGTACCTTGTTTCCTGTCGCATCTGACTTCGCGGTTTGTTACCCAGCGTCGGACTTGGCAGAATCGCGACAGGATCACCCGTGTAGTTCAGCCCTTAGGTTTGGAATATGTTTTTAATAGGCTAACATTAAAACAAATCGTCTTTTAAATTATATTCAGTATTATCTATTAAGTATCTTATTATGTGACTTTTGGGGGATAAAGTAATATTATGTTTTTTGTTTTATAATATTAAAGGATTTCACAGATTGACTAAAAGAACACTTTTTTAAGGCATAATTGTTATTTTCTTCTGTTTCAAAATCTTTTGGTACATTCCAGTTAACAGTGATGATTACTATCATTTGTTATTCTGCCCATCACATTTACATCAACGAAAGACTAATATTTTGCGAATGTTGGCGATACATTTAATGGAAAACATCTTCAAAGTTTCAGGAGTAATCAGAATATTATCAGGAAGATACACTGAGATGATCTCTGATGACCTTTGCTAATTGACATTGGAGCTACGTGGGAGCAACTTAAACAAACGTCTGGACATTGAGTTTAGACATTTCCACTGAGAAGCACCAGGCAAATCCTCTGGACTTACAATAATAAATATTTCAGCACAATCTTAATTAACTGATCTCAAATCCTGCTTTCAATTATTTAACTTTTAAAAACACAACATGGTTAATCAAGAATTCCTTTTGAAGATATTTTGATTTTAGTTTTATATGCCCCCTTTTTAAATGACTTCATTTCCTATTCGTAATAAGGGAATCCTCTTGGAAGCAAAGCAAAGCAGCATGTCTTAAAATCTCCTGTTCACCAATTTTCAGTTTGATTTATTTCTCTCAGCAGTGATAACATTCTTGAAGTTATTTTGTACTTGGCAAAAACAGATCATCTTCTGCTGCAATACAATGAAATGTGATAAAGAATATCTCAGCGCAAACAGATTAAGTCATTTTCCGTCACGAAATGTACAAAGAAATTATCCTTTTTATTTAACTGGAGCTTCAAAAGCTAATGAGGAGATGAAGAATATTAGTACTGAGAGTAGTCTAAGTTTTTTATGGTGGGCCCCTGGTCTAAGGTTTTTGGGTGGGCCCCTGGTGTCCCAGTCCCACACTGGTGTGAGGAAATCGGTCAGTGATTTATAAATACCAGATGAAAACAATAATTTAATGCTATTCTAGAACAAATAAAAAATCTGTCCCTTTAGAATCTTACAGCATTTGAATGGATCAGAATTTTTAAACAAACCAATATAGACAGAAAATTTCATCAAAGAGATGCTGGTGCTGGAAGATCAGATCATCATAGTAACAAATACTTTCTTCTGAGCTGGGCAACACTAACACAAGAACACACAAGCACTTGTAGCTACTTACAATTGAGATAACACTGCTTTTAAAAAACGACGGTCTCATTCTTTCTTTCATAATGCAATCAACCTCTAGTCTCCTAGTTTGTTTTCTTTACATACTATAATCAATTATTCCATCTATTTAGCCTCTTTGATCTCATAGAAATAGGGAATGGCCATGAAATAGGCCAAAAGTTTAGCAGCATGAGGGCCCACTGACACCTTGGCCCTCTGATGTCCCTGTATGATTTTCAGTTTTCATTATCTTTTAACTCCCTTATTGCTCTCACCACTAAACCATTGAGCCCCAAACTTGGCACATTAACGCACTTCTCTACCTCCAAAGATGATCCTGATTTCTAGTGGAGAGAACTGATAATTGATTTACGCTTTGGACTTTGCTGCATTTAACTGTAGCTCATGGGCACCTCTCCCATTCACAAATGTTACTGTTTAGTACCCTGCTTATTAATTTAAAAATTGTTTATGTAAACTCATGAAACGTACTTCCATACCACTGTGTTTATGTTCTTCTGTACATTTCAATAAATAAAATTATTAAAAAAAAAAACCAAACCTACAACAATAGCCTCAATAATACATTACAAGGCAAAGTCAGAATTTCAAATTCAGTAATTCCAAGTCGCACCCTCCAACTCTTCTGCTAAGTTTTACAACCCTTTTTAAAAAATATATTATTGTTATTTTAAGGTACTTCGTAGCTTGCTGTCACTATATAAATAAATGATGATAATGAAACACTGATGATAAGAAATAGGTACTGATAAATGTTATGATTATGGTATACCTAGGGGCAGCCTTATGGTAAAGGCCTGTTCTAGTATTATTTTACTTAAAACAGAGACCGAACCTGGTTAGGGTGAGAAGGACTGAAAGGAGCCAAAAAGCCCTTCACAAGCAATAGCATGCAAAGTGAAGCCTTCTGAAATCAGAAGGTATTTACTTGTCTCATGCCATACATATAGCACTGCCTAGATGGCAAAAATGAGAGTTTTTGTACTCCCACAATGCATCATGGGCGGAGACATGTAAATCACTCCTTTATGTCCCTGTGGCCAACTATGCATCCAGAACCGCTGGTTTATAGCACAGATACAGCCTAATAGTTCAGAGCCATATATCCAAACTTGCAGACAGCCTGTTTCGATCTTGTTAGATCTCATCAGTGCAAGATATTGGAACATGGCTTCTGAGAGGTAGGACTTGGAGAGCAGCAAAAAGAGAAACCGAACCTGGTTAGGGTGAGAAGGACTGAAAGGAGCCAAAAAGCCCTTCACAAGCAATAGCATGCAAAGTGAAGCCAAATACTGTATGTTATTCCTCAATTTGTTTTTAGGATGTAAATATTTATTCCCATGATTTGGTCGCTCCCTTAAAAAAAGCTTTAAAAAGCACCATAAGCTGGGAGAGACTAACGTCTGTGTGTATCTCATACGCTTACAATAATGTTATTTTTGATAGTCTGCTTTTTGTCAAAGGCAGCAATGTCAAACTAGTGGTCCAGTAACTCTGACTCACAGCATCCTCTTTCAGATGCCGATGTGCTAGAAGCTGCAGCTCACAACAGTGGGTTTGCTAGTTTGTTATCCCTGGTCAAAGGGAATTGAGGGCTCTGTATAACTAAATTCAGTTTGCTGTCCCGGAGGTATTTGTAAGGAGATTATGAAACAATTTTAATAACAATTGACATCATAACATAGTATCTCTCTGGGACACACAGGATAGATGTTATCATTCTCTCAATTGCCTTTCATTTAAGTTTATATTATGTAATGTCTCCAATTTAAAAAATGTTTTTTAAATAATATTCTTGTTTGTTTGGCTGTGTGATTTTTCCTTGCAAGGCAACTTTGTTCGCTAGAGGATATTAATCGTGGGATGACTAATCTCATCGTGTTTCAGTGGCCTTAGCAGTAGTCTATTCTTTCAATGACTCATGGGGGAAAAGTTGGTTTTAACCTCTCAACTTGTTGAATGTATTTTCCTGTACGTCCAGGATTGTCCTACAAGAGTTCAGTATCATAACAGGTTTTGTTTTAAAAAGAGTCAATTGTAAGCTGTTTTCTTGATCTAGGCAGAGAGCCTATGTGGCAAATTCACAAAGATCCGAAAAATCGGCAGCGCAGGCTTCACTAGCGTTCGCCGCACTTCGCCAGGCGAATTTTCACCAGCGCTACGCAAATTCACTAAAGTGTGAATTTACGCTCAGGTCAGCGAACGGTAGCGTATTTGCGCTAGTGTTACTTCGCTAGATAAAGCGCAATTACGCTAGCGAAGCCTGGATCAATGTGCAAAGAATTTGGCTGTTTGCTGTTTATATCAGTTTCCAACTAGTCCATATAAAAATATGGTTTTGTCAGATCTACAGATGGTAGTTCTGTTATAAGCCATTGGTGTGAATAAGTGTAATAATAATAAGGGTAGCTTTTGTGAACGGTATGGGTTAATTTGCTGAAAAACATTCTACCAACATTTGTAATGTTTTCCGTGTTGTGTGTGTCATTAGCCTGTGTCCAAAAACACTTTATTACTAGACAAGAGTGAGATGTAAATAGGATGCTCACCTAAAGATGCAAATTAGATATGTCTTTAATATGTAAATGAGGTAATCACTTTAGAAATGTAAATGAGTTGTCCATAATAGCCAGCCACAGCTAAGCCAATGCCTACATTTTTCAGGGCACTAGCCAGTACTGCCATAAGGTAGGAACTAGGAATTCTGATCAACTTCAGTTAGTAATATTAGAGTTGCTTGCTATATACCCAATCCCTTATGCTTATGATAGGTATGTTGGCAACAGGAGGATCCATGCTCAGAACAGTCACTTCAGCCTGTAACATTGTGATATGTAGCATTAATTGCATGAGACAGTCTAGTCTCTTCAAGTATGTCACACTTTGGCCCTGTGATACACATAGTAATTATAGTCCTCTTATCTGTCAGGGTACATGGTCTAGCTGGGGGCACACAAAGGAAAATTTAGAATATACTGTAAGGGGCAAATTTACAAAATTCACGTGAATAGATCGTAGTTTGATCGAATATGATCGAATCCCAATCGTACGACTTAATCGGATATTCGAATATTTAAATTTGGCCTCTTCGATTATCGAATACCAAATTATCGAATAGATCGAATGATCTGATATTCGATAATTCGATGATCGAAGGAATCAAAATTTTAAAATCCTTCAAATGCCTACTTCGCCAGATTGAACCTACCGAATGGCAATAGAAGCCTATGGGAACCCCCCCCCCATAGGCTTCTTTGAATAAGTCCTGCTCGAATACCAGTCGTACGATCGAAGAGTTCGATCGTTCGAATTCTACAAATTTTTGCCAGGGCTACTGGTTGCACAGTATGTCTGTAAAGTTGGAATATGTCACGTGTTGTCGTTTGTGAGGCCATATATATCCACTGAACTAAAGTCTGTCATTTCTGTAATGATGGTGGTTTTAAGTACTTTAGAAGCGGATATTTGAGAATCAAATGTTGAGAGTGTTAAGAGGGCTGTCTGTCGTCTGATGGGCTTTTTAAAAACATTTTACTTAAAAAGAAAGAATTTCAGATTTTCCTTAGTAATGATCCACCAACTGGTCAAAACAGGGGGACATATCTATGGTAGCATCTCCGCATAACGCAAGATACATTGGCTATATGGCTGACCATATCATGAAGAGGTATACTCTTCTTGCAGGGATACAAATGACACATATACTGTATAAATGAAAGCATACAATTCTATAAAAAAAGGCCATTTCAATATACGCATTTCAAAAAGGTTACAACCAATTTTTACCTGTTCTAAATTTCAGTTCTCCTGTGGCCCCTGCTATAAGACACTGTTATTTTAAACTAAATCCTTTTTATAATTGTGTCAATTTAATAATCAACGTAGCACTTATACATGTATTTTTATATCTACATTTAAAAACCAGTTGGGGGGGGGGCTTGATATTTTGATTTCATTGGCTGATGTATTTTAAATAAAGAGCAATTCTGTATAACTATTATGGATCATTATTATATTATGACTGATATAATATTGTATTTTATATACTGTACTGTATATAATATCACTGATTTATTTGCTCTGAAGGTAAAACACCAAATGGTTCCATTATTCTAACATTCTAAAATTTTTAAAAATAGCAAAACCTTTCCAAATGTATATTGTATTTAGCAATGTAGCTAGGTTGGGCATGCAATAAGAGCGCAACTTACTGGCTTGAATAATAAAATATATAATTGTTATGCTTTAAACTATAGTAAGACACATAGACAAGCTGCTTAATAAATTGCATTATGGAAAATGTAAAGGTTTCAGATAAACAAGACCACACTATTCTAGTGCTGAACTTCAACAGAACAGCTACATCATTTTCACAGTTTTGTGAAGTTCATTACCCTCTAAATTATCCACTGCAAGATTTACTTATACACATGGAATGTACATATAGTATGCACTGTTGATCAGCTAACAACTAATTGGAATTATATGCCCAAGACCCCAAACCCTTGTGTTATTTATTTATTTAGTTATTATTTTGGAAACCAAAAAGAGGGACATATAAATAGCCTCCACTGTTTTAATATGGGAAGCCTTCTCTGAAGGCATTTCCTAGTCTTGCAGAAGGCAATGAATTTAGAGACAAACATTACTTTCCAGTTCTAGTTTCTTTTTAAAAATAATGCAGAGTAAAAAAAAAAAATGCAAAGAAATATGTTATTAATTATACCTTTTATAACGAGCAAATAAATTATTCAAAGAAGGACACAGCAGTGCTTCGTTAAAATGATTAATTGTTCTATCTGGAGATAATTTATGAGGTGAAGAGATGAGAAAGGAAAAACATCATTATATCAAGGGGCCTCGTTGCTAGATTGACATTGTAGACTTAAGTATTGCATTCTGCATTCATAAAAAGATTTTCCTACAAGAACGAAAGCACCCATATAAAAAGCAAGTAATTACTCAAAGTAAGCATTTTTATTTCTAGCCTTGAAGAATGATTATTCTCTGCCTAATCTTCCCATGGTGTATGTACTACTTTTCTCATATACTTACTTGGGTAAAGTAAACAATTTCTACACATAAAGGATAATGCTAGCAGGAATCTGCCACACCCATAGAACTGTTATATTTCCAGATACTGGATAAGCTGCACATCTTTATATCTGTTTTAATGTTTGAACAGAATTTGAACATCAAGCAATAGGCAGTGTTACCATGCATTGGTTTGAAAGGCTTTTTGAGCCAGAATAATATGCAAATGTCTAAGTGCAAAAAAAAGTTGAGGAAAAAATCAGAGAGCCTCCAGCATTATTTTTAGAGTAGAATGATCCTAGGATTAGTCTGAAAAGACCACAGACTTTCTGACAAGAGCAGAGAGGATTCTAAAACTTTATCAGGGCCTGTCATAATATGTTAAAGTTGTTATTGTGCAGGACATCGGTTTTATAATTTCTACCTTCTTAATGACCACCAAATTGTGCATGCTTTAAAACATACTCTAATGTACATTTAAACTGTATGAGTTTTGTTCAAGATGTAGGCACTTGTCCATCATATTATACTCTTTAGTATAACACATTCACAGTCAGGACGGTGAGGTTGTGGAATACACTGCTGGGTGATGTTGTGATGGCTCATTCTGTTGATTCTTTTAAGAGGGACTTGGATGATTTTTTGGACAGACATAATATCAAAGGCTATTGTGATACTAAACTCTACAGTTAGTATAGCTATGGGCATATATGGTTTGTGTGAAAGAGTGGAGATGTGTGTGTATGCTGGGTTTTTAATTTGGAGGGGTTGAACTTGATGGACTCTGTCTTTTTTCAACCCAATTTAACTATGTAACTATGTAACATGCAGGAGAATTGCTAAGCCTAAAAATACCACAGCCGCATACTTGATTAAGGTCTCATTATCCACTAAAAACTAAAATTTCCATCTTTTTTTAAAGCTCTTCTGGAAGCAGCTAGCACATGTAAAGCAGGTAGTGATGTTTTCTGGTCAGTAAAAACCTAAAAAAAATAGGGCTAAACATGCCATGTTTTAAATATTGAATTTATTGCACCAGCCTAAAGTTTCAGCTTCTCACTAGCAGCAATGATCCATGATTTCAAACCTGTCACAGGGGGGTCACCATCGTGGAAAGCTGTTGAGACGCTAAGCTTAGGGGTCATCACAAATTATCAAGCAGAAAATGAGGTTGGCCTGTCATATGAGCGGATGCTACAAGGCTGGTTATTAAATTCTGATGCTAGTTGCACTGGTTTCTGTGCTGCCATTAAGTAATTACCTGTATTAATTATTTATCAGCCTTATATTCTGACATTTCTATTATATGTGTACTGTTTATTTTGAGTTGGTCCCTAAATTCAGTAACTGAATGCAGCACAGAGCATGTGAATCAGTGAACCAGCAGAAAAGAAGATGGGGAGCTAATGGGGCATCTTTGGAAACACAGGTCTTTACTGCTAAAGGGCAGCAGTTGCCTTGGGCTGGTACAGAAGCGCAAAAGATAATGTATAAAATATAATGTACAACATTTCTAGCCTACTTCTTGTCCTTCTACAAAAATGGTCAATTTTTTAATGCAAAGCCGTAGTCTGTTTCGTAGGCCTTTTGAAAAGCTAGCAGACACACTGAAAAAAACCTTTGCAGTACAGTATAGTATTATGCATACAACGGGAAGTTAAAGTTCAATGGACGTATATGTTGCAGCAAATATATTGCGTTACACAAGCTCGGGAAACCTTAATAAAAGAAAACAGAGTTGTTAAATTGCTTTACACATGTGCCCACTGTATAGTTTACGTTCCACATGTTAGGAAATGTAGGGGGGAAGCCAGGTAACCCAAAAAAACATTATGATCTTTTGCAGCCTATCACCCTGTAAAAAAAAAAGATGCTAGCGTTTTTTGTGACTTAGACAATTTTTCAGCTATTTTTGGCAAACTCCTATCTGCTCTATTGCACGGCGCCTGGTCTGAATTGGCTGAATCAGAGGGGCAAATTCACTAAAGTGCGAGCGTGTAACGCTAGCGCTAATTCGCCAGCGTGACGTCAATTCGCAACTTCGCCTATTCACTAACAGTGTCCCTGGTGAAAATTCGCAAGCGAAGGAGATTGACTTGCGCAACCTGCGCACTGTTACACCAGGCGGAGTTGCGCACTGACGAAGCGACGTAACTACGCTAATTCACTAAGATAAACATTTTCCGCAACTTCGCACCCATACGCCAGGCGAAGTTGCGTATTGACGAAGGGACGTAACTACACTAATTCTCTAAGATGAACGTTACCTATTACGCTAGATGTTACTTCACCAGGTCAATACAATAGATAGGAGTTTGACACAAAAAAAAAACGTGAAATTTTTTCTAAGTCCCAAAAAACGCTGGCATCTTTTACCCTTTGTTGGGTGATAGTCTGAAAAACAGCGACATTTTTTTAGGGTTACCCTCCTTCCCCCCTACATTTCCTAACATATGGCAACACAACTATACAGGGGGCACATGTAGGGCAATAGGGCAACTTTATTTTATTTATTAAAGGTTTCCTGGGCTTGTGTAGTGCGGGAGGGGTTGCATTCTCCTTTAATATAGACTTTAAAGGTTTGAGATGGGAGTTAGGGGGGGCAGTTAGTAGAAGGTCTTACGGTAATCTACTCTACAACCTTTTTTCATCTACCTGAATTTTGCAATTATGAATAGAAGATAAACAAGGATCATTCCAGTGAAAGGTGCTAGCTATTACACATAATGTATATGGTCATGTCAGGCTCAAAACCTTATTATTACTTGCCGACAGGGCAATGTCATTTGTTCAGGGACGTTTGCTCTCCTTTGGAATCTCCCTTAAAATCCTTAAAAATCAGCATGTTTCTATCAGATAAGGTGTGTCATCAGTTGTTTGCACTAATGTTGGCCATACGCAGTCAGATAAAGCTACAGATATCAGTCGTTTGGACCAATTTCACAGCTTATCTACCCATTTATGGGGGCTTCCGACAGGTCTTCCCGATCGATATCTGGCCACGATATTGATTGGGAAGGTCTAATTTTCTCCCAACTGACCCGTCAGAGCTCATTGCCCCAGTCGTAATCCAATTACCCCTGATATAACCCCAATATAGCCCTGCCATTAGTGGCATATCGTGGATATCCGGGATACTGATGTCGTCAAATGAGCGGATCTTTTCGTCTATGGCCAGCTTAAGTTTCAGAACAGAAAGAAAAACACATGACATCCCAAATATTGTATATTTACATAACTTTTAGTATGGGATTTGTTGAACCAGCAGGTGGCAGAAGAACATCAGGTTCTCCAGCAGGTTAATGCTTTACCATAAAAATATTTACTCTAAAAGAAAAGTAACATTTATCTGTTATTATTTCTAGCATAGATATTTAATTCTCTGTCCCATGGGAAAATTGCACTTTTATACTTAGGGGCAAATTTACTATTATTCCCCAAAAATAAATCGTTTCTATTCCATATTCGATTAGCATTCGATTTTCGTATGTTAATCGAATAGTTCTAGGCTACCCTTTATTCGATATTCGATCATCTGACGATCGAATAAAAACCTATTCAAACAGTCGAATAAATCATTCGACTGAACGAAGAAATCATTCGATCGTTCGAATGATTGGTACGATTCGAACGATTGAACACTTCGATCGTAGGAATCCTATTCGATCAGGACTTAGTCTCAGAAGACTATGGGAGTGCTCCCATAGGCTTCTATTGCAATTCCGTAGTTCCAATCTGCCGAAGTAGGCAATCGAATAAACTTAAACTTGATCGAATGATCGAATGATTGAATATTCGTCCATTCGAATCTATTCGAATGTATTCGATCGTTTGATCATACCCTATTCGATGATCGAATATACCAAAATTCACATATTCGAACAAAAGAAGAAATCCTACGTTCGAACTTCGATCGAACTTCGAATCCTTCACGTGAATTTAGTAAATCCTTAGTATACAGCAGGTCTTTGCATCTTGTGCTCTCTTCATCCTGCAGATAATGGCAGGCAGGTAAGTTCTCTGAATGTTTGTGTATACACACAGAGGAAAAAGCAAGAATGCATCAATTATTTGCCCATTTTTCTGAATCATTCCCCATGTGTAAAACATATAGTCTGAATTTATTCTGCTTAGAGAACCTTATGAGATTCCATTTTTGTCTTTGTTGTACTAGTGGGAGCTGCAGGCCCGGATTTGTGGCAAGGTCACATAGGCCCAGGCCTAGGGCAGCAAAATCTTTTATGCGCTGGGGACTTAACGCTCTCCAGTGCTTCTGTGTTTACTTTACCTTGTCACACAAATATGTTTAAGGCTGAATGCTTATTTATGTTCTTTGATATTACTGGTAAAGAATAATACATTTTCATGTATGTAACTTTGTTATGAGGTGAGGAGTCCTGACCAAATTTTTGACCACATAATGGGGCCAGACGCAAAAAGATCTGAAGACTTCAAATGTTGGAAGTCATGCAATACAAGCTATGTATTATACTTTTTATAATTTAAGGATTCAAGACAGATCAGTATAATATGTTCTTAAAGGAAAACTAAACTATTAACGTGAATATGGCTAAAAATGCTGTATTTTATACTGTAAACCAAATTTATTTACCAAATTTATAAAGGTTCATCTTCTCAATAGCAGCAATAATCCAGGACTTCTAACTTGGCACAGGGGGTCACTGGACCTGGGGTTTCCAGATTATATATCTTTCTGTAATTTAGAGCTTCATACTTTGTTTAATAGAAAATCATATTAACATGACATACACCCAATATGCTGGTGTTGCTTCCAGTAAGGATTTTACTGCATTTTTATTACAGAGAAAAAGAAAATCGGTTTAAAAAAATGTGTATTATTTATGAATAAAGTGGAGTCTATGGGAGACCACCTTTCCATAATTTGGAGCTTTCTGGAGAACATATTGCATGTTAAACTGTACTTTGTGATACTCCACCTTTAAGTTAACGTTTTATAGAATGGCCAATTTTAAGCAACTTTTCAATTGGCCTTCATTATTAATTTTTCATAGTTTTATTTGCCTTCTTCTTTTGACTCTTTCCAGCTTTCCAATGGGGGTCACTGACCCCATCTAAAAACAAATACTCTGTAAGGCTACAGATGCATTGGTATTGCTGCTTTGTGTTATTTTTCTTTCAATTGGGGTTCTCTCCTATTCATATTCCAGTGTTTTATTAAAATCAGTGCATGGTTGATAAGGACATTTGGACCCTAGCAACCAGACAGCTGAAATTGAAAACTGGAGCTGCTCAGTAAAAAAGCTAAATAACTAAAAAAACCACAGATAATAAAAACCAATTGCAAATTGTCTCAGAATATCACTCTCTACATCATACTAAACGTTATCTCAAAGGTGAACAACCCCTTAAAGGCTGCAATAAATAGGCACATTAATTGTTAGAGCGTAGGACTCCCATGGTGAGCATTTAGGCTGCTTAAAGGAAAACTATACCCCTGAAATGAATACTTGAGCATCAGATAGTTTATATCAAATTAAGTGACATATTAAAGAATCATACCTACCTGGTATATGTATTTAAGTAAATATTGCCCTTTTACATCTCTTCACGATTTCATGATGGTCTGTGTGCTGCCTCAGAGATCACCTGACCAGAAATATTTCAACTCTAACTGTAACAGGAAGAAGTGTTGAAGCAAAAGACAGAACTCTGTCTGTTAATTGGCTCATGTGACCTAACTATCGTTTGTTTGGTATGTTTGTGTGCACAGTTGAATCATACGATCCCAGGAGGCTGTCCTTATTTTTTTTAAATGGCAATTTTCTATTTATGATTACCCAATGGCACATTCTACTAAAAAGTATATTATTATGAAAATGGTTTATTTACATGAAGCAGGGGTTTACATATGAGTTGTTTAATGCAATATCTGTTTATAGAGACCTACATTGTTCGGGGGGTATAGTTTTCATTTAAGTAAGATGCATTGAAACATAAGCTTTACATTTCTCTAGCATGTCATTCTTTCTCCAGGCTCAACATAGAGTCCTGCATCAGGTCAAGTACCCGCAGAATACCTGCAAATTGGTCAGGTTTCGGGGAAAAGTCCCTGATTCTTTGGCCGTGCGGGCAGTCAACAGGTAACCTGGGTAGGTACCCAATAAAGGTGCAGGATTGCGCCCTCCCACCCCCTCTTGTGCTTCTTCCAGTTTTTTTACATTTTTTGCAAAGATTCAGCGTCAGAGTGACATCACTACCAGGCAAATGTGACGTCACTGCAGTTTAGTGTGTTCCCCTGGTAGGAAGGTTAGTTGGCCAACTGCGAGTCGGGTAGCAGGAACACGAGGGTCAAATTTCTGGTTGTGCTTGCCGGTACGTGTCGGGACTCTGACTCAAGACATAGCGCATGGGCAGTGCCCCAACTTGTGGTGCAGGAATACTGGAGGTACCTCTGGGCCAGGTTAAAACAGCATTCATGTACCACACCCTGAAAGATATCAAGAAGGCGGCCATAACAGATCAATGTGGAATATAACTTTTTTTAGCACTTTAGTTGCCTGGAAATATGGGTGGTTTAGACCTGGTAGAAATCATTTTGATGTCAGTGTTCTGTTGCTGCTCTATTTACAGAAATATTTATATTCTATAAATACTTATGTAAACAGTTGTACAATATAAAACCTATAATGTAAACAAACAAGGCACATAGTAAAATAACCTATAACAGAAATAGAGGTATTGGCAGAGTGTTAAACAGCATTACTCAGGAAGAGACAATAAATTTTATGAACACTGTTATTTAATCTCTAAATTGAAGTCCATCAAAGCACTAGGCAGACTCTGGTAGGAATGGCATGAGCAGACCCCAGAAAGGCTTTACCCACCAGTTCTGGTCTGAGGAAAAACATTTCTTCATATTGCAGACATCTGGTCCTAATATCTCATAGTCCTCCCCCTTGCAATGAAGATAGACAATATATTTCTAGAAGTGTTTTCTTATAAATATTGCTTCACGTTGGTATTCAAGCTGACAAACTGACTTTTCCAAGAAAGCTCTGTACTTCCTGGAGAAGCAAGACTCAGACTAGTCTGCAGGATCAGCTATTTCTATCCTAGTTTTCATACAAGTTTAGGATGGGTGCATCCTGATGACCTTGTAACAAACATATTCAGAAAAACATCTGCAATCCTGCTGCACCTTCCATTCAATGAGCTTTCTGGAGCGCTCTTCGGGTTAAAGGGGAATATAGGATTTGATTGCACCTACATAAGGGAAAATAATTGAGAAGTAAAAGTAAAGTAAAATACGAGTACAGAATATTGTGCCATTTGCAAAGCCCTGTAGTAGCTGTATATGACACCAGGAGCCCTGCACGGGTCTGTTTTTTTAAAATCTGCACCCAGCCTTTACCTGATTTGCCCAAGCCTGATCCATACCCGCTTACCCGCCTTGTCAACTCCGCAAATTTAAGCCTGAGCTTTCAGAAATGTTTCAGAATAGGGCCTCACAGCAAAGTTTGACTCCCCCTGCTAACATTATAAAAACACTACTGCTTACAGTTATAATCATTTACTGAGAAAAAAGATGATATTTATCAACACTGACATGCAGTAATTAACCCCCTTCTATGAATAAAACTTTTTTTTTACTGTATAAATCATTTGCTGTTGCAGTCTTTATCCTCCTGCAGTCAGGAAGCAGTTAAGGAAAGCCAGGAAATGTTAAAGGTAAGCTAACGTTATTATTTCCTTATATTCCCCCTGTAAAACTTATCCAGTTAATTCCCAGGATTTGGCAGCTGAAAACTTGCTGTTTTCTTTTCTTTTTTTCCCCCTTTTTTATTATTGTTTATAATTATTACTGTTTTAATGGAGCTTACTTCATAATAAATGTTTTACTGCTTAGCTGATACAAATACAAGACAGCCTGTTCTTTTTTATTGCAGTTTTGTAATACCTGTTTTTACATAATTTCCTTTTTTTATCTGTCTACAACCAAGAAAAGTATTTAAAGTAGAGTAATCTTTTGGACAGAGAATTCAACTCATATTGCTTTCATTTATGTCTGGCTCCAGTTTAATATAAGTATTAAACAAATAATATTTCTCAGGATTAAAAAAAAGTGCATTCCATGTTATGTTTTCCTGTACAGGGAACTCTTCCATTCTTCTAATGTTACCTTTAAAGGGACACTAAAGTCTTAAAGTGGATGGAAATGCCCCCCCCCCTCAACAAATCTGGCTAATATCAACTAAAACATGCACTTGCACCCCTGTTCTAAAAAAAGTCTCTTGACCTCTCCAATCTCAATAATCATCAACCTATCTCTGTAACCTTTCAACTATAAACTTCTTCAGAACAATCTGGTTTTAGCCAACAACACTTAGGGGCAGATTTACAAAATTTGTGTGAATAATTCGAAGTTCGATCGAATTTACAAAATTAGGCGAATTTGACCATCGAATTTGTAAATTCGATCGAATCGAGTAGATTGAATAGATCAAATAAAAATCTGTTCGACTATTCGACTAATTTCCCCTCTAAAATTTTTTATTCGATTGGCTACTTCGCCAGGTTTAACCTGGCGAAGTGCTTTTGGTGAATTTAGATCGAATATTAAACATTTGATCGAAGGGTTAAAATCGATCAAACGAATTTTTACTATTCGATCGTTCAACCAGTCGAATAGCAGTAAAATCCTTCGAATTCGATATTCAAAGGATTTTACTTCCCTTCCATTCACATGGTCGAATTTTGATTTTTTTAAAAATTCGAAATTCGACCAATGATAAATCCGCCCCATAAAGTTCAATTTGATGGCTGCTGAACATGAACAGGCTGCTTCAAATCATCCCACAGATTTAACATGATATTCAAGTTGTGAGCCTGTGACGGCCATTCCAGGATATTGTACTTCTCCCTCTGCATAAATGTCTTTGTAGATTTTGTGTGTTCTGGGTCATTGTCTTGTTAAAATATCCAACCCTTGCGTAACTTCAACTTTGTGACTGATGCTTCAACATTATCCTGAAGAGTTTGTCCACCACATTTGACAGTAGGTAGCAAGTGTTTTTCTTTGAATGTGGTGTTCTCTTCCACCCTGCAAAGCACTTTTTGTTATGACCAAATAACTACATTTTTGTCTCATCAGTCCAAAGCACTGTGTCTTGTCTAAATGAGCTTTTGCATACAACAAGCTTGTTTGTGGTGTGAGTGCAGAAAGGCTTCTTTCGTATCACCCTGCCATACAGATGTTCTTTGTGCAAATTGCACTGAATTGTAGAAAAATGTACAGATACACCATCTGCAGCAAGATGTTCTTGCAGGTCTTTGGAGGTGATCTTTGAGTTGTCTGTAACCATTCTCACAATCCTCCACGTATGCCTCTCCTGTATTTTTCTTGGCCTGCCAGACCTGGGGTTTACAGCAACTGTGCCTGTGGCCTTTCATTTCCTAATTACTTTCCTTACAGTTGAAACTGACAGTTTTAATCTCTGAGATAGCTTTTTGTAGCCTTCCCCTAAACTATGATAATGAACAATCTTTGTTTCAGATCTTTTGGGAGTTGCTTTGAAGATCCCATGCTCTCAGAGGAGAGTCAAACAGAAACACAAATGGCCACCTTAAAGTGATGCTGACATCTGAAATTGAACTAAATTCTTTTTACATCTATTATAATATTGGCTTTGAAAGCTACTTCTAACTTTGCCATAAAGTATTTGCATAATGATTTGACATTACCTGTCTGATCCCCCATGTTCCTGTATGAGGAGGCTGCAGAAGGAGTCTGTAAGCATTAGAAACTGTAACTAACAGTCTGAGATGGGACAGCGTGGTTGGTAATTGTTTGCTGTTTTTCCTTTCAAATATCTGATATATTTATGGTTACTCTGAATAAAAGATAAACTTGTACAAAATTATATTAACACAGAAATAGCCAAACATTATATTACAGATCATAAGTTTTATGTACAGTTTTGTAATGGCTTCCTTAAATTGAATTAGGTTTTATAATAGATACTTTATTTTTCAGTGCTCAAGCAACCCTAACCCTAGTTGTCATCTACTAAAATGTTCTGGCAGAAAAACCAATGGAACTATATGATGCTGGGGGAATGTACTAATGCTGGGATGTTGAGAATAATCAGTGAAGGGATATCTCAGTAAGGTACTACTCATGAGTGGGTGTTGAGGATTTGGGTTGCAAGTAAATGTTGTCTCTTATAGGTTCAGACTGCACTATGAAAATGTATGGACTACATTGAAAATGTCTCTTTCCCCTTGATCTTGATTCATTGCCTACCCATTTATGATATCTCTGGTGAATTCATATTACGTTTGGGTCAGAACACTGACCAAGAGCAAGTCCTGGTTGTAAATACAAGGATCATGGTCAGAGCTGCGCAATATGTTGGCACTCTAAAGCCACATGTTAATAATAACAGTTAAGTTAATTAAAAAAGTATACATTTTTCAACCTGCTTAGATTTGTGATACGTCATATAAGGAAAAATAATCATCATTTATAACTCATACCCATTTATTTCATGAAATGCAAAAGAAAACTAGATCTAGATGCCATTTCCAGGGACCTCAAACCACAGTTTAGTAGTAATAACCTTATTTGCCTTTAATTCTTGTTTTGTGTCAGATTTATAATCCAATATAATGCTTCACACTGGCACTCCTCTTCTTCTAAAAATGCACTGCCTTGAGCTACAGTTTGCTGAGTGCTGCTCAAACTGTCATCATTTTCCAATCGAGTGCATTTTTTGAAGAGAAATACCAGTCCAGGGCAGCATATATGCAACTAGAATTACTTTGAAAGTATTTGACAAGCACTTCAATCACCCGTGGAATTGAGAGATTGGAGTGCTCGTCAAATACTTTCAACTGATCGTGACTCACCTATAGCTATGGGCTTGGTGCGATGCACCTGGGCCACCTGTCTGATCTGGTGAGTTCCTTCTAGTATGTTACCCTTGGTACTGTTTTATACATTCGTGAACCCAGGAGCGGGACCCAGGGGTTCTACACCCGGGTCACCACCTTGTTCGGGTGAGAGGTTTAAATATGAACTTTGCAGTTGGCCGCTAGGGTTATAAGGGCGCGTATTAGCAAAGCTTAAATTATATGTATTATTAGTGCCTCAATTAGTGGCATTCACTTCTTTGAAAATATAGAGTGAGCAGAATCAAATTCAGCACATACTCCATTACAAACTAGAATTACTTTGCCCAACAACTCGACACTGTCATGATTTTACTTCTTTTAAAGGATTTAGGAGATATCTGGGTGCCTCTCAGGTTACAGCCCTGTAGTATGCCATCCCTGCAAACATAATAAGGCAGAGTTTTGGTGTACTCCATTTTGAAAGAGCAAAGATTTGGTTGGTGGGCACTACTTCCAAGGTGTAAGGTGTACTTTAATCTTTGCCCTTCCAATATAAACGAGCATGTATACTGGTACTGTCCATGCTAATATTTCTTCCCATATTGTAGTGGATGTTTCATAGTTTTTTAACAAATTAGCGTTCATTACATTCAGTATTATGTTCTTGTAGGAATAGTTTATTTGTGTGTTTTCTCAACTTAACATTGTTTCCTGCTAAAACACGCTCAAGCATGCTGTGTGTCAGTTATGATTTGCTAATCGATGACTCATGCTGGAATCAGCCAGTCAGACTCGGTGTAATCTTTCAGCTACTTACAGCATGTGTGTGTTGTTTGCAATAAAAATAAAAAGGGTTTAGTTGAGGAGCTTACAAAGAAATCATTATACATCTAAACAACTGTAAGACTATTTGTGAAACACATTTATTAAACACCTACTACAGTTAATGTATTTTTTTTAACAATGACAGTTGCCCATTAAGTGTAGCTTGGTCTAACATAAATATCAGGCATATTGTTCTACCCTTGGGAGCTAAACTTGGAAAATCTGGTGGGCAATTCGTGCAATTCTAATTTCCTTTCCCATAGCTGCTTTTGTATACACTTATCTGTCAGTATTCTACTTTGGTATTTAATTTTAATTTCAGTGATTGTGTTTACAAATTTGATTGAGATTTAAATGTGTCATTGACTACTGAGTTGTAGCAGTGGTGTCAAAACAACAGAAAATGGCATTTATTGTCTTGTTCATTATCCTTTTTTCCACACAATAATATGCAGGTTGTTAGGCTCTAACAGGAACACATTTGGGGGGGATGAGTGAAAACTTGTGCATTTCACACATATTAAAAACATGCACTGTTTGATATTGCAAATACAAGGCTCCTTCATTTGGTTTGATATTTCCTGTCAGAGCAATTATAAACTTATGTTTATGCTTCTTGGGATTTAATGCAATATGCACAGGGGTAAATGCATCAAAAAGTGAAGTTCTGCCACAAGAGGGAAATTCCGCCGCTCTCCATTAATTTCAATGGGATTTTGAAAGGCGTATTTATCAATGGGTGAAGTGAAAGTTCACCCTTTGATAAACATGCCTTTAAAGAAATGTATCTAGTGGCGGAACTTCACTCTTAACTTCATTCTTTGATAAGTATACCCAACAGTTTCCAGAAATTATCCATACTGAAAAACTGCACATCTATCTGCCTTAGATTTCTGGCTAACGCAAATATAAGGGAGACAAGAGAATGGAAAGCATGGGGCCTTCGTTAGTAGGGATGTTGATATGCTCATCTTATTATACTTTAGGTTAAATTTCATAAGTGATTGCCCAGACTGTGAGGCCCTGGTTGACAGTGTTACTTTCTACAAAGCATTACAACCCTATCTTCTAACCGCAGGTGCAGGTTTTACTGCTCATCACAAAAAGGACAAATGATGGTTCCAGATATTGTTGAAATGGAGCTGGAGAATGAAGAGCATGTATGTTACTTGAGTGATACTAACTGTAGATGATTAGGCGAACCAAGAAAATTATTTTATCAGCAAGACACAGTAGCTGCAGACACATTTTTCAGATGTGAACATAGTCAAGATCATAGCCAGGGGGCCAGGGCAGACAGAAGGCAGCACAGTCAAATAACAAGAAGCCACTGGAGCAGCTACATGTAGGAAGCAGGTAGGAGCTTTGAGGAAAAGATACTGGACCAGAGACAAAGCCAGAATTACGACTAGAAAAGACATGGTGAAAACAAGGATAATAACACTAGCAACAGATCAGTAAATCTTTATTTAGGAGTAGACTTTAGGGAGGTTGCAATATGGATTAACTGTAACTTTGGCTCCCCTTCCTAGCAAGTATGGCCTCTGTGCTTTCCATAATGTTTATAGCACACAGACTACTGGATTCCTGCAGTTAACTCTCATCAAGCTCATTGCTTATGGCCCTTGCTTATATCACTGTTAGTGATGGGAGAATTTATTCGCCAGGCACGAATTTGTGGGAATTCCCATGATTCAGCGCCGGCGAATAAATTTGCAATTCGCTGACGTGAAAAAAAACGATACGAGTGTTGTTTAGCGAATTTTTCGCCAATTCGTGAATTTCGCTGGAAATTCACTAATTTTTTGGCAAAGCGAAACGGGATAGATTCGCCTATCACTAATCACTGTCTTGGTCTAGTAGCTCCTGAAAGCTAGAAAACAAGCAGTTTAAGGAGTTGTTCAACTTTAAGTTAACTTTTAGTATGATGTAGAACTGGGATCCCCAACCTTTTGAACCTGTGAGCAACAATCAGAAGTAAAAGGAGTTGGGGAGCAACACTAGCATCAAAAATGTTCTTGGGGTGCCAAAAAAGTGCTGTGATTGGCCATTTGGTAGCCCTACGCGGATTGTCAGCCTACATTGAGGCTCTGTTTGACAGTGCACCTGGTTTTTATGAAACCAAAACTTGGAATTAAAAAATAAGCTCCTGCTTTGAGGCCACTGGGAGCAATGTCCAAGGGGTTGGAGAGCAACATGTTGCTCACGAGCTACTGGTTAGGGATCACTGATGTAGAAGGTGCTATTCTGAGACAATTTGCATCTGGGTTTCATTTGTATTATTTGTTTATTTTTTGTATTTATTTTCTTTATTTATTTAGCCTTTTATTCAGATACCCTCCGTTTTACAATTCCAGCAATCTACTTGCTAGGGTCCAAAATATCCAAGCAGCCATGCACTGATTTGAATAGGCGACTGGAATATGACTAGGAGAGGCCTGAATAGAAAGATGGTTAATAAAAAAAAGCAATAACAGTACATTTGTAGCTTTACAAGGCATCAGTGACCCCAATTTGAAGAAAAAAAACTATAAAAAATAAATAATGAAGACCATTTGAAAAGCTTAGAAATGAGCATACTATAACTTACTAATTCACTAAATTCACTAATTCACTAAAGCGTGAAGCGTCTAACACTAGCGCTAATTCGCCAGCGTAACGTCAATTCGTAACTTCGCAAATTCACCAACACCGACCAATTTCCTAATTCGCCTAATGCCAGGCAAAGTTGCGCACTGACGCAAAAGCTACGCAAATTCACTAAGATGACCATTTTACTGAACGTTACCACTTACGCTAGACGTAAGTTTGAAAAAAAAAATGGAAAGTCCCAAAAAAACGCTGGCGTGTTTTACCTTTTGTAGGGTGATAGTCTGAAAAATAGCGAAATTTTTTTGGGGGGTTACCCTCCCTCCCCCCCTACATTTCCTAACATATGGCAACACAACTATACAGTGGGCACATGTTTAGGGCAATAGGACAACTTTATTTTATTTATTAAAGGTTTCCTGGGCTTGTGTAGTGGAATGTAGTGGCTGTAACATATACTTCTATTACACTTTGAAATTCACGCTGTATGCAAATTAGGCATCACTAGCGTAAATGTGCACCATTTTTAAATCTGGCCTTGTACCATTGCATGCAGAACCAGCTTTACCCACACTATATCTTCTCTCAAAGCCTTATTGTAAATCTGTCAAGTGTGAATAAAATGCCTTGGGTCATAGTTAGACATAATTTTGAGAAACATACCTGAACATGTAGAAAGACTGAATAGAGAGAGAGTAGGAACAGCCCCCTGAGTTTGTTCAGCTGCTGCACAGAGACCCAAATCTAAAGCAGGGAACCAGCCATGAACCCTTTCAGCAGGACCAGCTGTAGGACCTTAAGTGTTGTATGATTTTCTTTCTGGCTAGAAGTCTTACATTTATTTCCAGGTAGAAAATTCTTAAACTATAACACCACAAAAACATGAGACCTCCCAGAATATGGACTATTGCAGTCACCATAGGAAGAGCCCAATTTAATAAGGTGAGCATCACGGACTGATGTCTTTCTACATAAAAATCATAGCCAGCCTTACAATGGTGATTGGTAACATGCCTACATCAGTGAAATCTTAAAAGGAGATAGCCGCAGGATATTGGCTAGCAGCCACTCCATTGTAACCCCTTACATGTCAGTGGTGAAAAAAACTGCTGGAATCTGAGCTTGTTTCTTTTTCTTAAATATGGTCAGTAGGTTGCCTTATGTTACATAAATGTGCAGTGTTCCCTCCAAAACAATGTAAGGAAACCATATTTAGTAAGCTATTCCCACACAGTGATGCCCGTAGCTACTCAACAATTAATAAGGGGTTAATACCGTCATAGGGAAGTGTTATTGGTGCTGCCAGTACACAAAACAAAAGGCCTTCTTTCCAGCATCAGGCCTCCCAAACCACAATTACCACAGAAAGTATATCTTAAGTAATGCATCTTAAAATTTGCAAGCAATGTTATAAACACAGCTGTGCAAAGGTTAGCATATAAAAAAAAGAATTCTGTCCAATTAGCACGCACCAAGCTATTCAAAAGCCCCTTTGGCACTTTTACTTGTTTTGGTCAAGAACATTTAAATATCATTTTTCTTTTTTCCATTTAAAAGAACAAAAACTGATTTAGATTTTATGCTTTCGTGAAAAATGAATTTTCCGTAACGAGAATGAATTGCATTTCCATTTCAACTGAGATTTTACTATTTTTTTTACACTGAAATGCCCTGGATAATATTACATTAGACTGTGAATGAATAATTGCCACAGGTGCTAAATTAAATAAATACATAATTGTCATGGTTGCTGGAAGAAAGAATAGTGGTAAACACTACAACAATGGGTTTCAGAAAGTTTCAGATCTGTTGCCACTGACAACAATTTTTAATTTTCAATTACATTAGAGAGGGAGGCTTTCCTCTGCTAGCCTTTGTTGAGACTTTTACTACTGGAGCAGCAACCCCCAATCTTTTTTTTCTTGTGAGCCACATTCAAATGTAAAAATTGGGGAGCAACACAAGCATGCAAAATGTTCCAGGGGTGCCAACTATGAGCTGTGATTGGCTATTTGTAGACCCTCTGTGGACTGTCCTCCTACAGGAGCCTCTATTTGGTGTTCACATGTTATTTTGTGCAATTAAAACTTGCCTTTAAGCCAGGAATGAAAAAATAAGCACCTGCTTTAACAGATCACTGGGAGCAACATCCAATGAGTTGGTGAGCAACATGAGCCACTGATCTAAGGGAACAATTAGTTATGATGTTCTGTTGTATCTTAAGGGGATCCAAGTAGAAGTGACTGCACAGGGCCCAGGATCTGCAGAGAAGCATTTGTAAGCCAGAAAAGTGGAAATATAGTAGAGCAAGATGCTGACAGTAGGACAATGTTTTACAGTGAGACTATTGGTGATGTGTAGCCTGGGGCCCTTAAGTTCCTGTTGAAGTACATCTACCAACAATAGGTTGGAGTTTCCATCTATATAGTAATTTGAGGGCTCTGTAAGGTGTGTTTTGCCCTTGCCCAGCATCAGATGGAAAAACAGAGAGACTTTCACCAATACACTTAGTTGTTTTTATGCAGAGATAGATTGTCCATTGTCTATTGGGCCTATCTACTTGTACTTGCGCCTGCTGAATTCACCCTGCCCCATATTAAAAACCCAGTGTAAGGTCTATAGTGCAGTACTACTGGGTGTTAGGAAACCCTGTTCATACCTGCTAGGCAGTACAGAGCTCCCCAGAGCCATGTGACTACTGGTGCTCCCTAAGATGCACAAGTGAAGTGTGAAAGAATACAATGTTCTTCTTTTCTGTTTTTTTACAAGCTACCCCATCTTTTAAAAATTAAGTTGCATGCCCCATAATATAATTACAGTTCAATGTTCAATAAAACTTTTGTCTATTGAATGCATCTCCCTGTGTTTTACAGTAAAACTGCAGACACATGGTTGCACCTTTCATTTGAACATCTTTAAACAGCATTTACTCCCTGCATGTTTATTTCTCGGCAACAACAATAAAATGATAGTGTTTTCCGTTCCAGATATTGAAGATGACATTGCTGCTACTGAGAAACCTCTCACAAGTAAAAGTGGAAATTAATCCAGTTGTGTATTCCCACAATTTATGAAAACCTCTCACTCTTCTTAGTGTTTTGCTGATAGAGATATTAGCAGAGAAACTAATACAAATGAAGTGATATATACGTCCCAAATGACTGACTCCCTTATAGGAATTGTCCAACAAAAATAATCAGCAACTTAAATGTATTCAATTTGTTTCTTTGTTCAGCATCGAAAGACAATTGAGAGAGACAGTGAGGGTAACAGATATTCCCTGCATCTCCATATGGCACTTTGCTTTAGTTTCTGAAGCAACAGCCCAGGCCACACACCCACGTAATCCCAGCTCACCCTAAACTGTATAATAAAATGCACATGTTGGCAACATCATGTTTTATTTATTTACCCTTACATATTTCATTGCTGGATCATCCACAAACCACAGGTGGTCACAAAAGACGCAGAGCTGTGGGAAAACATTTTTTTATCTATGGCATGAACATTATCTGAATATCAGTTGTTGGCCTTAGTTGGAAGTGATGGAAAATAAGAACAGAGAGCCAATAGTTTTTTCACTAGGAATTACCTGTTCTTCTGCATCTTATCTTGATTGTACAGACGTTTTCAGTTTAGGACAAAGTTGTATTAAGAATTGTCCCAATATGTTGTGTTTCTTGTGTTTTTCCAAATCAAGCCTTTTGGGTCTTAATATGAAAATCTAATAAACACTCCATTATAAAATGCTTTTTAGAGAAACAATATCAGCTTGGCTAAAGTATGTTATGATCACAATACATGGTCTATGCACTTAGAGAAGATGGAACAATAATAAATGGTCTATGGCTAATGTAACCTGTAGCTAAAAAACCCCACAGAAGACTGTAAAACTCATCTTCTGTTGTTATAACCTGCATACAAATAATGCAACACTATGAGATAATAGTGACTTAAGAATATGGGCACTAAATGGAATACGGGATTTCAATTGAATTATAAAAAATGAATTTCGTCGTGTAACCCCAGATTTTCCATAGGGTTTTATGAGATAAAAATATAGGGATTTTTTCACATCCAGTTCATTCTAATTCCTTCAAAATCAATCCTATTCCCTTCTTATATGTACAGTATAATATTGTGTTTATTGGCCTTTTTGGAGGATGACTTTTATCATGAAATGTTCTGTACAGGTTAGCCACATAGTCTGTCTCACATATTCTTCTAAAAGGAGAACTAAACACAGATTAGAAAGACAGAAATTTTAAAGAAAAGTTAAAAACGTTCTCATTTTAAAGATATTTTTCTACTTTACCTCCTTGTTATAGCGGATTATTTTCTTTTATATTTGTTTGTAAACTCTGTCATATATTCTCTAGAGTAATAACTTGCATGCCATGATCTGTCTGGCTTTATACCCATCTTGTAAAGAAACTCGCCACTTGTTTTCTAAATGTAAACAAATACAGAACAAATACCATTTTACATGTAATGTAGATCTGACTAACGACACCCCATTTAATGCTCAAATGTTGTTAGCAAAAAGCATTTTGCTAAAAAGATTAATAGTTTTTCAATTAAGTCAACCCAATCATTGTAAAGTGTGTTCTTTGCAATGAAACCAATTAAACTGCACACTAAAATTAACAATCCTTTTTAATACTCTAATATCTGCCTGTATTTCCACAGAAAAAATTCTGAACAGAATAGTAATGCAAGAACAAATTCCATTTTTCAGATAATTTCACAGATAATTTGAAACCCCAGCATTGACTGGATTAGTCATTTTGACCTTTAACTTTATCCTATCCATCCAGCAGCATTCTGATGATATCGGCAAAGCAGTGCAAAAAATTGTGGCAAAAAAAGATTAAATTACAGTAAATTAAATAGTGGATTTTTTTAAAACTGGGAGACATCCCTTTCAAAACACTTCAAGAGTCAAACACAACTAATCCTTTGGGAATTAAAACAGACGTTTCAAACCTCAAAATTCTAAAAGTATTATACCAGGTAACGTCAAATAATGGTCAAATGTGACATGACATTATCCTGCCTATAATATTGGGTAGGTGTGAAACAGACTGTTGATTACATAGTTTCAGCTAACAATACTTTCCTGGAAATCAGTTTGTTGTTTTACTTAATGAAATTGTTTGTTTTCAGTTGTAAAAAGACAATCCTTCTATATCACATGAAATCCCTTTGTTATGAAGACTGATTGTGGGTCTGATTTGATTAAAGACTTCCCTTATTGATTTATACATTGCCTTTCAAAAATTAACTTAATTATCCATCTTTAAAATAAACATCTAGAGCACAAGCTTTGCTTGTTTAGTTCCAGCAGCAGTCACGGCACTGTTTTCCTGTCATACATGGGAATGTTATATACTGGGAAATACCAGCTGCACCCTGTGGGTGCAACAGATGTGGGTGAAATTAGCAAGTGAAGGTCTTGATATTAATGGTAAGTAGTGGTTAAAGTAACATTGAATTACCACCACACTCCAGTCTTTTCCAAATAAAAGTGCATGCCACAGATGCATATAAGTCATGCAGCTTACTGAGCATTGCTGCAGCTAATGTTTCTAGAGTAGAATAAACGATTCTACATATGTATAGGCATGTCCTTATGCATAGGTGTGTCTTCTATGGATAGAAATATTCACAACTAAATATGAAAACAGATAATATTAGCCACAAATGTGCAGTTCTTGAACAAATGTGGAATTGGTGTAGATCCAGGTAGCAATTAAAGCTGGTTCAGAAAAGCTAAAACATGGGGAACATTGCAGAGCTCCATGTGGGTCTGCATGTCTTTTGAATATGATGGCTTGAATATACAGTATTATCTAATTTTATTAATCATCACATGCTATCTTTAGTTTTAGTTTTTGAGTTTGGCCTTTGGTAAAGTGGACTTTGTCCTGTCCTCTTTGGCCCTTTTGACTTGCTGTATTTTGTACACACCCCATTATGGTCTCAGACCTTCTAAATTGAGAGAGTCCTTGGGACACTCTATGGGGGATCTTATAAAACCTATGTGGAAATGTATGCTTATTGGTTATTTAGTTCACCTCTTTTCTCACTACCTTAATGCTGTTGGAATATTCAATCATCCTGCCCCTTAAATTTTCTTCGGTTGGCTAGCAACACTTCTTCCCCACTACTGTCCCAAGAGTAAGATTCGGCTAGATGGGGTGGAGGAAAGACCAGATAAGCTGGGACACTGTTTACATGTGACCTTCAGCCTATTGGCCTTTGCCTACCTCTTGTACCTTTCAGCATTCTTGCTGGTAAACCTTGCAGTATCAATAAGTTAAAAAGGTTTTCAGAAAGTATGAATACAGTAATGACATGGATCTAAAAGCTAAACTGTTCTTACCCTAATACAAAATCATTTAGAATTTTCTTTGCAAAATCAATTGCTAATTGCTAAAAAGATCCATAAATCCTACACCAAGTAGGTCAAACTAATATAAAATTGTACCTACTGCACAGCCTCCATATTGCAAGCTTTCTCCATTCCTGATTCAAAAAATAGAAGTCTTGATTTTAGGTGAAGTAACTTAAAAATAATGCTCAATCTCTTTCTTCTGTCAAAGAAATGATAGTATCATAGCAGATCGTTGTGCCCTTTAGCTATTGGAAAACCTTCATTAAACTGTACACATTTTTATGATAAAATAAATCGAAAGCATATTAATTTGATTTTAAGAATGGGAAATCATACAAAGGATTGTAATGAGCAACGTAATCATATAACAGTGTTACAACCACCTACAATAACAAATATGGAAACTGTTTCTAAGAAACAAGGAATAACATTCATCTTAATCACTATAATTTTATTTTTTTCTTATCCTAGCAGTTGGCAGTTACATTGAATAAAGTACCATAACAATAAGACCACATTTTTAGTACCAAGACAAGCTTTCATATAAAACAATTTATGAATAGATTATCGGACATAAAGACATTTCCTGAAGATGTGTTGCAGATGGTTGCAATCTGCATGCTATCATAGTGTATGATGTATATATGAGTGCAATTGAGTGCAACTAAGTACAGACCATTCTCCCAGAATAAACTAAAATACCACTAACAATAAATTTTTTTGATATCATGCGAAGGAATTATTCAAAAGTTTCAAACTAGGTAGGCAAAACTAAGGGCATAACTAGGCTTAAAATAATGGTTATTGGTTTTAAAGGTATCTTGAAGCTTGCTAATATTACTGACTGGTGTGCAGCATGCAACAATGAACCGTAGGTAATACGGAACTACAGGTTGCAATTTTAGCTCTCAAATCAACAATTAAAAGGAAAAGAAGATAGTTTCAGGCAGTAGTTGAACTGCAAACACTACATGTTCAGGGTGAAGCCCAGGTGATTACCTGTCTATTTTCAGCCACCAGTAATTTGTTCTAAACACAAGACTTAATACTATAATGATTTCAGTGCTGAGTAAGAACAAGCTTAACTTGAAACGATCATTTAAATGTACGATTTGTCCATCAACTAAAAAGACCATTTTAAGCAATATTTTCTAGGTGAAGCCAGGAAAACTGCAAGGAGATGCCTGCTTGCCCTGCAAACAATTGGACAATAGATAGATTTCACTGTGACCGATGAAAATTTTCTGACCTGGCCGATCAATTTTCTGAACAATGTCGGATGAAAAATTGTTAGATGAACGATTGTTCAATTCCCACTAACCTCACGATAATTTGACGGATTGGTTGGATGCACTGAAATTGGTCATTCACCAAAGAAATATCTTTGCGTCTGTGGGGGCCTTAACCAGTGGCATTATGGGCTACATAAGTTGTATAGGAACGTTTAAAACGGCATCACAGAGTATTCTTCTTATTTAAGTCTTTATTAGTGCTTTAGGGCATCAAAGCAATATTTCAGGCCATGTGGCATTTTATCAAGCTTGCTAGTAAACTAGCAGTCAGCACGATAAACACTTCTTTGTAAAGGTAATTCAATTGGCACTTTCCACTGACAATCACAAATAGGAACGAAATAGGTCCATTTTCTAAAAATTTGGCCCTTAGTAAATCTGCCCCTTAGTGTATAACTTGCATTTATTTCCTTTATATTATTTTTGCCAAAATGCATAACCTTGCATTTATCAGCATTGAACCTAATTTTTTAATTTGTTGCCCAGTTTTCAAATTTAGCCAAATTAACTATAGGCCAAAGTTGCAGCATCCAGCATGAAACCTATAGTTCTGCACATTAGTATCATGTGCCCAAATAGACACAGTACTGTCAAAGACCACCTCAAGGTCATTAATAAACAAGTTGATAAGCAAGGGACCCAGTACAGAGCCCTGCAGTACTCCACTACCAACACTGGTCCAATTATAAAATGTTTCATTTACCACCACTTTCTCTATCCAGGTACAAATACTATTTCCAGGTCAACGTTCCTTAATTTAACCAGTAACCTTCTTTGTGGTATGCTTTAGCAAAGTCTAAGGAGATAATGTCCACTGCATTCCAAGAATCGAGGTCCATGATCACCTTTTCATAAAAGCAAATTAAATTAGTCTGGCAAAATCTAATACACATGAAACTATGCTGGCACAATCTCATAGTATTATGATTGGCAATGAGGTCCAGCATCTTATCCCTTAATACACCTTCAAAAAGTTTCCCTACCACTGATGTCAGACTAACTGGCCTATAGTTTTTAGGCTGAAGGAGGGATCCGTTTTTGAATATCAGCACCACTTTGAGAATTTAGGGCAGTTTTAGATGCTAAACTGACATGAGGTCTCCCATAATAACCCAGAGAGAATATGCTCAACAAAGGCCTTGGCTATAAAGGATAATATTCTTGGTATAATGAAAAGCCTAAAGTGTACTAATTTATTTGATAGCCCACTGCAGCATTTCCAATACTTCCCTATATTTTAGAGTGGCTAAATGTTCCAATGATTCATTTCTAATTGATTTGGCATCTGCTCAGACTGTCCATAAAGCACAATGGAATACATCTCCCTGCTAAAGAGATATACACACTTTATTTAATGAATGATACTTTTAGCAAGGTGACACTTTTTGAATTGTATCAATCCTGGAAAATGCTTGAACTTGAAATACTTGCAGCTAATATTATTAGTAAAACTCTGTGATTAATATTTCCAGTAGGAGCTATTAAGAGTATTCTTACATCTGTTCATGGTATAATATTAAAATCAAAACCATTCATGAAGTTACAGTTGAAATATCCCTTCCCAACTTCTCATTGAAAATAACAGAATAATATATTAGCAACTTGGGGAAGATTTAACTATTTTTCACACAATGTTTCCAAAGGTTTCATATCACACTATATCACTACTACAGCAGTCATTAAAAAACGAATTATTGTTGATTTTTTTTACAAATACTTTTTTCAAATATGTGTAGAGACATTTGTTGCCAAATTCATCAGAGGCCAAGACAAAAATATTTGATAACAGCAATAAAATCACAGTCTGTGATTTCTAAGCATTTGCAATTTTGCTCTCCATAACCATCAGCGAGCTTAAAGAATAGAAACACTCCAATTACTGAGAGGCTTCTTAATTAAAGGACAGAATTTAGAAGTTTTAGATTTTTTTTTAAAACCACGACTAAACTCACAAACTCTAAAACCATGATTGTCATTGAATTTTTAAAAGATCCAAATGTAAAAAGTATGTATGAAAAAAAAACTGAACGATGTTGGAAAAAATACAGATACCTCAAAAACCTCTAATAATTCTAGTTTTGCTGACAATTGCAAACAAAAAAATGAAAAACCCCTAAAAGTCAGAATTGACTTATGGAGTCCTCGACAAGTTTAGCATAAAATGTTTTTGTGTTTTTTTTTCAGTCAATAAATTTTAATTTTTTAGAAAACCATGATTTTTTCACTATTTGATTGTTATTTAATGAGTCCCTTAGTGTTCTTGAGTTGCTTTAGTATGGAAGTCAATGCACAATGTGAAATAATATTTTGGGTGCCTCAAGCTCAGTCAAACTCAAACATCAAATGATAAATGTACAAGACTGTAAAAAGGCAAGACATTTTTAACATGTGAAAAAAAAAATTCTCTAATTTTGTTATTAAGCATCTTTATATTTTCCCATGCTCCAAATGGTTCAGTCATGCTATGACTCCCACACTGATCACACTGATAGCAAGAGTAAATACCATTTGAAAATTGTCACATTGAAAGGAGTATTATTTATATCAAAGGTCTAATGGGTTCCAGCATCAATTCCCAATGGTCAAATTGTACAATTTATTGCATCTGACTAGGAGTTGAGGAAAGCACTAGTAAAACATTTAATAGCAATTTCTCAGTAAAATAACTTATTTATCATGCATAGTCTGGGTATACCATTTTTTGCAGATGTTATTGAAGTATAATGCAAGTGTAAGTGTATAATTCAAAAATAACACAATGGCGTGGAGGCAAGGTGTAGTGTAACTGTAGTATTTCCAAAGTATGGGCACCAGTAGTTCTTATAACATTAATGAGAAGTGATCTATTGATAACAAGCTCATCAATATCATGGCAACATAGGGCACAGTCATTGAGCAGAACATACTCACAAGCAGGACTCAAAAATTCAAATATCAAAATTTATCATGTGCTGTCTCTTTTAAAAATTCGACTTTGACTATTCTCCATCTAAAACCTGCCGAATTGCTATTTTAGCCTATGGCCCTCCTAGAATCCATGTGGAGTAATTTGGTGGACTTTTAACTTTGAAGTTTTTAAAAAAAAATACTTTGAATAGAATTCAATTCAAACGATCAAATACAGCCTATTCACTCAAAGTAAAAAAATTAGATTTTTAAAATAAATTTCGGTTGGTCTTTTTCTATCCAAATTTCAAGTTGATGGGAGTTTAAAAAAACTCCCATTGCCTCAAAATTCAACCGCTTAAAGGGGTTGTTCACCTTTGAGTTAACTTTTAGTATAATGTAGAGAGTGGTATTCTGAGACAATTTGCAATTGGTTTTCATTTTTTATTGTTGGTGGTTTTATAGTTATTTAGCTTTTTATTCTGAAGCTCTCTAGTTTGCAGAGTCAGCAATTTGGTTTCTAGCAGCCCTGCATTGATTTGAATAAGAGACTGGAATATGAATAGGAGCGGTACTGCATAGAATGATAAGTAACAAAAAAAATTCTATTTCCAATTGTATAACCAGATCACTTTTTAGATACCTTTCAGGTAAACAATTTAATACAAAGACCTACGTAGCATCATTTCGAAGGGTCTGATGTGACCACTAATCAAAACCAATGTTTTCCTTTACAGTGTCATATTAGAGAAGTGCAATATTGGTATTAAGATTTGGGAAACCTGAGTTAAGGACACAAAAGGAAATAAATATGTAAAGAAGCTGCAAAGCACATAACCCCAAGCTGTGGGGCTGGCCCACTAAGGGTACCAGAGCAATGGTTGGACATGCCCAGCCCAAAGGACAATTGAATGCAATTTGGGCAGAATGCTGATTTGCTCTCATAAATGTATATAAAAATTCAGCCTGAAATTCAGTGAAAGCTGCATGATACACCAATGTTTTCCATATAACTGTAATCATATTATAAGATAAGGGAACTGTGATCAATTCTGGACCTCAAAGGAATTTTATTTATTCCAGCTGTATTTGTCTCTCTGTATTTTGGTGCCATGGAATTCCTACTTCTTTCAAAATAATGTATAAAAAAAAAACATATACACCACTCCAGCAACAATTACTTTGTATGTGCCACCATCTTCAGCGGAGTATAAGACAAGTACTCCCTAAAGAACATAAAAAGACTGGATATAAACATTCTATCAAGCTTAGTCTTCAAAACATACTAATTTTCCATTCAGAATGGGGTGACTGTTCATATTTTTTTTAAATATTTTTATTTAGGATCAATCCTATGCAATGTATTGCATATTTTCATGTTATGAAAATAACTGCTGGTAAAGGATCTGGTATCTGGAAACCTGTTATCAAGAAAGCTCCAAATTACAGATTTTTGTTGTTTACAATACTGTAAAAATAATGTTTTACAGTTAATTTTGATCAACGAGTTCATTGAACATGTTCTCAACCAAATATTATCTGCAAAAAAATTTGTACAGGTATGGGATCCCATAACCGAAACCCATTATCCAGAGAGCTCCAAATTACACAATGGTTGTCTTCCATAGATGCCATTATAATCAAATAATAAAAATTAAAAAAAATTATTTCTTTTTTCCCTGAAATAATAAAACAGTATCTTGTACTTGATCCCAACTAAGATTTAATTGATCCTTATAGGAAGCAATACCAGCCTATTGGGGTTATTTCATGTTTAAATGATTTTCTAGTAGACTTAAGGTAAAAAGAACCAAATTACCTAAAGACCCCTTGATTCTTGATAACAGGTCCCATACCTGTACTATTAACACCCCCTCATATACAGTGAAAACAAAATTTCATTATATATTTGCATTACATGAGAAATGAAAAAGATGGCAAAAATTCTTAGACATGCATTTTCAGTAATATAGTAATTTCATAAAATAATAAGAGGATTTAAAAGTCTAGAAATTGAAGTGATTTAAATAATGTGTTCATAAAAATCAGATTGATTCTGCCTCCCATTTTACTAGATCCTAATACAGTCACAGTCTTTAGGAGCCATTAGCTGCCAATAAATTGTATTGCTGATAGCATTTCAAAGGGAACTGTTTTAGGAAATTGATATGTTAAACTACTCTCTAAAAATTATTTTCACCTGTCATTCATAACAGTTTACCATGAATTACAAATAGCAAAATATACTAAATTAAAAGAAAGCTGTTTTGTAAATCCATAACACACATTAGCAGAAACTCTGCATTACTGCTGTACTGTATGACACTTTACCATAAGTTGTAATGTACCAGTTACTATAAAATATAAGGGTAAGAGGTTTCACCGTTGAGTGTTTGAAGAAAGGTATCTTTCTCCAATTGCTCCACACCTTATTCAGATTGATACAGGAGGTTAAAAAAACCAAATATATACATCATGCGTTTGATGTAATGGGAATGGGAAGTGGTTTTGTTATTATAATATTTTATATAATAATATTTTCAGGAGGGAGGTAGAGAAAGGGATGGAAAAGGCACTGAGTGAAGTGTTGAGTGGATAAGTGAACAATGCCAAATGCAAATAAACTGTCCAACAATTAATATCAGTGGGAGAGCTTACTGATCCCTAATAGAACGCATTGTGCTGCACATATACTTCGATCCCACACAGCTGTTTCCATCCAGAACAGACCGAGGAAACTAATTAAAACATCATTATTTATTATCCAGTATTTAAAAATCGTATTAGCATGCCACAAACACAATTTGGGCCGTCTGCTTTATGTGTTTCGCGGCTTCCTGCCACTTCCTCAGAAGCTATAATTAATGGATGTTAGTTTCCTTGGTGCTCTGTTTTTTTGTTATGTACAACTGCAATTAAAGCAAAGCTCAATCAAACAAATACTGCACAATTTATTACATTGACATTTCATTGAAACAGAAGAATACAGTTAAACAAATATTACATTGACAATAAAGTAAAATCACAGGGAGGGCTTGTGATAATTGTATAAACTATTAACACATATTTATATGACATATTTAAGTGTCAGCATATTCTACAACACTGTCCAATAAATGGGTGTATACACTGAGCATACAGATGTACAACAACCAATAAAGAGGTAAAGAGGGCCATGCTTTACATGTAGATTTCACTGTATGACAGGTTAAAGCCTAAGAAAGCATTATCCCCTTGAACTCCGTTTTGGCTAACTCCTGTGCCAGAGAACCACACGCCTATACTCAATGGTGCAAGTAGGGCCACAGGGGGCATGACTGTGATGTCGCGAGGCAGAGTAATGATGTCAGGAGGGTGGTGATGATGTGGCGTGTGGGGTTATGATGTGGCAGTTGTTGATTGGATGACCAATCTAGAGGTATCCCGCCTGCTTTTCCTAATTTAAAAACCAGACAGATAATTCAGACCCGGCAGCCCTTCTGAAAAAGGATAGGTGGCAACCATATATCCCAGAGCAATAAAATCCATAAATCTGATTTCTCAGCGGGCCATATGCAAATGACCCAGAAGATATGATGTACTCACAATATGCCTTAATTTCAAGAATTTTAGGTAAATTGCACAGGTTCCAGCAGCTGTATGTATGCAGCAGCAGATATTTGAAAATTTGCACTTCTAGCTCTGTACCGTATAGACTAGATGTTGTGTTTTGATAGCCGAGGATGATCAGAGTGTAACAGTGCTTTATTAGCAGGTTCATGCAGCCAACAGTAACATAAACTCTAGCACAGGGGTCCCCAACCTTTTTCGAACCGTGAGCAACATTCAGATGTTGGGGAGCAACACAAGCATAAAAAATGTTGGATGGTGCCAAATAAGGGTTGTGATTGACTATTGCTGGCCCCTATGTGGACTGGCAGAGTACAGGAGCCTCTGTTTGGTAGGAAACCTGGTTTTTATACAACAAAAACTTGCCTCCAAGCCTGGAATTTAAAAATAAGCACCTGCTCTGAGGCCACTGGGAGCAACATCCAAGGGGTTGGGGAGCAACATGTGGCTCACAAGCTACTGGTTGGGGATCGCTGCTCTAGCAGAAGGTACAGTGTAGGCACAGTATAACTCATGTGCACAGTGTTGTCTACAGGCCATTTGTGTAAACACCACATATTCCCCCTTTTAGTCGTGTAGTAAATTTAGATTGTACTTGTTTCAGTATTCCTGGTTTCTTAATTCTGACTAAAGATCCAGGCTGAAAGTGCACTTCTCTTGCATCACGTTTTCTGTCAGTATAAGCCTTGCATTTGGCTTGGTGATGTTTCACAATGTCAGCAGTAGATGATTTTGTAGAAATAGTCTTTGGTGGAAGTTTGACGTCTGCAACATGTAACTTAGTGCGCATCTGTCTGCCATGTTATAATTCAGCTGGAGATGATTGGGTTGTTGCATGGCACATTGCTCAGTAGTTATGTAGTAGCTCTGTTGTAAATACTTTCCAAGATTTCCCCGTAAGGTTTTCTGTCTGTAGTGCTTCTTTAAGACTTCAGTTGCATCACTCGAGTTCTCCATTTGCTTGTGGGTAATACACTGAAGATTTCCTATGCACCATATTCCTCTCTCTCAGAAAGAATTCAAACTCAGATGATACAAACTGCGATCCATTGTCTGATATTAACTCCTTTGGATTTCCTTCTCTGCTGAAGACTGTAGACACTAGCAGTGAGTAGCTAGAATCCTGTAGTTACCAATTTCTCCTAACAGTCAGGGTTCCCTATAATTGTTCTGTGACCTACGTGAGTACAAAGCTTGTTTCAACAGGCAACATTGGTAACCTACCATATATATGCATATAATCTTAAAGTGGGCTCAGATTTGAAGAAATCTGCATGCTCTATTTTCTCTAATAAATGAGCACCCATTCTCAGTACTGAACAAATCTAGGCATTCAACACTAGTAAGTGGAAAGAATGAATATTTTATAGTTATTGCACAATTGTTGAATGGTCTACTGTGCGTTCACTGCATCACACCAGCTTGTGTATTAATGAAAGTGGAAAAACCCCATGGTAGACTTCATGGTCTCTATGTTAACACTGTCTAATCTGCAAGTGTCAAACAAATCAAGTGAACACAATATGGTCATTAAATAACTGATGTTTTTCTTCCCTCGGGTTTTCTTTGTCAAAAGCACCAGTCCATTTAGGAAAACATAGTGGATATGCAATGAAACATTGATTGTATTTCTAACATTTGCGTCATAATTCAGCACATGCTTAAAAGCTATACTCCTTGTGACAATGTGCCAGACAGAGGGGAATATTTCATGTAAATAGCCTTCACAATGATGCACATTTATAACCAAAGAACATTTAGAATTGCCCTGCTCATGAGATACAGGGAAGAATTAGAATAAGTTAATGTTATTACTTTTGGCCATTTACTATAAATCCAAACTACAAAATGTGCCAAAGCAGAAATGTAGAGATTTTAATGTAGTGCCTGTCTGTATGTTTTCCCGTGCAAATTGTTTTTTTTTTTTTATCACAGCCATAACTGAAAGACATAAATGTTTTGGCTTATGGAATGTACATTATTTAAGGAGGGATGTCCCATAAATCAAAAAGGCAGGTAGAGTAAACAAAGAAAAATAACTACAGCTGTTCTGTTACTCATTCTGCTTGTTATTCAACATGGCTTGTACCCAGAGGAATATTTTTAGTTGTACTGTCAACAGTTACAAAACAAAGAAGCAACTTCAACTGGCAAATGAGGAATCCAGCTGGTTCTATGTTTCATCTACCAATGAATAAACTCTAATCCTGACACCTGCAAGCTATTTAATCAAGATTTACAACTGGACATGTTGCACGAGTGTCCCAGAAAGCCAGCAAATTATTTATTGTACAATAATGTTGTTATTGGATGTTGTCACTATTTGAAGTTCCATGCCCTCCAGGTCTCACTTGGCTTTCTCTCAGCAAGAAGTTCATCTCATTCCACAACAAACCATGTGAAATGTTGTAAGTATTTACTAGTTTGCACTTCCCCTTTTTTTCTTGCAAACATTGAAGCAGCCTTGAGAAGATCAGACTGAGAAAAAAATATGGAGTTTCCCCAAGGAGATTTTTCGCTTTCAGGTGCTTAGCAATGTTTTCTCATTCCTCATTAGTTAAAGTACTTAGTACAAGGAATGTACCAAGCAGATATGTCAAAAGCTAATGATGAGGATCAATGCAAACGTAAAAATTGTTGGAAGTCAGAGACAAGGCAGAAAAGGTTGAAACGAAGGTTTTAAAACATTTTGCAGGTCTGAATTGCTGCTGAAAATCTAGGCTGTTGCAGGAATCAGACATCAGGCATTTTTCTGACAAAGCAGTAGTTATGATTTTAGCCATCTTTTTAACATTGACTTCAGAGTACAGTGGCGTTAGATCCAAGCTGACCTGTTTTTCATATCACTGCAGGATTTTGAGCTCTTACCAGGATTAAACAGCAAAGGGGGTGACTGAAATATAAAAAGCATATGAAGGCAAATGAAACAGGAAAAAATAGGATATGCCATTAAAAAATAAATATATTTAGTATTAAAACACTTGTTCTAATGAATATTTTAAAAAGAGTAAGGATATTATAAATTGCCTGTAACTGGATAATTACTGACATGCCAGTAGTATGATATCATTCCTGTTTACAGTTTGAGCAGAGCAAACCAGTTGTAGAACAAAATAAGATATCTGTCCTCTACCAATAACAATAATTCTGCTGGGCCTTGCTAACACAGCGCCTCAAATTAACTTGAAGAACTACACCTTACGTGCAGCTATATTAAAGGCCACCAAGGATAAGTGGCAGCTCTTTCTGTGTAGGATTCCTACTCTGGCTTGCTTTTTGTCTCCCCATCTTCAGCCCTCCTGGAAACACGGTGGCCCACACTTCCCTACAAATTTGCACCAGTGGAACCAATCAGCAATTGATAAAGCTTATGTTTGGTGGTGTATAATTGTAGTATGCTGCCTAATTTCAAACAGAACAAAACATGACATTTGTAAATACTTTTCCCTTAAAGCTCTTATGAAAGCTCTGAAATAACCATGAGAATGTTTTTTACCCTTAAAAACTATAGGTTTAAGATTTACTACTTGGCCTTTCTTCACCTCATAATGAGAAATTGTTATATACGTAGTGCCATTTTGTGGTTTGTATATTACTATACTTTGCAATTTCCACCTGGTATCCAGTATAAAAACGGGGGGCCCTAAACAAATCCACCTGCATTTCTGTTTTTTGCTGAAAGCTGTGAGCATTTTGCCAGAGAACATTTAACACTTTTGATACCATCAGTTTCAAGCAAAACTTCTGTTACTATGCAAAATAATTTCAATTTATTTGGTGCTGGCACTCCAGATCTGATATGCAAAGAAAGCAAAAAATGCATGTGGCACAATAGGGTTACTTTATGATCAGAAATGGGTATGCAAGATGTGTAATTTTGCAGTCTGCTCAGGCATCCTGGTTATGCAATAAAGGCACGTGACATATTTACTTTTTAAAGGTGGCAGGGAAGGCCAATATCAGTGCAGAGGGTAGAGGTAACATCAACAATACATTTATTTGAGTATTTGCTGAATAACAGCAGAGTGCACCAAATAATTGTCTATAAATAGGTACAAAGAATACACTCTAAAGTGTGTCCTCCTTATTCTGTATCCCATCTTAAATGAACTCTTAAAATGCAGCAAATATACTCTTTAGATTTATAAATGGCATCAGTGTCGGACTGGCCCACCAGAATACCAGGAAAACTCCCGGTGGGCCAAGGTGTCAGTGGGCCCTCATACTGCTACTGCTTTTGGCCTATTTCATGGCCATTCACTATTTCTATGAGAAAAAAGATGCTAAATAGATGGAATAATTGATTATAGTATGTAAAGAAAACAAACCAGGAGAATAGAGGTTGATGAAGAATATTAGTACTGAGAGTGGCCCCCTGGTCTAAGGTGTTATGGTGGGCCCCTGGTCTAAGGTTTTTGGGTGGGCCCCTGGTGTCCCAGTCTGACACTGAATGGCATGGAGGGCATATAGATGTTGTTGGCATAAATACCAAAATGATTAATCCTTTTTTTAAATGCCAGCTCAAATGATGCTCCATATAAGGTCTCTGAAACTTTGGTGGAGCAGGATCACAACATGTGTAATTGACCTCACTTTGTATGATGTCATTGTGAATTCCGTGTCATCCATGGGACTGCAGTTCTACTGTGATTAACCTCTAACTATGCGCAAATTGGAAGCTATTAATATCTTCATTTCATTTGGAAAGCACTCTTACCATATAAATTATTTAAGTATAGGCATCCTGAAATGTATCTGTCTGATGACTAGGCATAAAAGAGAAGCATGGGATGTTATAAAAAGATATATATGAAGACATTGTGACCTACCAAACCAAAGGGGTAATTTACATGTTGAAGTGCCCCTTCGAGAAGGCTTACGTTGGGAAAACTAAGAGAGAAATCCATATAAGAATTGGTGAGCATAAGAGCGTAATCGACAATTGTGATTTGGAGAGGCAGAAATATCTTAGTTAGTAAATATGTAAATATGTAAATAGTAAATATGGCTATAACACTAAACAGTTAAGCTGGATGGTCTTGCAGATTGTTGATGCTCCCTCTAGAGGTGGGAATTATAACAGACTTTTGCTACAAAAAAACAATATGGATAGATAAACTCAATACAGTTTCCCCCATGGGGTTGAATGAAATTCGATAAGCATTCGACTATCGAATGCTTATTTAGTAGTTTTAGGTTATCTTTTTGCTCGATATTCGATTTCTCAATGAAATTGTACGATTTCATCGAGAAACTTCAAGCCTTCAAGCCTCCGAAACATTTGTACGATTCGAACGATCGAGGTGTTCGATCGTATGAATGGTATTTGAGCAGGACTTAGCAAAAGAAGCCTATGTGGGGGGGTTTCCCATAGGCTTCTATTGGTATTCTGTAGGTTCAATCTGGCGAAGTAGACATTCGAAGGATTTTAAAATCTTAATTCCTTTGATCATCGAATTATCGAATATCCGATCATTCGATAATTCGGTATTTGATGATCGAAGAGGCCAAATTTGCATATTCGAATATCTGGAAAAAAAAACGTATGATCGGTATTCGAACGAATTCGATCAAACTTCGAATCCTTTACACAAATTTTGTAAATTTTATCAAAGGTCGAATTTTGAAGTGTAAAAACTTCAGATTCAAAGTCAAAAAGACCAACCGAAATTAATTAGAATTTTTTTTTAGATAGAATAGGTCCATTTTCGATGGAATAGGTCAGTTTTCGATGGAATAGGTCTGTATTCGATTTGAATTCAAAGTCCCCCAGTTGACTCCAAATGGGCTTTAGGGTTTTAGGAGTTCCCCCATAGGTTATAACAGCAATTCAGCAGGTTTTAGATGGTGAAGGGTCAAAGTCAAATTTTTAAAGAGACAGTACATAATAAATTTTGAAATTAGAATTTTTTGCAAATTCAAATCGAATTTGGACTACTCCCTATTCAAAGTAACTTGAAATTTGATTTTTTTTTTTTTATTCGAATTTTCACTTCGACCCTTGATAAATGTGCCCCATAAGCTATTCAGAAAGATACTTGTGTTCATACTTCTGTCAGCCATAAACTGTCAGTTATTCTAGGGTTCCCTTAGCAGACTCTGTCAATAGCTGCAAATGACTTGCTTCAAGTAGGGTTGTCACCTGGACGGTAAAATGATGGTTGATCCCAATGCTATTAATAGGGAAAATATATAGGAAGGACGGTATTTTTCCCCTAGCTTCAAGTGAATCAGACAATCAAAAATCATAAGTAATTTTGCTGAAATATTAACCAGGAGAGGGCAGTTCAGCAAAAGTCATCAGTTGCCTGGAGATCTTTCTGGATTTTCTAAACAACATTTTGTAATGTACAGATGAAGCCACTTTGGATTGTGTGTTTGACACAGAATAACTAAACACAGATTTCACACTTGTCCCACTTAACACAGAAAATTGCAACACAGCATCCCAGCATTCATCATTGTGAACAATGGTACTTTGGTACAGATGCAGCCACTTGGATTTGTGAGTTAAATGCGTCATGACTCAGGGCTAATTGAAGAAAGTCCTGAGTCATGACGCATTTAACTCACAAATCCAAGTACCTGCATCTGTACACTATGCAAGGTACTAGGAGGAGCAACTTTGATATATGAGCAAAACTTTCTGATTTCATTTGCAGTTAGTTAAAAAAAAAAAGTTTACCACTCATTTAGCTTTACAATACAAATAATTGGCACTGTATTATTGTGCAATAAGTACAATAAGTTTGTTCTCAAAGGAGGTAAGAACCTCTCCATAGGGACATGGGTTAATAAATCTATTTTGCTTTTAAGGAAGAAAAACATTAGTGAAATCATTTTCATTACACAGAGTCTACTTATTAAGCAGCATGATTTTCTTTGCTCTTTAACAATTTGGGGTTACACCTATACATACAATGTTGGAAGAATGTTAAAGCAGTTCTCGCATATTTATGTCCCAGCTTGTTCTTAGGTCATAAGATTAAAGTACTTTATCACACATTATTTCTTTGTTCTGTTTTGAGTAGCTCACAATCTGTGACTTTTTAATAATCATGTTTCACTGTGTTGGAGTCATTTATAAAGTTCATGCTTTTCAAAAGTTCGAAATATTGTACTGCTGTGTCTGTCTTTCTGGTTTTTGCGAATTCGCATTGTGAATAAATTTTTGCAAATGACTCACAAACGAGACCTGGGCGAGTACAAGCACTTTGCGGAACTGTTTTGCGAATATTTTCCCCGTCACCAAAGTTGTGACTCATAAATATTCACAATTTACAATTAGTGATGGGTGAATCTATACCGTGTCGGTGAAAAATTTGCGAAATGAGTCGCGTCTTGTTTTTTGATGCGTCGCGTAATTTTTGTAGTGCATCTTGTTTTTTTAAAAATTGTGGGAATTTGCCGCAAATTCGCGCCTGGGGAATAAATTCGCCCTTCACTATTTGCGATTTTTGCCATGTTTAAAAAGCTCTTATAGACGTTAAAGGGGTGGTTCACCTTCAGGTTAACTTTTAGTATATTGTAGAAGGGCCAATTCTAAGAAACTTTTCAATTGGTCTTCATTATTTATTTTTCAGTTTTTTTAATGATTTGCAATTTTCTTCTGTTTCTTTGCAGCTTTCAAATGGGGGTCACTGACACCATCTAAAAACAAATGCTCTGTAAGGCTACAAATGTATTGTTATTGCCACTTTTTATTACTTATCATTCTATTCAGTCCATCTCCTATTCATATTCCAGTCTCTTATTCAAATCAATGCAGGGTTGCTAGGGTAATTTGTACCCTAGAAACCAAATTGCTGCAAACTAGAGAGCTGCTGAATAAAAAGCTAAATAACTATAAAACTACAAACAATAAAAAATGAAAACGAATTGCAAATTGTCTCAGAATATCACTCTCTACATTATAGTAAAAGTTAACTCAAAGGTGAACAACCCCTTTAACAATGGGAAACACAAATTCGCAAATCTGTTTGCACACTCTTATTCAGCTTTATAAATATAACCAGGCGCAGGGCAAATATATTCAGTTTGTGAACCAATCTGTTTATAAATGAGCCCCTGTAACTGCAGCTTTACTGCAGGTTATAATAACAGTGATGTTGTGATGATTCCTAAATTAATGCTTACCTGTTTAGATTTTCTTTACAACTGTGCTTAATACAGGTAAGATAATCATCAGTTTTGATGGTATCTCAAGAGGCCATGCCCTTGGCCTGATGTCATCATGTCCACTGATTTGCAAAGCCACATCCCCTACTAAAATTAGTTAACAAATACATATAATATTATTACAATGATGAGGTTTGGGGTTATTGGAGGTCATAACAAAGGTTATTACTAGCCAGGCTAAGACTAGTATATAATTAGGACAGTCAGTATTGTGGGTTTGAAGGTAAATGCTTACTGCTAAGCATGTTGGGTCCAGGTGCACTTACCCCAGACCTTCAGCAGAGGGAGTTTACACAGGAAAACATCAGTGCAGGCAGACACATACTGGACAAAATATAGCTTAAAACCAGGAGCCAAAATGTTAAGGTATAAAAGAGTACAAGTATATTTTCCAGAGTGATTAAAACAAAAGGGCCCAAGGGACACTTAGGGACCTATTAATTAACCCTCAATTTTTTCAATTTTTAGAGCAAAATAAAAACTCACATTTTACGAGATACACTATGTTCCAAAGCTGCCAAAAATTTTAATCTGAAAATACTCCAGCTAAAACCTGTCAAAATCCTGTAAAAGTCAATGGCAGATGTCCTTTTAACAGTTTGAAGATGTTTATCTTTAAGAAGTCTTCATGATTTTTGAAAGTTTTGGGCTGGTTTTGTTTGATAATCCAAAAAAGTTAAATTTTTTGGGTGTTAAATAAAAAAGTTGTGTTTTTTGTTCTGATTTATTCAATCAAGGATATTTAGGTTTGGGAGTTTGGACAAAATCTTTTTAGTACAGTGTGAAAAAAGTTCCAGGGCTGGAACTAGGTAATAGGCAGTGTAGGTACCCGCCTAGGGCATAGTCATAGGGGGGCTACTTTTGAAAAGAAATACTTTTTAAAAGAAATTTCTTTAAGTTTGAACTTTTAAGGTTTGTTCTCCAATGCGGCTGCCCTAGCAGAGTTTCTGCTTTCTACCTCCCTCTTACTTGTCCTGGCTGGATCTGATTGCTCCTCAGCCTGCCCTCTCTCCCTCTTGCTCAGTTGGTTGCTCCAGTTCTCTTAAGAAGAGAGTAAGAGTAGACAAATGTGCATCCATGCACTCTCGTAAGTAGGAGGGTACTGTGCTGTTTGCCTGTGCTGGTCTGGCGCATTGGAGAGAGCCCTCAGGCAGTATGGGTGCAGCATAACCAGCAGTCATTCTTTGTTCTGAAACTGTGGTGGCAACTGGTGTTATTGGAGAACAGAGAGAGAGAGAGAGAGGACAGGTACACACTGATCTGGGCTGGGGCCAGGCAATTTTGGTGATGCTGCTGAGTCCTGACTTAATGGGCAATGCATTGTTTGGCACAACAGGTACAGACTTGGGGGGGGGAGGCAATGCATTTTTTGGCACAACAGGTACAGACTTGGGGGACAATGCATTGTTTGGCACAACAGAAATGGTCCTACAGAACAGGGGGGGGGGGCTGATTGAAGTCCTTGCCTAGGGTGCCAAACCACCTTGGCCAGGCTCTGGTCATAACTATGTCATAAAGGAAGATACGTAGCTACAAATCACCTTCTCTTTTTCCATAGGAAACAAAACAACAAAGTTCCCTCTAGGCATAGCATCTACTGTACTAACCTCCCTGTGTGACATCAAACCTGTTTAGTAATGGGGTTGAGTCAGCTGTTTTTCAATTGTTAGCATTGCTCATATTTTTGAAGCAAAGTTTCTGCTTATACAGTACAATGGATGGTGAGACTGACAATGCAAGAGGGGCACCTGGCATGTAACCCTTTTGTCATCTACCCTTAGTCTGGGCACATGTCTCTAAATGGCCGCTGTTGTTCTGGTGTGCTTCTCTATAGTCAAATCATGTGCTCCTGCTCACACTTGTGCACGCTTATTTGTGTAGAGGAGGAGAGGTGTTGTGGCAATTCTGGTTGCCTCAGCAATTGGGTAGCCCAGCCCAGCACTGACAAAATGCTTTTAATAAAGTACACTATTTGGCTGGCTCTAGCTGCACTGATTACGGCATATTATGTATAAATATTGCTGTGTCCTTCTACATCAAGAATTCATTTATGAAAGCCCTGTTAGTATAGGGTATAAAATTTATATCTGAGACCCCTTGCTGTACGTTACTCAGAAGTCCAAACTGCCATCTAGACCATCTCCTCTTGCACAAATGACACATTTTGTATGGCTTCTATTCTTCTACACAGTTTTGTTTCATTACCAAACACACATATAATGCTGTGCCCGCTGCTACGCTATTTTATACACATACCAAACAATATTGACACAACTTAAAACAAAAAAAATCACCTTTGATGCAGGAGTTCTTTTCTTTAAATGAAACATGTAAAGGATTTTGATTTCCAGACAAAGAGCAATAAAGGGTAGAACATAATCTCTCTTATATGATAACACTTTTGTGGTGCCCTTGGATTTAAAACAAAACAGTTTGTTCTTATTAAAGACTGATGTTGTTCTAACTTTGTGTCACAACTTCTTTAAATTTTGAGTGGCAGAATTCACAGGCATTCCCAGTGCGGAAATGATGGATTGAGTTGTGGCAAGCATTCAAAGACAAAGCCACGTAAATAAATACAAACTCAACTTGTTTTTGTGGCAAGGCACCATTTGTCCATTTGCAACATTTAAGATTGATGATGCTGTATTCTTCAGCTGATAAAGCTACTAACCAGAAAACAAGGAATTTAGAGTAAATTTTTACAGTCAGTACAATGTCATTTTGTTATTATCAGTCTGTTTCATTTATGTAAAAAATACAAAAATACTGTTTGCCTTAATATGAGCCATGCCATGGAAAACAGATTACATATAATAACATATCACATGTATCAAATAATATATATATTATATAATGATACAACCGTGCTGTTTCTAAGTAGAGAATTATCTGACACGTGAATCAGCCATTTTTTACCGGATGAATTCTGGTAGTGATTCACAGCTCTCATGTAGGAACAAGGAAAGCCCAGAAGTACTGGACAATAATTTAAATTCACCAGGATAAATGTTATGTTTGGGTGTCAAGCCCCAAACCTTTAGCCAAAGGAAAAAAGAAAACTTAACTTACCCCAAAAAAGCCAGACAAAAATATAAAAGTACAACAAAGAGCAAAAGACAGGTGCACATTGTCATGTTATTTTGCACTTAACACCCTATCCCACCAGAGACATAGGTCCAGAAGCACAAGGACGGGAGCCTTCCCCATGAATAGAAAAGCAAAACTGTCAAATTCGACTAGGGAATTATTCAAATTAGTTTCAAGTTTTTTTTTTTAAATGCAGTTTTCAAGATTTAGCATACTCTGGAACTCGAATTTGACTATTTGCCACCTAAAACCTGCCGAATTGCTGTTTCAGTAGATGGGAGAGGTCCAGGAATCAGTTTTGAGTTGTTTGCAGCCTTCCTGATATTCAAGTTTTTTTTGGAGTTTTCAAAATTTGAATTGAATTTGATTAAGTTTGATTCAAGTATTCGGGTCGATTCCATTTATCTGAGTTTAAAAAATTTGATTTTAAAATAAATTTCGAATTTAAAATTTACGGGAGTTTAGGGGAGTTTTCAAAAACTCCAATGAATTTGAAATTCAACCTTTGATGTGCCTTTAAGTGTAAAGATCCAGTAAACTATATGATACTTTAAGGGGCAGATTTACTATTGGTCGAATTTCGAATTAAAAAAAA
>CM044436.1:45615026-45625143 GCA_024363595.1 Xenopus borealis
CCCTGGTGCAGGTGGATCTGGTGGATGGGGAAGAAACACATGGGAATTTAAAAAATGCTCAAGGAGCCAACATTAATGTGATTAAAGGTTGGTTAAATATTAATTTACTTATTTGTATTTATTTAATAGATATAGAGTTTCTTTTACATCCTATTTTCTAAGCCTGAAGGCTGTGTTCCTTGGCAGGCTGGTAAATAGCTCCACTATATAAAGTTTTGCTGATGGTCTAGGTATTTATTTTCTGTTTATAAATAAAAAGGTTTTTTGGCAGTGATCCCTGTCACAACACAGTTTAATGCGGTAGAAAATATCAATTGAACATTACATTTTAGATGCAGGTTTAAAAGCAATGGGAGGGTTCCAAGTCATTTGCACAGATGCAATGGTACATTCTAATTATTGTTATATTATTTAGTTATAAATAGCTGAGTTAACAAACTATCTGTGCAATAGCCCTTGGATGACTGTGGCAAGTTTGGAGTTCAACCCCATTTTGAAGGTCACTAGTTGCCTTAGACCTAAAGGTATCTATATAACGTTATAAAGAGGGGTTTCATTACTGAACTCAATGAGACCTGGTTTAAATTCATGTGTTGAGTCTTTGCTCAAGTCCCAAAATCTCTCCAACCCTCAAACACCCTGTTTTAAGATCTAAAGAACATGGACATTCCACCATGGCAGTTATATACTCCACCAACCATGTGGGAGGCCCAGGAACACACAAATGGCATCTCATTGGCCACAAAGCAGCTGCTTTTCATTATGGCTCTCAAAAGCAGCTACACAACCTGTATTGTTTAGAGCTTAACATTGTGAATGTTACATAATAAAATTCAACTGTGTGGTAAGTTTTGTTTTAAGCACATTCTTTTTCAACCCTACCATATTGTAGTTATTTAGTATAGGATTCCTATACCTTGCCTCTAAGTGCTGAGCCAGTTACTTGACATTGGCAGCAGGCTTGAAGAAAATGACAAGCAAACAATACTCACCCATCAGGAAAAGGTGAAGAAACAAAAATAAATAATTGTTCTAAAGCCTTCACCCATAATGTGTGTTGACACATTGATGCATATTGTTACTGTTGTTGCCAAGGCAAAAGGTTTGGGGCTTTGGGGGGGCATCACTCACTCCATGCGTGGCTAATTATAGTGCCTACAATAATAACAAAATAAATAACATTAAAACAGATGCTTCTAAATGAGACTTCTCAACATTGCAGCTTTAAAAGCTGATTTTAGCTGTTTGATACTGGACAAGTACTGAAATGTAGCTTTAACTTTTCTTCCAAAATAATACACGGTAATCATGTTATTTGAACCTCAGAGTAATTAGTATTTACTAATAAGTTAAACATGTTCATGTACATCTTGCATTTATCAAAGCCTAAAAACACTTGTTTTGAATTTAGAGGCCATGAATGAGAAAGAAATTTGTTAGTGCAATAAGATCGCTTGACTTTGTTGAAAGCTGATCCCGGAGCAGTGGGCTTTCATTTCTGCCTAATTTAGAACACAAAGGACAAGGCTGCCTACAGTAATTTCTAGAGAAGGAATGACAGAATAATTACTTCTTCTTTTGCAAAAAGTGCAAACAAGTGTTAGCCACAATAGTGTCTGTAAATGCAATAATCTATCAAACATGTGTTGGATGGAACTTAGAGTAGCCCAATTGGGTTAATTAGAGTGTTTGTGAATAGCGTCTCTCGAATTTCGCTATTAACTGTGAAATGCACAACAGGGGTCTTTGATGAAGGGTGGAAATGCCTTTCTAGGCAAGTTAAACCTTGTCTGTAAGAATAATCATTCTAGTTTTGTAAATTGAAAGCTACTTATGCAATAAAGCATGGACTATCTCATGAAGGGAGATTTATTGAGCAGAGAAGTCCAACTTTGAGGCTTGAACATTGCCAAGGAATGCTACAAAAGTTTAACAAAAGCTGAAGCTTTGTGTGGACTAAATGTACTAAGTTGCTTTTATAGATATTAACATTATATGTGACCTTCTGCCCTTGCTATCTTCTATATGATGGCAGTAGATGCACACTTGTGAGTCTGAAAGCTTTCTTACCTCTATATAATAAGCACTAATCTAATGGGCCCCATTGTGTTCTGTTCTACTCACTCTACAGTACTGATGGAAGAGAAAATATACAGATAACTTTATTGCATTCTTTTTTCCGGCCAAGTGGACCTTTGCAAAGCTTAATCTAATAACCGATGTCTATTATGACTTCAACAGCTACATTAAATTGAAAAGAAATCATTTAGATCACATTAAGGGCAAACTCAATTAATTCTCACATTCTGATATTGCTCCCTTGTGTAAACCAAGGTTATTTCACGAAGGGGCAAATTACAACAGCAGGTTTCAGGTGAGAACATTGTGGGGTTTTTTTCCGTCTTTCTGTATATACTTTCTATTGTGATGGAAAGTAGATTTAGAACAAATAGTCGGGGTTCCTCTTCATAAGTATGTTGGCCCTTTTTAAACAAACCACAGCCATATTCAATAATAGCACTGGGAAGCCATTTAAGTAAGGTGTCTGACCACACTGAAAGCAGTGTCTTTGTAAAGTGCTGAAATCTACACAGTTTGCTAGATTATCAATTGACAGCTCTCGGACTTGAAAAGATTAGAGAATCTGGTTCATGCACAGCCCTCAGAGAGTTAAGCGTCTGTGAATGTCATGAAGTAGTAACCCAGCCATCCATGCTCAGATTCACAATTTTCTTGAATAAACATTATCCACCTCTACAATTAAAGTCTCAGAGTACACATCAAAAGAAGAAGCCAGATTTAGTTTCAGAGAGGAGCATGTGAAAATTAATGACTATTTGAATTAAATTAGCAGCATCTTAAAACTCTGATAAAGAGACTGTTTGTTGCTTTAGTTAAAATCAAGTTCTAAAATAATGGCCAATATAGTAATGTGTGTTTGATTCGGGCTGCATCTACAAAAATACATTGGTTTCATACTGAAATATGTCCAGAAAGCATACAACAGGGCCCATTTACGTAAAATTTAATTTTCCTGTATTTGTAAAAAGCTCTAAAAATTTGAGATTATTAAGTGTAAAAACCACCAAAACCTCTAAGGCAAAACTTTGCCAAGTAAAAGTTGACACTGTGCTATATACTGTAAGTCAATGGGATCTGTGCTGGACCCCTTTAATTAATTCAGGCTTTTAGAAGTTTGCAGATTTTTTGTCCAAAAAACCTTGTATTTTTAGAGGTTTTCGAGGTATTCATATTTCTAACTCGTCGGTCAGTACTTTTAGGTTCATACATTTTATATTATGATCTTTTAATAAATTCAGTGATGGTTGTGGTTTTGTTTGTGAGTTTAGTGGTGGTTTTAAATACCTCAAAAATCCGACCTCTAATAAATAAGCCTCCACTTGTGTGGTTGCTTTCCTTTTCGAAAAGGTTTGTTTTTATCCATCATTTTTTGATTAAGAAAATCTGATACCCATGTGAAAGCCACTATATTAGAATACAGAGTTTATAAAGTAAGAAATCTAAGGATGATCATTGTTAAGCAATGAAGGTATGACCCAGTTTTATTTAATTACACGATTAGTTAAATATGAGGCTATAGCTTTTTATGTGCAAAGAACATTCCTTATATGTATTTCAATGTGTGAGAGAGCTGCACAGTCATTCCATCTACCAACCAAAAACATTTCCATGAAGGCCCTCATAGACATTGCAATACACGTAATCCAGAATACTCAGGACCTTGGGTTTTCCACAAAAGGGGTATTTCTGTAATTTTAATTTCCATACCATAAAGGAGAACTAACCCCCCACCATAAGACCCCTAATCTTCCAGACATTGCCCCCCTCCCCTCTCCCTCAAAATGATATGCTGTAGTGTTAAAAATCCCTTTTAAAAATCCTGACCCTTAAATTCAGAGAAGCACAGAAAAAATCAACAGAGCTCCCGGTCGCCATATTCCAGAGCTTTGTGTAGTCTTCAGGTTTCTTCACTATCAACTCTTTAAAGTTTTTTTTTCAGTAAAGCATATCACTGGGAGGGAGGGGGGCAATGCCTGGAAGTTTAGGGGGGCTTGTGGTGTTGGTGGTGGGGTTAGTTCTCCTTTAAGCCTGCTGATAAATTATTTAAACAATGAATATACTGTATGCAACAGGCCTGTTTTGCCTGCAATAAGGATTAATTATATTTTAGCTGGGATTAAGCACAATGTGCTGTTTTCATTTTCAAAGAGGAAAGGGAATACAAAAATGTGAATTATATTATTAAAATGGAGTCTATTGGAGCTGGCTTTCCTGTAATTCTGAGCTTTCTAGACATCAGGTTTCCTTATAATGCTTTACATACATGTATCATCATTTTACAAACAAGCAAAAAGCCATACATTTCTAACTGATTTTTAAACACATGGAGGCTTGTTTAAGGATTGCATTTAAAGGTTTTTGAAACAACTAAACTCACAAACTTTAAAATCACAATTGTCACTGAATTTATTAAAATATCAGATTGTAAAAAACATGAACAAAAGCCAGCACTGAACAATGGGCAAAAAAATAAATACCTCGAAAACCTCTAAAAATATGAGTTCTTCGGACAGTTAATAGCAACGAAAAAATCCAAAAACCTGTAAACGTCTGATTTGATTTAAAGTGGTCCAATAACTTTTACTTGGCAAAGTTTGGTATAAAAAGTTTTCTTGGATTTTTCACTTAATAAATTTTGAATTTTAAGAGCTTTTTTATATTGGAAAACCACACATTTTTCGGAGATTCTTGGAAAAAAAATCTAAAGTTAATTGTTAATAAGCTGGTAAAAGGAATGGAAAATCTTAGCTATGAGGAAAGACTTGCCAAATAGATGTTCACGCTGGAGAAGAGGTGCTTAAGGGGCGATATGATAACTATGTATAAATATATCAGGGGATCATATAATAATCTCTCTAATGCTTTATTTACCAGCTGAGATAAGGTCACCCATTCCGATTAGAACAAAAGAGGTTCCACCTAAATATTTTACAGTGAGAGCTGTGAAGATGTGGAATTCTCTCCCTGATTCAGTAGTACAGGCTGATACATTAGATAGCTTTAAGAAGGGGTTGGATGGCTTTTCAGCAAGTGAGGGAATACAGGGTTATGGAATATAGCTCATAGTACAAGTTGATCCAGGGACTAGTCTGATTGCCTTTTTGGAGTCAATAAGGATTTTTTCCCCCTCTGAGGCAAATTGGAGAGGCTTCAGATTGGGGTTTTTTTGCCTTCCACTTGATCAACTAGCAGTTAGGCAGGTTAAAAAATTAAAAAGGTTGAATTTGATGGACGTGTGTCTTTTTTTCTTACTTACTATGTTACAGTCTGCAGCTTATTGGCCCGTGTGTGGGGCCCTCCGATATCTGTCCGAGAGATGTCAATCAGATGTCAATCAGGCAGGGGTAAAAATCCAGTCGGATTGAGGACCACCGGTACTGCTTTTATTACGATCCGAATGTTGGGCCCTTGGGCCCACGATGTACATGACATCATTCTGTATGTTTGGGGGTGCTATAAATATAGCCATGTATACATTCACGTCAGTAAGTGACATCACTTCCTGGAAAACATCACAGTGAGCCCTATATTCCTAAATTTGAAAAAAAAGATATCGGCACCTGCCCCCAAAAAGCTGACACCCTAGGCACAGCCCCCCGGGTGCCTATACATATATACGGTCATGGCCTGTATAAAACACCCAGACTGGACTAGCATTCCCAGTACCACTCTTTTAGCAACCTGGTAGGCATATAAGCTTCATTCTGAACTTTCCCAGGTATTCTAATAGTAACAGTATAAAAGAGTGGTCTTTTGTCTTTAGATGGTCATGGTGGAGGTTTTTTTTGTTTACAACAGGGGGTATACATTAAGTAGTTGCTACAATTAAAATATCGTGAAATGTATTGGATTCATAAACTGGATACAATCTGGCCACGAGGATTAAATAGAGACTATTCTCCTGGGCAGTGGCATACAATGTATATGAAGTAGATACAATAATTCATTTTATACAATTGTTTTTAACATAATATGTTTCTTTTTGTAAGGTATTAATTGGTCTGGGAAGTAACCTGAGTGCAGTCTGCAAGATGTATGTTTCAAATGCAGATTCAGTTCGAAAGCATTTCAGGTAATACCAGACCTTTAAGTATCACTTCTTATTTATGTGATTATAAAATAATATTTTGAAGGTATGAGGATTCACAGAATGAGACACATCACAGACTTCAACAGAGACTTTTTAAAAGACTTTTAATAGATTTTTTGATTGAATTTTGATACACTTTATCACATATTTGAGATGCTTTTTATATATTTATATCAGATGTCAATGATATGGGGTGGGGCTCTGTAGTCTATCCCACTTATCATACACTATATAACACTGTGATTGCACTTATACACTAGGCTTGAAAAAGGACTCAGTGGAGTCCGAAACGTTGCCCCTTTTTTGTATGCACATGGGCTAAATTAATCAACATATTGCATTTTTTCACTTATATCAGTGCGCTACTGGTTTTTTACTATATGGATTGTTGGACCTGAAGGGCAGGCGAAGGTCGTCCAATTTAAGCACCTGAAACTCTCATCAGGGTGGTTTTACGAAGGGCTGGAGCACTCCAAGATGCTAAGCAGGGGGTATACATTAGACAGGAAAAAATAAATGGCAGCTTATTGGCCTCCCAATCTGATCAGGGCTTATACCTTGTATACAAAACTTGTTCCAAGTATGCCTTGTACACACCTATTGCTCTGCCTTTGTCCATCAAAGCTGAAACATGAAATGAAAAATAGTAGAGGCAGGCACTCGCAGATTAGCTGTAAACCATTTACTCACACATGTTTTGGGCAGAACTTGAAAAAGGGCTCTCCCTGGCTCTACTATGTTTCAATTTTGTACATGTAGAGAATGCTTACAATAAATCATGTGAGGATAACATAGACCTGTGAATGTAGTGCTCTAAAGAGTGGTCTGTACAGGCCCCCAATGCATTGTGATCATTGACTTTGTGACCATACAATGAGATCAGCCCAATCCGACCCATGACCTGTGTGGGAAAATCAGGCAAACGTCTACTTATTTACTTAGGAATTTGCAGATATTTTCTTACTTAATACATTTACAGAGAAGTTGCTTTTCTTCATAGTCACTCACAAACAAAAGCTGACCCATTATGTTCTAGGAAATGTCATTTGCAAAATAAACACTGGATTAGGTGCTAAGAAAGCTTGTACATGTATAGCCCAAGGATGTTTAGCACAGCTGCTAGTATTTTGAGTAGATGTTGTTCCTCCCTCATTTTCCAGCATGAGCTCTTCCAGAGCAAAGGGTTTCAGATGTCAACCCACAGGAAGAAGAACAAAACAAAAAACTCTGTAGACAAGGGGATTAGATGTGTGGAATTGACCATTACCATTTGTCTATGAATAACTCTGGCGAGTAAGTACATGTTCTTAGGGTGAGGGTTTGGGTTGGAACTCATGGGATGGTTTTGATTAGTAGCTAAGATAACTTGTCAGTTTGAAGGATAAAAAAATGAACACCAAAGTTGACCAGATACAGGCAGATTGACAGGATATCATGCTGCTTTACTATCACTTGGATATCAGTGCAGTTTGGTCATATACATAAATGATCAGATTGCAATGATCTTATCAGCCGTAATACTGATGTGATTATGGAGCATACATGGCCATTGGTTGTTACGATTGTTCTACTACTACATTAGTGGGGACCTGCCAAACTCATCATATACAGATGATCATCCAGATTCTGGATCAGTGAAATAACCTTTGCATATATAAACAGTTTTCAAAACTCCTATAATGGTTAGAAATTAAATATGTGCTTTCTCCCATGGGACTTAAAATGCTTTAAAGGGTGTTTTTTTTTACATCATCAAGGCAGCCATGATGTGAGGACTAAGTATACCAGCAACCAGGAGACTGAGCCACTTATCCAAGATCGCAAGGAATAGTAACAGGGAATCAAACTAGGGTCTCTAGTATGAGGTCTCTTATTAGAGTCTAATTATTTCATGTTTAGGCCACGTCCTTGAAAAAAGGTTCAGTATATTTTAGTATATTTCAGTCAAAGTTATTCCTGAGCATATTTACAGTAAGTATTGATCAGGGGTGTGAAAATTGGGCAGAACTACAACATTTTGCTGGTCAGTGGGTTCCTGGTACATTTGGCCCCAAGCCAGTTTCCAACAAAAAAACTTTTGCTGGCCATACATGAGTTGATTAAAGTTTGGGTCCCTCTAGTCATAAGCTTATTGGCTCATGTATTGGGCCTACCAATGGATCAGCCAGACAAAAAGCTGGCCAAAAACTGTCCAGATTTCTATCAATCAGGTTTGAAAATCCCTTTGCACATCGAAGTACTGATGCAGTTCTCATACTACCAGTCTTTCTAGGCCCCTCTTTTGGCACTAGAATCAACAATTGGATCATCCAACATATGGATGGCCAAATTGGGCCCAGATTTGCCTGTGTATGGCCAGTTTAATGGTGCCATTAGGTCAGTACATTACATAAAATCTTGCTTGCTTTTGCTTGTCTGCATAGCACAGATGTATTTTTAAGTTAAATCCAATTTGCTGTTCCATGAAAGAGCAGGAAAGAACATTTCAAAACAACAAACCATAATACTTTTCATCTACTGTGTACTGTCAGCTCTCGCCAAGAATTTCTTTTATGTGACATTGTTTGTTTTGCTATTGCCCATTTGTGGTGTATAAAATGCTGGCATAATTTTAAAAAAATAATGACATTAATATCTTCAACAGAACTGTAAAAGTGTATCAAATTGCTCTTTTTTTTTGCATTCTGGAAGCAAAATTCCTTTGTGTTCTTTTTGTTCCAGATATCACAAAATGGAAAAACATAAATTTAATTATAACATTTTATTTCATTTAAATTTATTTTGTTAAATAATTTTAAATTTATTTTGTTAAATAAAGGAAAAATGTATAGTTACCAAAATTTTTTTTCTTAAGTCCGAAAGGCAGCACAGTAACCAATAGGTTATATAATCAATTACCAAGCTTATAATTACTGCACTTCTGCCTCTCCTTCCCCAGTGTTATTTACAAGCAAAGAATGAAACGAGACAGTACACTAGAGCATGCTAACAACTTTTATTTTGGGGAGGGAAAATGTGTGATGCTTTTCAGAAAATTTCAGGAAGTATCATTTTTTTATTTTCCTTAGTCCTACAGGCAGCATTAAGGAACTTGAAGTACTGCCTCCATAATACGAATGCCAAAGGCTGCATCATTTAAGGCTACTAAGTGAAGATTGAAATAAAGTTCCATGTGACTCCATGTGTACAAATTTCTTCCAAACTCAAGGCTAATTTTTCTGCCCAAGTGGTTGAAACTGCATAGAATGCACTCTAAGTTGATCATGAGGATCTTTCCCCAAAGAAGTATAGGCCATTGAAATTGTATTCTTCACCCAGGCTGAAATAGTTACATAGTTAAATTGGGTTGAAAAAAGACAAAGTCCATCAAAAGACAAAGTCCATCAAAGACAAAGTCCAAAGTCCATAGTAGATTTTGCAGCTTTGTTTCCTTTAGACTTTCCCACAAAAGAAATTAAGAGTAGCGATGGGCAGAAAAATTGGCGAAAATTGGCTAAATGAGTCGCAGCACAGTTTTGAAGCGAATCGTGTTGTTTTTGACGCGTTTCGCGTCATTTGCGCCTTGATTTGTCTTTTCAACGTGCGTCGCGTCATTTTCAGCGCGTATGGTAGGAATTCTCCACTTTCCTGGCCACTCTATATCAGCATTACTAGATATACCGAGCCATGCAAATTTCAACCAGGTGGGAAAAAAGCAAAAACATTATAACTGCTGAAAAAACTTCACTGAGAAGATAAGGCAAGGTGGGCTCCTGCAGCAAAGCAGGTCTGCCATCAGGGGGGCACAAGTGTACCGGGCCTGGGCCTGAAGGGGGTTCTGGCAGTGCTGCGCTTTTCTGAAGAGCAGCCCCCCTTCACAGCGCCGAAGCTGTGCTTTCCTTCCGAAGTCCTGAACAGCAGAATATGGAAGTGTCGAAAAAGTCCAATTCTACTGAACACCAATGT
>CM044436.1:45626110-45637905 GCA_024363595.1 Xenopus borealis
GTCCAGTTGATAGGTTTGAGAAGAAGACCATTAAGCCACTTCACAAATCTGTAGTGTAGGGACTTCCGCTAAGGCCACCCAGGAAGATGGCCGAATGACTTTCTGCCGGCATGGAAAAAAACTCTAGGCAATATCCTCTTGTCAGGATGTCTAACACCCATTTGTATGAGATGGTGAATAGTCATTTCTGTAGGAAACCTGCCAGTGTGAGTCCTACCCTCCCCTCTTTGGACACATAATCAGGATGATATCTTGGTGGCCTGGGAAGGCTTAGACTTATGTCATCTGGCAAAGGCAGCTTGACCTTTCCTCTAAGAAAAGGGCCTAAAACCTTATCCTGTTGTCCTAGAGGATAGCTGGAATGTCCTGGGTCTTCCTGAGCCCAAGAAATAGAATACATTTTTCACTCTGAAGCCTTTGCTATGACATCATCCAATTTTGACCTGAAGATGCGAGAACCCTCAAATTGCAGGGCTCACAAACTTATTTTGGATGAGACATCTGCAGCCCATGATCTGAGCCAAAGAACCCGACACAACTCCACTGAATGAGCCACCAGCCTGGTGAGATCTACAGCACCCTCAGAGATTAAATCTGCAGCCAATTTTAGCTCTGCTAAGCTGGATGAGATCTCCTTCTTGTCTACTCCTTCAGCAAGTATTCTGCCAATTCCATCTATCCAAAAAGACATAGCTTTTGCCACTGTAATAAGAGCCACTGTTGGCTTTTATGCTGCCCCTGCTACCAGAAACCCCTATCTGAGGTCCGATTTTACTCATCTATTCATGGGGTCTCTTAGGGCAGAACTGCTGTCGATTGGCAGGGTAGTCTTCTTTGCTAGGCGAATAACCGCTGGGTCTACTGAGGGAGCATTGAGCCAATCCTTAAACTCTGGATCATTAAAAGGACAAAACTTGGAGCACCTTGTCCCTTGAGAGACAAAGGAGACCTTTTTAGCGGCTTTTTGCCACTCAGTTTTAACAAGGAAACTTCTTGAAAAAGAAGAAAAGCTTGGAGATTCTTAGCAGAAGATGGCAGAACCTTGAGGGTTCTAGATCCCTCTTCCTCCACACCTAGCATCTGCTTCCCCACTTTGATAAGTGGAGATACTAAGGAGAGATTGAATAAGTCTCTGGGACTATCAAGTTCCTCATCTGAGTCCAGCAGGGCATCAGAAAGCAATTCAGGAGTGAGAGCATCATCAGAGGAATCTTTGGCTGCACCCCAGGCTAATCCATCATGCTGGTTATCTAAACCTTGTCTTTCCTCCTGGTTTTCAGGAACCAGGGTAGGAGACACGAAGCTGAACTGCAGAAATCTCTCCAACAAGATCTGCAAAAGTTTTGCCTTCTAGTGGAGGGTTAAAGCAACCCATGCACTCTCGGGGTCCTGGATGGAGACCTTTAAGTTTGTGCTTTTTAGAAGATCCATCTTCTGGCAAGCTAAGAAAATAGAGAGAGAGGGGATGAAGAAAACCCTGAAAAGGAGAAAAGAGAAGGAGGGACCTGCCTAGCTTGGAGGGCAGAGGCACCTGGGGCTGTGGAAGTCAGCACAGAGCTGGGGGCCATAAAGGAAGAAATCAACCTACTGAAGCTGCAGGCAAAGAATGAGAGGCTCGAACACCGGGAATCAATTACCAGCAGGGAAACAAAACAGGCTTAAATCTCACAGTGCCAGAAGAGAAGAGTACACTTCCGGTCACACATCCAAATTTGCCCTGAAAACAGATGGCCCACCGTGCCTTCCAGCAAATGCTGGCAAAACCTAGCCGGCGAAAAGTTGCGAGACCCGGAGAGCATATTCCCCGCATTAAGCCCTTAACTAAAATGGCCGCCGCACCACCCGGGAGCTTGTCCCTTCTATACTGCCTGAGGCAGACGTGCGAAAACTGCTCTTGTCTGAGGAAGCTGATGATCCTAGGGAAACCACAAGGTATTCATGGGTCTGCAACTCCCCCCAGAATGCCGGCCAATCCCCACCTTCACAAGAAAGGGAGGAAGGCAAAAGCACTCCCAGTTGTAATCCTGATATAGAGTGGCCAGGAAATCAATATTTTGTGTTAAAAGTACCTTTGGTCTAAAAAGAAATAGTGTTAGATCACTTTTTCTGGAAAGAACAAATTATAAGGTGGATTTGCTGCTAATGCCTGCAATTCTCCTACCCTTCTAGCCAATGTAATTGCTACTAGAAACGCTATCTCCCATGCCAACAGTTTATGGCTGACTGTCTCCAACATCTTTACATAAGGCTTTCAATACCAAATTGAGATCCCATGTCACAACAGGAGCTTTCACTGATGGTTTCAATCTCAAAATGAATCAGAGCCCTTACTTGCATAGGAAAATTATTGCCAGGAAGGGTCATTTTTTATTTCCTAGTTTGTGTTACCAAAAGTCAGTTGATTTAAAAGATTCAAACTCAGTTCAGCCAGGCACTTGGATTTGGCTAAATCCAAATCTTGCTGGAAAAGACCAAATCTTAGTCAAATCTTAAACTGAGTCCTGGATATGGTGCATCAATACTTTGTGGGGATCTGGTATGGCATTTAACATGAGTCTCTTTCAGGCCTGCGTACAATTAAAGGCTTTTTCTACAGTAAGGTAGAATGAATTCTAAGAACTTTAGTTGATACGACATAATGTTTTCTTATCTCTGCAGCCAATCCATTCAAGCCATGAGAGAGTGTGGGCAATATCTACAAATGCTTGCAGGAAAGAGTGGTTTAGAGAAACCTACAGACTTGGATAGTGGGTTTTAGCTTAACATTTTCCTCACATTCCCATTAAGCTTTAAGTAAAACCAAAAGAACATATTTCAGATATATTAAATTTCACAAGGGTATGGGCTTTTTAAACATATTTATTAGTTTATGGTAAGAAAGAGAACTAACTTGTAACTACAGTTTCCCTTTTATAAATTATAAAGTATTGAATCATATAATGAGAAAGAAAACAAATACAAAAAGGAAAGTAAAAAACACAAAAATCAACGACAGTAATGAAAGCTGGCAAAAGAAATATATACATTAACAATGTATACCAACTTAAAATGCCAATTATTTCTAGGCATATTTTCCATCTGCCTTTGGTTTAAGACATAGTGGCAACAGCTATTATTTTTTCTGCTGAAACGATTTATTTAATCAACACTTGTTCATGAGGCTTAACAAACCTGCATAGTTCTGCAGTATTTCAGATTAGCAAGAAAGAGGATACCGTAGAAACTCCTGCCAAACGTCTTCATGTTTCCCACAATTTATAGAGTGATTTTCAAAAGCTCAGAGTTAACAGAGTGTGGAATTGGCCAACATAGGGGTACTTGGAGCTTAAATGTGGGCTTCCCGGGCCATTTAGAATGCACATTCAGATCCTGGCACCCTTATTAGCTAGTGAATAAAAACAAAAATAACCCACCATCTGTATCAAGTATCTACATGTACATGTACAGGGAGAAAAGAAGGTTAATCGTTTGTTACATTTGGTATCTTACCATACCAAAGCTGGTTTCCACACTATGGCAGTGTAACATGAAAAAGAAGGCAATGGAAAATATGTATGTATATCCAGCATATTCTCAAGACTATAGACAAACAAAAGATCATATGGCAGGGGCAGGCAGATACAAGAAATCCCAGTAGGCTAGTTTACTATTGATGAATTACAGGCAACAGCTTGGACATCTCATGAAAGAGATGCAAGAAGCCCATAATATTGTCTATCTAATATACAATGCACATTCCATTCATCCAGTTCTATTGACAGGACCATCACAAGCGATTATGGACAGTTTACTCATCATGAACTAAGGCAAATACGGCAAATAGAGAGAGTTGATAATGTATTTGCCCATTATGTATTTGCCATTCATATTATTTCTGATGGTTTGTCAAGCTGCACAAAACTGTCAACCTGATTTAGTATTCAAACTTTTTGTCACTGGATCATTTGCTAGTAGGAAAGCGGTAGAGAAAAATAGTGCTAACTAAAATGTATTATTGGGCTCTCTGCTGGACAGTGATTGGAGGAGATCACCAAACACCCTCCTTAACCAAACATGGCATTCAACAATGTCCATTGGAAGTAATGTTGTATCCCCAAAATTTTTAAATGTAAAGTGTTCTATAGAGTTGACTCCAATAGAAACTAACCAATCAATTTGCTGGTTAGATTGCAAACATCTTAATAGTTGCTGGTATGAGTAACAAGAACTTGACAAATACACACACACACATATTCTTGCTGCAGCCCATTTGATATCTTTTCTGGCATATCACAATCTCTATTATCAGGCACAGTAATAGTTTTAATAAAATCTATGGGGTATGGCCCTGAATATTCTGGGTTAAGTGCTGTTTATAATGATAAGCACTTTAGAAAGATACATGCAAATACAGATCAGACATAAAGTGGGTAGCACATGACCTCAGATTCTAATCCAACACAAGGCAAGTTTCCAGCAGTTTTGCACTTAACTTGCAGCCAAATTTCTATTACTTAAAGTACACTCCTCTATTTATTAATTGTTCCTTACATTAATATATAATAAATGTATGCAATATTGTCTCAGATCTCAACTTCTCACCTTCTTAATGTTGGAGGCATATGACACAAGGGACTAAAGTGTGGTGATCCTCTGACTGTACAATATGTGGGCTTTCTCAGATTCCCCTTACTGACTTATCTTACCATTACTTTTCTCACAGGCCCCTGTAACCTTTCCAACCTTGGACTGATCAGGTGCCTGAATTAGGAAACCAGTTCAAATCACTAACCGAGAATTACTTTTGAATAAAATGTAGCTTATCTGTATCATGGACAAGTAGTCCATGATACAGTCCATGTGTGTTCCACTTAATGCTGCCTCAATGATTAAATTACCCATTGAATTGAGTAGACAAATACCTCATATATCTTAAATTAGCTCTAGTGAAATAGTTTGCTTATGGTGAATACGGTGAGATTTATTAAACCTGTTCTAAAATGTTTGCATTTTATCACACTTCATTTCTGGAATTTGTCTATAATTTGTCAAGAAATAGTTGTTTTTTTAATGCAAACAAAAATGCAGTAAGAAACCATCATGAAGAAAACTGGTTGTTAAAAATGCAATTTTTTCCTCTCGGGAATTGCCCACATTTGTTGAAATCCAGGTCAGCATTTCCATTTTCAAAAGAAATTTTGTTTGAAACAGTTAAGGGTAGGGGCAGACAAGCAGATTTGGGGAGATTTAGTTGCCAGGCGACTATCCGCCTCTTCCGCCCAGCAACAATCTCCCCGAACTGCATTCTTCCTGCCTTCCATGCGCTTCAATGAGGAATCGCCTGCGCTAATTCACTTGTAGCGATTCGATTTCCAAAGTCGCCCGAAGTTTCCTCGTGAGGCCCAGACCTATTTTCCAGCATGAGAACTTATGCGTTTTGTCAATTCACATTGCTCAGCTGTAAGAGGAGTGAGATATGGCTCATTAAAAGCTTTATAGTGGAGGGCTGGTCTAAGAAACGTTATCTATATGGATCTATGATGAAAATAATATAAGCCTACTTAAAATTCTCTGGCTGTGCACCTGCAGTTACTCACTTAATAGATATTATAAAAAGGCAATAAACTAGGTTATATTTAACAAAAGTAACTCAAAGCAACGGAATTTATAACACTCTTCACACATCTATTCATGCAACTCATTGGTAATCCTATCACTGTAACTACACATAATCAACACCACTGTGAAATTCAGATGTCACCTTTCTGAATTACAATGTGCCATTGTGGTTGGATTGTTGGAAGAGTCTATATGCCGAGAACTCCCCTACACCAGTCAGTTGAACTGAAGAAGCTGCTCGGATGAGCAGTGAAACGTCTTCATTAAAAAATTTCTCAGCTAGTCCAGTTGCTTTGAGTTACTTTTGTTAAATTTACCATGACCTGGATGAATGAGAATCTTCATAGTCAAAATAAGTTATGTTTTTTCCTAATTTAAACAATCATTCCAGCAGGTGAATACTTTCAAGATGTTCCTGATTCGGATATTCTATTATGTATTTATATTAATTAATAAAGAATGTCAATAGTGTAATCTTTATTCCTGAGTAAATGTCTAGGTGTGTCCTGTGTCCTAGAATGCTTTTGTTTTCCTTCTTTATTGAGCTTCTACAAGTACTTTAGTTACACAGAATTAATTTATTTATCTCCTGAGCTTCACATTATGCACTACATACCCTGTTTTCCTTCCAGTTCAATGTTCTTAGGATTATATCATCCACATATATTCACCCTGGCCCACCATGTTGTTAAAGATCATGATTTGGGCAGAAACTGTAGCTATAAGCAGTCTTACAAGTGAGCAATTTTAAACTAATACTTATGCCTACACTTATGCTAAACGTGTTTTGAACATTGTTTGGGCAGATTCCCAGCTCAGTCTTCAACACTTAACTTGATCTGAAAAAAAAGTAATCAGCATACATGGATTTAATGGCAAATCCTGAAATAACACTGTAAATATCAAACTAGCTTTGCATAACTTCATAAACATGATATCACTTTCCACATTCTGTCAATTGCCATAAACTACTGCCCATAATTCATGCACAGTTGCAGAAAGTCCACCTCATTTTGCAGTGTAAAATAGATTTACTTAGTGCTTGAAACACTTAGAGAAATTGAGCCAACTGGCTCACATAGTAAGCTCTGTCACGCTATTCACTCTTAATGCAACCAAATGAGAACAGTTAGGACAACATAAATCCTTGTAGCCATTTGTTAAATGTTCTACAGTGTACATTGTTAAAGAGGAATCTGGGAGTAACTGTATACATAACAGCAGTGCAAAAACATTCCACGCAAATATATTTTTACCACAAAATTCCTCCCAGTTTCACTGTCATTTTAAGTTTTGAAGAGTATTATGATCACACTATCAGCCCCCTGAGTCTTACCCTAACTGGCCTCCAGGCTCCACTATTCTAGGTCCCTGGGGGAGCCAGCCCCACAGTTGGGGAGTGACTGATTTAGATCATTTTTTTCAGCCAGGCATCTTCTGGGGATAATCTTCACTTCTAATTCTGTATCCTCACCATAAGTATATAGTGATTTTTGCATAGTCATTACAACTAATAGTTGATACACAACAATACTGATAATAATATAATGATATGCCTTGAACCGCAGGGGGCATTTTCAGCCTTGGGGATGGGGAGCTTTTCAGAATCCAAGTGCATGTATGAGTCTTTCTTTACTGTCAATATAGTTAGTTTTAATCCACAGAAAATTAAATGATTGCCCAAACTGAAACATGTTGAAAACCTTATTGATCTTAATGTTTACAATCATGATCACTACTGTTTGGTTTTGTATTGTCATTTAGTGCTCTGTAAAAAAATGCTTCTGTGGAACACTGGCAACTCTACAATAATATCAATCAAACCTCTGGCAGCATACCAGAATTATGCCGGCACTGCTGAGCTAACCTGCTTCTTAGACTAAAAACTGATCTTTAGTATCCACCTAAAGCACTTTAAATGGAACATTTAATATATAATAGGTCTATTCCTGTAAACTTTTGAACTGTACTTTGATATTTGTAGTTTTTTAAAATTATTTGACACCTTATTCTGCATCTTTATAGTATGAAATAAAACATGTTATCTGGTTGCCTGGGTCTCTGTTCCCTGGTAGATAGGTCAATGACAGACATGGAGATTAGTCATAAGTCGTGATACATCTCCTCTGCCAAGGGCGACTAATCTCCTTCAAATGCTTGGACTTATCTACTGCGGGAATTGCTTCTGTTTTGTGAAGTAGCCTAAAGTTGCATCTCCGACACGCATTTGAAGGAGATTAGTCGCCTGTGGGAGAGGACATTTATTATGAGCAACATTTGTCTCCACCTTGTAATTGTCCTTAAAGAACTAACACTCTGTGATGCTAAATGTGTAATGTTTTGGTTATTTCTATAGAGACCCTATACATTTTCCTTTCTCGCCAAACTGCTGCTTGGTTAGGATAAGCAGGATGCTAGTGAAATTCTGAACTAGAGATCTGCAGAACTAAAAGTTAAATGATACAAAAAATAAATCATAAAATGAAAAATGAAGTCTCCACTGTACAGAAAGTTGAGGTGCCCTATCCATTTAATAAAGTAAAATGGTGCAAAACCATTGGCTTTAAAATTAAATAAATTTTAAAAACAGCATCTATTGGGAAGAATTTGGTGCAATTAAGAACTGTCCATTGAAGACACACCCAAGAAAGAAAAAGATTAAGGTGTGAAGAGACAAATTTTTATCTTGTAATGTTGGGATGAGAATGGAAATCCACTGCTCCTAGAAATTATTTACTGTACCATATGATAAACAGATTTGGAAAGGATGTCCTAATAGGAACCTTGAATAAACTATCATTATCCCAATTATGGCCATTTGCCTACATCTGTGTGAGGTTTTTCAGCAGGACCTTAACACGTCCAAGCAGATGTTTGAAAAATGACTTTTAGAAATGTAATATGTGTAGAGCAGATCATATTTTTGCTGCAGATGTCAAACATATTGACATATTAAATACGTAAGGTATTGTGTGTTTTTGTTGCTGCTAAACAGCTAGAACATTTTTTTTAAAAAAAGCATGGATTGAGATCCTATAATATTCTTTCAAAGACCTTTCTGTAAAATCACACTAAAGACAAAATAAATATTAGGCTAGCGTTGATTCGCACTCTGTTGCCAGGCAAATTCACTAAGATATAGATTTTACTACGAGTTACCTCTTTCGTCAGACTTGCCTTCACCAGCTCAGACCAGGCGAAGTGCATTGGAGTGCATAGAACATCCTCAATCTTCAGTTACTTACATCACATTGTGAGTGTAAAACTTCTAAGCTCAAGAAATGTTGGCATCTTTTCTTTTTTACAGGGTGATAGGCTGCAAAAGTCTTAAGAGAAGGAAAAGTATATCACTGGGGGTTGACAAACCTTAGGCATCCCTCAGTGATTAAAATCACTTACCTGATGCTAAAATGCTAAAAGACAACTTTATCACTCTACTGGGCAGCTGAAGAATGAAAAAGGAAGTATAAGATTTGCAACATGGTGCTGGTATAAAAGTACCACAGGCCTGTGCAGTTTTCAGCAAGCAGGAGCACTGCTCTGGAATTTCAGGTAAGCTATTATAATCACTGGGGGTACATTTTCCTTGTCCTTTAAAACTTTAAGAGCCCACTACTCTTTTTTAGTGCCATTACCTTTAATCCAATGTTGTTTTGTAGAATCATTCAACATTGCAGTCAACATGGTTTTACGTTTTTATGGTGAGCCATATCCTTACCATGTTTCATTAAATATGGCTTACTTCAGTTCTGTAAAACAGACGTAGAGCACACAAACACAGTGTCGGACGGGGCCGGCAGGACACCGGGAAAAAACCGGGTGGACCCAGGCTCTAGTGGGCCCCAGCTCTTTTGGGCCTGCCAGCTCAGACCTGCTCCTTGTCAGCACTGCACTGAGCCCACTCCTGTTGGCCCTGGTCAGAAAGGTGAAAGTTGCGAGTGAGTGCATGTGCGGGGACTTTGCAAAGATGCCATTTGGTACAAGTGCGTGCGCACGCGGCAGGGGCCCCAGAATGGACTTTATTGTATGGGTGGGGGTCAGAGGGTGGCCCCAAGAAACCAGCCCCAGTGGGCCCCGGGCCCCTCAGCTGAACCCTGCACAAGCAGATCAATTAAAATATTAACACGTGCTACTGTTGCATGCATCATTTGAAAGTCAAAATTGTCGAGCATGGTTGAGAAGTACTGCAACATTTCCATAAATACAAAAATTTGAATTTGAATTTTGGCCAGAGCATGTGCTGAAATAGAAACAATGAGTCTGTACTGTTAAACAACATAGAAGGGATTAAGGAGTATGGTACCCTTTATTCAGTTGAACCAAGTAAATATCCAATATTACAACTAAAAATAAATGTATTACTTCAAGAATAACATTTTAAATGATATAATAAGTTAAATGTTAAGATGTTTTATCTTCTCTGTTGCATGCACATGACATGACCAATGATATATGGTCATGAGTGGTAGAAGAAAACAGACAAGGCTCCAGATTGGGGTGGTGACATTAGAAGCGCCATGGGGGAGGCAGTTTTTGTAAAGCAAGTAGGTACAACCTCAGTTATAGAAAGTTCAGGTATATAACTGTCCCTTCAACCCTTCTTGGCTTCTTCAGATTTAATGAAATGGAAAAAGCCTTTGTTACTTGAAGGAAGATAAATGGACAAAGAACTCAGCAAGAAAAACGAAGAAGAACTTCTCTCAGAGAGAGAAGTGGTCCCTACCAAAGCATTAATGTAATAAGAGCAACACAGTTTGGAAGTTTTCATAAATACAGTACCACAGTACCAAAGAGACATGACAAGTAGCAAGGGATTACTACTTTATGATTGGGTATGAAACAACATAAAGTAAACCATGATTCATATCTCAATAGATGGAAATTATATATACATATATTAGTAGTTATAGATGGTTATATTTCTTCCAGTTAGGAAACAAAAAAGGTAGGATTGATCAAGGGTAGTTGAGCTAGGGTTTTGGGTTATGTAACCTTAAATATTTTCTGTTTTTATGTGATCGCTACATAGTTAATTTAAATGGTATATAGCTGGTCATTAGGAAAGAAAGCTTTGTCCCGTAGGTTGTAGATGAAATAATTGTTTTGTTGCTATTGAGATTTGTTTTTTTTCTTTTATGTGAGTCCCATTTGACATAGGTTAGCACCAGTGTAGTTGGCTCTTTATTGCCACCTAAGTTTGTAGTTAAAGTCCAGATTTGGCTTGTTGAAACTGAAACAGACTTGTTGCAGTATACTGTATATAATGCTTACAATCTTACTGACATCAAAGTCAGTGACAACTCAATAAAGATGTGTTGCACCTATTTTACTTCTTTTCTAAAATAATGAAGTCAGCACAATTCATTAATTGAAAAAATAGCAACATGGGTTTTAATTTATGAATAGCAAAGATAAAAAAAATCAAGATGCCCAGTGCATACTTAGGTGGTGCTTTCATGCTCTCTGCACAATGGTTTATATTGTAAACCCCAATTAATCATATTTTCTAGTAAGTACCAAGCCCTGTTCCCAGTGACAGTTAATTTACATGGAGATGAATATTAAGGAATTGGGCATTTTTAGTTAAAATCGCTGATGGACATCAATTTCATAGAACAAACAGAACCATCTAAAACTCATCTCTGGATGGACAACCTCTCTTTCCAGCTCTTTATTTGCTTAAGTAATTTTGTGCTGTTATAAATCAAAATGCTTCCCATGTTTTTACCATTATTTATAAGGGTCTTGAGACCCTTTACCCAAACTTTTTTCTTCAAAGTGATTCCTCCATACATAGATAACTAGTCAATCTGCCATTCATCTGCATATTGAAATTCTGTGGTCTATGAACCAGTACGGATACTGTAGATTAGCATGATAACATCCCATGGTTATAATGGCAAAACACTGAGACGTATATGTATATAGGAGCTCATAGTGACTATTGTGAGTTTATGGTAGATGGAGAAATGTCAAGTAAAATCATTCATGGCAAGCAATACTCAGGTTCACTGTGGCATTTATAGAGAACAGTAGTATCACAACTGACACAAAAATGACGTATACCAAAATAAAAGTGACGCTTAGATTCCATGCCGTGACTGCTTTCTTTGGACTTGCATCGATAATTTTGGTTAGCACCCAGCAATAAATCTAACGAATGGTGAGTGCCATTGCAGCTATATATATATATATAT
>CM044436.1:45637915-45660751 GCA_024363595.1 Xenopus borealis
ATATATATATATATATATATATATATACACCTAAATTGTATATTAGATGAACTCATCCAGGTAGAAAACCATGGAAAGCAAAAGATAATGTATTTAGAAGCAGGGATTAACCAACCAGATACTAGAAGGTCTGTTAGACAGTGCATATGAATAATTAGCCTAATAAACAATCTTCCACAATGTTTGTCTTACCAAATGCGCATGCGATAGTATCTTGATTTCCCATCTGGAGAAAGTGTGAAAACAAACATGTATAGGTCTCATTCATTTTAGCATTCCATTTGGTAACCAGAATCCAGGATAAAAATACATCTCCCAGCAGTGTTGCACACATGCTGCCTGAAGCTCAACCCCAAAAACCAGACCACCAGGGAACCTACTTCCAGTCCTGCTTTAGCTCCCATCCCAGTATACAGCATATCAGAAAATACTTTCAGGCATATAATAAATAACAGAGTGGGCAGTGAATCCCTGAGGGATTGGCGATATTTGGGTATCTCATGCTACATGCATCATTCAGTTGCTTGGGGATGAAAATGATATATTAGGATAGAAACAGACACTGGATAAATTCTAATCTCCTGACATATGGTTTAACCAGTATATCAAATCAAAACAGAATATTTTCTATCCTTACAATATAGCCTAAATTTGAGACACTTTAATTAGCCTGGATTAACACTTCTTTGGTGTGTAGTCACTATGCCTAGGCTTTATAAACAGGGCACTGGAGAGCTCTTCAAAATATACTTGAAATACAACCAGCATATTCTTTGCCAAGGCATTCTAATGAGGAGTAAGCAGGTGCTTTTAGTTAACTGGCATTCTTAAAATTCCTGTATTTAGATATCTTCTTTATGCATTATCTCTCACTATATATATATATATATATATATATATATATATATATATATATATATATATATAAAAACAAATCTCACCCAAACTGAATAGAATCCCAGTAAGTTACCCAATGATTTGATGATTTGATGGTATTTACCTGTGTGACACTGAATTAATGTATAAAAGAGCATTTATACATGGAAATTCTCAGGACCTGGGGTATTCTGGATGAAGGATATTTCTGTAATTTGGATCGCCATAGCTTAACTTTTCAAAAAATCATTACACATTAAATAAACCCAATGGGATTGTTTTGCCTCTAATAAAGATAATTTTTTACAACAGATGGGATCAAGTACATGGTACTGTTTTATTATTACAGTGAAAAAGCAAAAAGGCCCGCAACTGGGGGTAGGCCGAAGAGGCACTTGCCTAGAGACCAAAGGTAAAGGGGCACCCACCTCTGCCCCTCTTCATCCATCATTATGGTTGGAATGCAAATGCGCAATTCTTTTTCACAAATCTATTATAGGGGGAGGGGACATAGCTAACTGGATTGCCTAGGAAACCGGCTGGCTTGGCCTGGCACTGAAAAGAAATAATTTTTTAAAATTTTTAATTATTTGGTTTAAATGTAGTCTACGTGAGTTGCCCTTCCCATAATTCTGAGCTTTCTGTATATGGGTTTCTGGAAAACAGATCCTATATATAGGGGATGTATGTTGTAGTGTATATTTCACTGGCAATTTACCACTAAAATAGCTTCTTTCAATTTACAAATGTTTGCTACACTTTCCCTTCCCCCATAACATGAAAATCTCAAACCCCTTCTGCATATTATGAAACTTTAACATGTGCCGATACTGCAGCTGGTGGGGATCTACACAAAGCCCTTGTCGATCAATAATATTCTATATTTATTGCAGCAGCTGTGCTGGAGTTGGCAGATAAGGTTTCTGACCCCATGTGCATCTTTGACCTTTTTTTAGGATGAAATGCTGGCTACAGAATATATCATTGTTATGGTGATAAATATGCTTTGTAATTTTTATGAAGACATGGAGTTGAATTAGCACTTTCATGAATCACCCCAATTTGGCATCCACTGCTTGGAGAGCAATGCCATTTACTAATTAGAAGTTACTTTAGCTATCAGCTGTACACGGCTCAAGCTGCTTTACGGGCAGATCTTCAGGAAAAGCTTCTCCGAACTCATAATTAAAGCCACTAGGAAGTGAAGTTTGTAGTTGTTTATATGAATCTTACAGCTGTTGGTTTGCAGGGGTTCATAAGTCTCCAAGGAGTTTCAACACTATCCTCCCCTGTGCTAGTAATGTCATATAATCGGGACCATATTATTTTTGTCTGAATCCTTTGGAGTGATGTAAGAGAAAAAAGGAAACTAGCTAACTCCCAACCATTTGACCAGAGGTTAAATTAGTCTTGGCCTTATACCAATTGGACTTGCAGCTTTCCAGTTAAACATTTGCTCTGCTCTAATATGGAATATCTAACACACTCTTTCATTCCTTCCCATCTAATCCCATATGATAACATCATGTGCATTTGTGTTAAACGTGTGAGCATCCACATGCAAGCTGCAATTTATGTTTAACAGAGCTATCCAATCTTTTAAGCAAACCATTATAAATAGTAGGAAAGGAAATCAAAACTTCCCATGCCTCTGTTCTTAGATTTATCAGGGGCTCATAACAAAAGTTTGAAGTCAGCTTGCACATACCTGCTGCATTTCTGATGGTGACCATTCGGTTAATGGGGTTTTGCAGCTGGACACCTATTACAAATGAGTTATCTTGAATTCCACTCATTTTTCAGTTTTAAAAATTTTCGGTGATCTGTTGACTGTAACTTCAGAATTAAGGAAATAACTTAAAGTGGTTCACCTTTACATTTACTTTCACTGGGTTACAGAATGGCTAATTTTAAGCAACTTTTCAAATGGCCTTCATTTGTTCTTTTTTTATAGTTTTTGACTTATTCCCCTTTTTCTTCTTTCAAATTTGGGTGGGGGGGGGGGGGGGGGGGAGTCACTGGCCGCATCTAAAAAACAAATGCATGTAAGGCCACAAGATACCAGGGGTTTATTCAAATAACTTCCAAACTAAGGGCCAGATTTCATTCATCTGCTACACTGACAGTAAGAAATCAGTTCATTACTGTGTAGCTCATTTGAAAGGCGGTTGGCTCTGAGGCCCTGCTACCAGGAAAGGCAGCTTTTATCAGTCTGTGTATGGACAGTTTTACAATGGAATATGTCAAATCAGATAATGAATGGGTTACTGGCCAGTTTAGTATATAAGTCAAAATTAAGAGGAAGGTTATATAGGAGGTTCCCCTTTAAATTAGCTTTTAGTATGTTAGAGAATGGCTAATTCTAAGTAACTTTCCTTATAGTTTTTTTTTATTATTTGCCTTTTTTTTCTTCTTCTGACTCATTACAGCTTTCAAATAGGGGTCACTGACCCCATCTTAAAACAAATTCGCTGTAAACGTATTGTTGTTGAAACTTCTTATTATTCATCTTTCTATTCTTCATCTTTCTATTCAAGTCCTCTCCTATTCATATAGCCTGGTTGCTAGGGTATTTGAAAAGCTAGCAATTGCTAATTGCAAACTGGGGAGCTGTTGAATTGAAATTGTTTCAGAATAGCACTCTCTACACATGCTAAAAAGGTGAACCGGCAGGCAGTTTTGTCGGTAACTGTATATGCAAATGAGTCCAGCAGAAAAGAGTGCATTCATTGTGCGAAAAGTAGCAGGTGAGTGTATATCCATGCACTATATTGTCAAAAGTTATTGATAGTAAGTATACGTATGAATGTCCTTTGGCTTATAGGAATTGACAGCAGCCATTCATGTATGTATAGTACCTTGGTATCTTGCCACAAGCCTTAAAAGATGATCACCAAACTCCAGTATCAAACACAAGACAAGTTAATTAATTCTACAATATAAAATGTAATTCCTGAACCAGTTGCATTATTGGTGTGTAGGCAGCCATCTTAGGTTTAATTTTGCTTGGTCATGTGCTTTCAGAAAGAGCCAGCACTAGGATGGAACTGCTTTCTGGCAGGCTGTTGTTTCTCCTTCTCAATGCAACTGAATGTGTTGCAGTGGGACATGGGATTTTTAGATCTACCAGGGAGCTATATATAGAGTGATATAACTGTAACTTGCAGTACAGCGGTAAAGAGTGAATGAAGTTTATCAAAGCAAAAGTCACATGACTTGGGGCAGCTGGGAAATTGACAATATGTCTAGCCACATGTCAGATTTTAAAATTAAATACAAAAAAAAAATCTGAAGTTGATTTCAGTGCAGATTTCTGCTAGAGCAGCACTATTAACTGATGAGTTTAAACAAAAACAAGTTCCCATGACAGTATCCCTTTAACATTGCACATTCTTATATAAATTGACAACTGATGACAACATATGTCCCCTTCAGTTCTTGTTTACCTTGCACAGAAGGATAGACTACAACCTGGGTGTGAGGCATAGTGAATATTTTGCTTCCACCAATGTTTGCATATGCTCAATATCTGAGGCACTTGATACTCATTTGCTTTCAATCTGTAATAATAAAGTATTACATCATACTCAATGTTAACTAGGCAAGAATAAAACCAGGTTGACAAAAATAATCATATTCAGTTTTATTTTCTATCTTTAACTTTGCATTGTTAAGTCACAACATATTGCAAAAAGATCTCCTTTCTCCAAGTCTCAAGCAATCCAGAAAATGAACTAATAACAATGAACACCAAAACTGAAAGACTGTCAGAGCTAATAGATGTCTTGTATCATGAAGGGACCTAGACAGGTGTTTTTGAATCTGCTGGTTAATTCTACACTGACAAACACCAACTTGCATGTGGGTTTTATTTCTGCAGTTGTGTATTTAACGAAAATGTGTTTGTGTTCAGAGACTTTGATCCGTCAATATCTGTTTCAATGGATTTGTAATGTCTGTTTCTGTATGGGCAACTACAACCAAAGACAAAAATGCCCACAAACACTAAATTACTTACAGTAAGAAAGAGTCATGTTACTCTGGAAAATCTGATGCACATACATCAGTGGAAGTAAATCGTTTTGCATTAAAGCAGTGCTTAGGCTGAGCCACTTCTGATACAAGAAGGGCTCGCTCTCTAAACTTTGCACATGTTCTCTTTGTTAGTTGGACACTTCAACCATCTGATTCCATTTTGTTTTAACGTTTGTTGACTTTATCGCCTTCAGATCTGTAGACTGAGATGTGGTTACATTTGAAAGGGATGTATATATGTTTTATGTTCTTCTATTGTAGTCTTTCTTCTCTAGTTCCTTGCAGGATATACATAGGCAAGTTAAATGCAATTACCAAAAACAATGACATAATATAACACTGCCATGTGTGTTGTGCATGCGTTTCTGAAATGAATTTTTGGTTAACATCATCAAGACATGAACTTTATTTCAGTTTAAGGGATGTGATACCAGTAGAGACTAAAATCGCACTGGAGCTAAATTAGAAACCCAGCTTTGATGGTTAATTTATCCTACAATCCTTGCTAATACTGGATTGTATTTGAGTAATATCATTGCATATAATCTGGGTTTTGACCGTGTTGGAAATGTGTCTTAAAAACTCAATTCACCTGCAAGAATTAATTCATTGATTTCATGAATGTGCAGGATTTCAGCCAAACTGAACATTTAAATGAATGCCCTTTACACAGTTTAAAGGAATACTGTTGTGTCTGGACTTGGACCCATCTGGTTTTCTATATTTCCTTGGCGTGCTGAAGTCCTTCTTTTGCTATTGATAAGTGACAGACGTAACGCTGCTTTGTTGGCCAGGAATGGCAAAAAAGAGAGATTATACCACAGCCTGCCTGAAGGCTCCAATAACTTTTTTTATGACATTTTATTCTCACCCTTAATTATAGAGTTGTATAAAAAAAACTGGCTTGTTACAAGTAGAAACCTAAGGAAAAAAATCAAATCATTTGATAAAGTGTGATCAGTTATAGCAAACTGTTATTTGAAATTGATTATAAGGGCTCTTACACACAAGCGTCTGAAGCTGCGCTTCCCTGCGTTTTATGCACAGGGGAACGAAGGAGTAGACGCATTCAATTTTTTTCAATGGGGCTGTACTCACACATGCGCATGTAGGCGCCGAACGCAGGAAAAATGCAGCATGTTGCATCTCAACCTGCATTCGGCACCTGCATGTGAGTACAGCCCCATTGAAAAAAAATTAATGCGTCTACTCCTTATGCAGCTGAACGCATAAAACCGGAGCGCAGCTTCAGACGCTCTTGTGTAAAAGCCCTAAAAGGGAAATAGTCCTTAACCCCCACCCCCCAAAAAAAGGACTTTACCTGGTAGGCAGTTCAATCAATATCAATGAAGACCACATACACTTTCCAGGAAGATTGACTGTTGATTTTTCCTTTAGATGTTGTACAACCCCTTCAGACTATATGTGGGATAGGGTCATTTTCTTTATCGGCCACTTGGGTAATAGTGCCTTTTAACATATAAAGCATATTTACTTTTTCTTCAAAGAGTTTAAAATTCTCATTGCTCCTTGTGTCTCTCTCTTTCTCCCTCTATAAATCTCTAATGCAATTAAACATAACGTTAGTACTCAAATTCAAACAACTGCATAACTGTGAAGATACAAAAAATTGAAAATAAATATTCATTACTGTTACAAGGTGTACTTAAACACACACACAGAAAGCTCTTCGCCAGGTGAATTTTAGCCAGCACTACGCAAATTCACTAAGATGCGAATTTGCGCTCAGGGCGGCGAATGTTAGCGAAGTAGCACTACCGTTTGTTCGTCAGACAGAGCGCAGTTACGCTAGCTATACCTAATTTGCATACGGTGGGAACTTAAGCGTAAAATAGAAGTATATGTTACAGCCACTACATTCCACTACACAAGCCCAGGAAACCTTTAATAAATTATATAAAGTTGTCCTATTGCCCTACATGTGCCCCCTGTATAGTTGTGTTGCCATATGTTAGGAAATGTAGGGGGGAAGAAGGGTAACCCCCCAAAAATATTATCGATCTTTTTCAGACGATCACCCTCCTATGCTAAAATACGCCAGCGTTTTTTTTGGGAAAAAATGTTACTTTTTTTTTCAACCTCCTATCTATTGTATTGAACTTCGCCTGGTCTAGCGCAAGTGCTAACATTGAGGAAAATGTTCATCTTAGTGAATTTGCGAAGTTACGATCCTTCGTCAGTGTGCAACTTCGCCTGGCGTAAGGGTGCAAAGTTGCGCAAGTCTATCTACTTCGCTAGCGAAAATTCGCCAGAGTCCGTGTAATAGTATGAATTAAGTATTTCCTTGAAAGTCAGGAAGGCAATTAACATATTCAAACAGTTCAACGGACCTCTTCCATTGACTTGTAAATGAACTGGCAGGTTTTAGGTGGCAAATATTTAAATTAGAACTGTTTCATGGTCAAGGTGTGATAAATCTCACCTTCAAATTTAAATTTGAATTGGAGGGTTAAAATTTGAATATGTGAATTTTGACACCAAAAAAAAAAAAAAGTGAAAATTCGAACACAAATGTACTATTCGACCCCTATTCAACAGCAAAAAGCTACTAGTTGTTGGTGAGCAGATTCTTGCATGTAAAAAAGTAGCTTCTACCCACAATTTGGCAAAATAGGGAATGACTAACTGTTGTAGGTACATCATTTTTGCAAATTTTACAAACTCATGTTTTTCAACAAAATAGGGCTCAATCATAGCAGACTATGCAGTGTACAAAAAAGTCTGTAAACATTCATTTTTGCAGACTGTGTGGTGCATTGTGCTCTTTGTTTGAGAGCACAGAGACCTGCAGCTCCCTTCACTAATACAGTGTATTAGCCAAGGGCAGGCAGGGGGAAGCATGGAGGCACTAGCCCCTACCTTGTGCGTCAGATACCGGCTATAAATTTTTTTGCAATTATGACACTTTTACATTTTCACATTAAGAACCATGTTCTTACTAGCATTATGGCCACTGCAACAAAAGAAGTAGATACCAACTAATTTGGAAGATATTAATCAATGTATCATTTGTCAGGCTCATGTACCTTTTAACTAGTTAAAGAGAGCTCACAGACATACCCAAGCTCTCTGAAACAATTACACTCCATATGTTCTCCATAGGTATGTTGTACTAGCAACATGGTCGCTCCACCAAAAGATGTAAATTCCAACTGATTGGGAAGATATTCACCAAGCGTATCACTTAAGGTCAGAGATTCAGTTTAAATATGGCTAATGTGAGCACATCAAGTTTGATTTAAGCCTGATTTGTTCAGTGCATTACAGGTTAATGATATAGGAAGCTCAAAATGAATCAAGAATTGCTTGTTCTTAGGTTGGGCATTAGATCTTTGTTTTATTCTCTCAATATTCAAGTTTATTTGAGATGTCAGCTCTCTTTAATTTGCTGAAAACTGTATGAAATTCTTGGGATTCAATAAAATTACCATGAACTTCAAGCATAATTCCTTGGTTTGAACTAGACTGAAATGAACCTATAGGAGATATTCCTCAAATACAGTCAGATTTGAGGAAATTAAATATTAGTTGATCAATAGAGAACAATGAATAAAGTAATGTGATGTTGAATAGGTTCTCCAAATAGTAAAAAATATAATATATACCATTACCAGAGGGGCCTTATTCGGAATTAAAGAAATGTTAAAAAAATAAAATTTTTAACAATGAGCTACATTTACTGTAAATTTATAATTACCTGGCAAAACAAAGCAACATATTTATTATCAAAAACATCATATTAATAGCTGGAAAATGTGTAATTGAATCAAGCCTTTCCATGAGTACTATAGTTTCAGAGGTGACAAATTGTCAGACAGGTATTTTATAGTGGTGTTTTAATTACAATTGAGTAAAACTGCCTGTTTCGATGGACGATGGTTCTTTAATGAGATGGAAAGTTTTATTAAATGGCAACTAAATTCCAGGTCCAAAGGTAGAAAGGAACAGCCATAATCTACCAGTATATTTTAATACAGGTATTGTAAGATCTATTATACACAATACTCGGGACCTGGGGTTTTCCGGATAAGGGTCTTTCTTTAACCATACCTCAAATCTGCTAAAAAGTATTTAAACATTAAGGGGTTACTGTATTTATCAAAATCCCCAAGTTTCTCACTATTTTCTTAAAATCACTTCAACCAAACTCCTGTGCACATTTTTAACGTATTTATCAATGAATTTAAAACATTTTTGGTGTGGGAAAAGACTCAAGAAAACCAAGAAAAAATCCAAATCATTTGTTTTTTTCATATTTGATGCCCAAAAAACGCAGATTTTTTGGGATTATGAAACCCAGTTCAGATCATGATATCTTCCTATTGTAAACGGGACATCTGCCATTAATTTCTATTTTCTACTTTTTCATTTGGACATTAGATCTTGAAATGGGTCAACAGACCTCTGCCATTCACTTCTATATGAACTAGGCAGGTTTTAAAGGGATCCTGTTTTTTTTCCCCCAAAATGCATGAGTTAAAAGTGCTGTTCTAGAAGAATTCTATATTGAAATCCATTCCCCAAAAGAGCAAACAGATTTTTTTATATTTCATTTTGAAATCTGACACGGGGCTAGACATTTTGTCAATTTCCCAGCTGCCCCATGTCATGTGACTTGTGCTCTGATAAACTTCAATCACTCTTTACTGCTGTACTGCAAGTTGGAGTGATATCACCCCCTCCCTTTCCCCCACCCAGCAGCCTAACAACAGAACAATGGGAAGGTAACCAGATAGCAGTTCCCTAACACAAGATAACAGCTGCCTGGTAGATCTAAGAACAGCACTCAATAGTAAAATCCATGTCCCACTGCGTACTATTCAGTTACATTGAGAAGGAAAAACAACAGCCTGCCAGAAAGCAGTTCCCTCCTAAAGTGCTGGCACAAGTCACATGACCGCGGCAGCTGGGAAATTGACAAAATGGCTAGCCCCATGTCAGATTTCAAAACTGAATATAAAAAACGCTGTCTACTCTTTTGAGAAATGGGTTTCAGAGCAGCACTATTAACATGATGCGTTTAAAAAAAGAAAACGTTTTCACATGACAGTTTCCCTTTAAGTGGCAACAAATTTGAATTTGATTCAAGTTTGGATTCCCAATTCAAATTTGTGAGTTTTGACCAAAAATTCAACTCAACAACGAATTTAAATTCCAAATTCAAATATGAATTTACCATTCAAACCTTAAGAAATCTGCCCCTTAATATCTTTATTAAGGGGAGATATTAGGAGAAAATGCCAAAGAACATATTTGGGAATTTAAAATTGACAAGAAGCCGCCAAATACTATACTGTTAGACAAAACTAGTTAAAACAGAAAAAAAATATTGCAGTTTGTTTATGTGAAATTTTAATGGAAAAACTTCATAGAAAATATTTCATATCCTTTTACATTTAAAACACAAATGTATATACATGATGGATTGTAAAACGCCAGATTTCTGTACGTAGAATCATGCACATGTATTCCAATGCTTGTCACATTCTTGTACCACAACATCTACAGCATTCAAGCTAACGTATCGCTATCCTTGAGATTTTTTATCTCAATACATTAAACAGCCGATGAACAACAAACCTATAAAAAGACCACTGTGTGTGTGTGTGCGCGCATGTCCTGCAAAAATGATCCATAGAATTGATAATGGGAAATGCCTAAATGTTTTACCTATGGTATAGGAAGTGTATTGAGATAAACAGAGGTTTTTGAATAACCCTTAACTTGAAAGAAACAGAAACGCTATTTTCAATGTTGCGCAGTCTTCCATCTATATTATGCCTTTAATTTGACTAGGCCCTTTAGAAACAATCATTTGTCGAAGCATAATCGTAGGTTGTTTTAGATACAATGCAGGTTTCCTTGTATTGTTTTTGTTTTAATTGTATCTCAGTGCATTTCATTTTAGGTTTCCAGACCATGTTTTAGCAAAAATCTATTCAGCTCTTTCATATATGAGTATGTTAACAAAAAAAGGCAATCAGAATTGGCATGGCAAAGCAGTGAGACCAATAGTATAGTGCCCAGTGTGGAGAAAACAGTGATATACATCTGTGAGAGGATTCATAGAACCATCCTTTGACTTGTAAAGATGTATACAGTATATTTAGGAAGGTTTCTAACAAATAAAGGTACAAATTCATATCAAAAGGAATGGGTTCATTGATTCTAAAATTTGATGGTAAATTCCACATAATGGAGACAATTTAGAATAGATGTTTTTGCAGAACTGTGGAATATATATGTTTGCATGCATTGACTTGCCTGTGATAAATATTTATAATCCGTTGGGTTCATTATGCTGTATTGCGTGAAGCAGATTGTAACTATACTGCACAAGGAGAAAGGTATGTACAGTAGTGTCACATACTGTTTTGAAAGATTTCAAACTTGCCATGTTCCTTTATGGTGATGCAACCAATCTGACCCAATTCCTATTCACAATGTAATGGTGAAGCCTTCCCCAACTGACAGAAAGAACCACTTAAACTATTGCAAATTGGAGTTTCATGAATAATATTTATAAAGAAGAAGAAGAAAAAAAAAAAGAGTAATTTCATATATACATACATACATAGCGTTAAAATGGGAAGCACAATACAAGGAGACTCTAAATATGCCTCCAATAGGAATCTCTATACACTATAAGCAAGAGTACACATGCATAAAGTAAACATCCAGCACTGCACGAATATCCGTTTCAATTCAGCATATTAAAATGTAGTAGTGCCTTAAAACTGTAACGACTTTTCTTATAAACCAATAAAATTCTGTAAAATTTGAGACCCTTTTAAGCAGAACTCTTCTCAATTTTATGAGCCATTACAAGTAAACATTTCAAATATCTAAAAAAACAAAGTCTGCTTCACTTATCTAGTCTGTTTTATTAAGCAATAAATAAAGTTCCAGGGGTTTTAAAGATGATACTAAAAAGGGTAATGCGGAATTTACAGCATCTGAATCATTAACATGATTTTTTTTTTAACATGCCCTGTTTCTACAAAACGCTCAAAATTAATATTAAAAAAATCTCTATATTAAACTTAAAAGTAGAAGCTTTAAAGATATTATTTTCTAGGTTTAAAATGTTTCACTTCAGTAACAGAAGCAGCAAAGATTAATAGATTTGTAAAGTGGTACCATGTAGACCTCATGTAAAAAGTCAATGCAGAATTCAAAGTAGAGACTTGTGAAAAGCTGGACTTAACTCAAGCACTTACACATTCCAGACTATACATAAGGCCGGATAACTACATTAATACAACAAAATACCTAATTTAAATACAATGCATTTGCTCCTACCTTAAGTTTTCGGGACACCTAGAATTGCTTTATGGTTCTTACCATATTTTTGCTTTCAACTACAAAATCTATTTTTAATATAGAATTATAAACAGTATTTTTTTTTAGGTGCTTGCTGAAAATGTAGGAGACAGTCCAGACTAAGTACAATGAAGTTAAACCCATGCATGTCTCAATGCCCATTGACGAGAACTGAGTTAATGCATGCTTAGGCCCAGGCCCAGGCCCAGTTTATTTGCATGTTGCGTTTCTTCCAATGGTCTTTTTAGGAATTCTTCTGTGGAATCTTTATAGTCACAGTTTTAGCCTCAGTGTATTCCCTCAGCCCATACTCTCCCCTAAAAAAAAAAAAAAAATTGTAGTTGACAGGGATACTTTCTAACACATTTTATTTGCTTTGTTTTTAACCCCAAAGGAGAAGAAAAAAACTAATTTAATAAGACTAGATCCGTTTTGTTATAGTTTGTTCACAATAACAATCAACATATAAGGAAAAGAGTGTGTAAGTCTAACTATTCTTAAATTCTAAAGGCAGTTACTGCTCTGTGATGATGCTATGGGTTAATTATTCAGAAAATATCCACAGCTGCTTAGGCCTGAGTGCAGAATCCAGATCTAGAATAGTCTTTTTCATCTTTTCGCACAAAATTATTACATGCAGTAATAATCACTAATTAAGCTTGACTCATCTAAAACATCTCTAGGGATAAAAAGACCAGAAGGAGGTTTTGGGAGTCAGCCAGTATTAAATATTATGCACATTTGTAAAAGGGCCTCAAAAATTTGCAGCCAGAATGCATGTTCATAGACACTTAGGGCCAGATTTACTAAGGGTCGAATTCCGAGGTTTAAATCAACCCTCGAATTTTTATCGAATTAAAACCCCTTAAATTCAATGGGTTTTAACGCAATTCAATTTTTCTAAAGATCGAATATGAAAAATTCAATCGATCGATAAAAACGCTTGAATTGATCGATTCGAATGATTTTAAAGCATTCGATCGAATTTTTATTATTCAATCAAAAAAAACTTCCCATAGGGATATATAGCAATTCGGTAGGTTTTATCTGCGAATTATTATATCTAATATTTTTTAAAGGGCCAGTACTTCGACAATCGAATTTGAATTTTCAAATTTTGGGCTATTCGATAGTCGAATAAGCCCAAAATTAAATTCGAATTTGATTTGAATTTTCACTTAGAATCAATTCGAACCTTAGTAAATCTGCCCATAAGTAACACCAATTCTACAAGGAGTTTAGATTGAATTAAGTAAAAAGCAAGTAGTCTTGGCTTGCATTTGTAAACAAAAATACACCTTAAATAGATTAAATAAAAAAAACTTACATTTCTCTTCCATTGCCAGACTTTTTGTAGCCTCCAAATGGACTTTGAGCATTCAGAGAATTGTAACAGTTTATCCTGTGGCAAAAAGCAAAATCAAACAAAATACAATTCATTTAAAAGGTTTCATAAATAGTAAGAATCCTCCATATACCCATGGAATAACACTCTACTACTAAGCTGAACATCTGAAGGCTTGCAGGTTGGATGCAGTCCACCCTCTTTTTTATTTTTTTTTATTGCCCACAGCTTCATTGTGCGTTCCATAGGCTTATGGAGATGATATCAGTACATATGTTATTGCAATTAAATAGAAAGTTTTGTAACAAACAATGTATTATTACTATCTACTATGGGGTTCTCCAAATTATCTTATCTAGCAATTTCTATATATTTTGATTGCCCTTCCAGACTATAGCTGTGAAATAGTTACATTAAAAAAAAACCTTATAGTACTACACATTTCTACTAGTAATGATTCCTTCACTCTTACCCTGTCTTTCCAGTTAGTATTGCTAGCTTATTATTTCTGATACGTGCAGCTTTTCTGCTGTAGTACCCTGTATATAAGTAAAGAACCAAGTACAATATATTTGCAAGGGATACTCAAGTTTATGCCTTGCAGCTCACTTGCCACAGTATTTAGTTATGTCAAACACCCATTGCACTAATTTAATTAGTATATTAAGCCTAAAAACCTACATACATTTGCAGATTTTAAACAGCTCTGCAGGCCAATGGCAAAACTGCATTACATTCAATATTCTAAAAATTACGTAATCTGCTTTTTAATTAGACTGCATTGCAAATAATGTACTTTTTCCTGAATTTAGAAAGGCTCATTTGAATTTGCATGTTCAAAAAAGGCCCCAAGGCAGAACATTCCAGCACTGCTCATTCATTACAAGGAAAGAAATAAAAGTTATTAAATGCTGATATATTACATGGTGTAACATAAAAAAAGTTTTATATAGAGCACAGATATATAATTATAATTTTATCTAAATCTATGTTTCAGCTATTATTAAATTACCAATGGGACTTTGCCAAAGTAAAATCTAGGCATGTACTGTATTTTGCAGAGGCCCAATAGCCTTCATCACTATGGAAATCATCATTAATTCCCTCTGTTGTTTACAAATCTATAGCAAATATTATAAACTAGGTTACAAACTTATTTTTTATTCCAAAGTGTGCCATGTTTTATTTTACAGAACATTCAGCATAATTTAACTGCATGGACTCAGCAATTTATTGGAGGCCTCAATGGCACCAACATTAATATGCTCTGATTATATTTATCCTTCCTAATAATGAAACTAAGGTTGTCACTGAACATTCCCTACACAATATATCCTTACCAAACAGTTCCAGCTTGCATTGCTGAAGAAACAGTCAGGGCTTTGTTGATATCATTGGTGAAAACAGCTGCTACTAGACCATAATCAGAATTGTTGGCTCTTTCAATAACTTCCTCAACAGTTTTAAACCTTAATATTTGTTGAACAGGTCCAAAAATCTAAAAAATAAATACATTTCATTAAATGCCTTTATATTTTTAAATAATCTATTTAACAAAAATAGAACAACATTTTTAAAATCTAATACTACAGTAGTTGAACGCAAACACAGGAATATGATAGTAAACTGTACAACCATTAACAATGGGAAAACTGTAAAAGTCAGGATACTGATATCCAGGAACAAAACCATCATAGTGCATGACAAGGAGGTACTATCTGGTGCTCTATAAAGTATATATGATATTACAAACCCTTTGAAAGACAAAAAACAGCTATCTTTGTAATTAAACAAAAGCCAGACATTTATCCGTGCCATATGCAGCAATACAGCCAATGACTGAAAGGGTGGCAAAACTCAATTTCACATTGATTTAACTTTTTGAGAAGTCTAAACATCACTATACAAATAAGATTATATTATAGACTGACCTCTTCTCTGGCAATTCGCATATCATCAACTACATTGGAGAAAACCGTTGGTTCTATAAAATATCCTTTTCTTCCCAATGCTTTTCCACCGCATTCCAGCTTGGCTCCTTCAGCTATTCCACTCTGAATAAGTTCCAGTATTTTGTTGTATTGCTTCTTATCAGTCTAGAAGAAAAGCAATGTTATTTTTTGTGTGATGACTATAAAAAGTTACATGGTCTTCGATAGGAATGATCTCAGACAATTGTCAACAATTAAAGATGTTTTACAAAATATCCAAGAAAGTTCAATTATTTTGATGGGGAGCAACAATTTGCAGGAATATTAACATATCTGTGGGGTAAGAAGGAACCTGACCAGGTATATTGTAACATTTTGTATTACTCAATAGTTACTTGCACACAGAACACTGGTGCATAGTAGTGCCTTTATAAAAATGCTCTACCAGACACCCCTTTCCTCAGAACCGAATACTGTCAGATGGTCAGAGATACTTCGTATAGCAAAAGCATCCCCCCAAAATGTGAACTGGGAAATGAAGTGTATATTTAAACATTGCAAATATTTTGGTTAGCATTATGAATCAAAAAATTTTTTTTATGTTAGGCATTTTCTTTTACCAAGAAAAAACAATGCATGTTGCAACAATAATTTAAAAAAAGCCAGGGGGCTGTTGATATACTAGTTAATGATTGTTGTGGGGCTTATAAAATGTGCCACTTCAGATGCAGTTACTGCATTGTTAACATGGGATGTTCATTAATTAGACAGAATTTATTTATGTTGGGTTGATATTAGTGATACACATCTGTAAATTTCAGATAAATATGAATAACAAGTAGGGAATGCTCAATGCTTAAATGTGGGTGAATAATAAATTGTCACTCTTAGCATAATTAACACAGCAGTATCTGAACAAAATACTGTATATCGCCTATATTTTTCTAGGGCTTTAAAGGTGTATAATGTTAAAGGGATACTGTCATGGGAAAACGTTTTTTTTAAATGCATCAGTTAATAGTGCTGCTCCAATAGACTTCTGCACTGAAATCCATTTCTCGAAAGAGCAAACAGATTTTTTTATATTCAGTTTTGACATGGGGCTAGACATTTGGTCAATTTCCCAGCTGCCCCGGTCATGTGACTTGTGCCAGCACTTTAGGAGGGAATTGCTTTCTGGCAGGCTGTTGTTTTTCCTTCTCAATGTAACTGAATAGTACGCAGTGGTTTTACTTTTGAGTGTTGTTCCTAGATCTACCAGGCAGCTTTTATCTTGTGTTAGGGAGATGTTATCTGGTTACGTTCCCATTGTTCTTTTGTTAGGCTGCTGTTGGGGGAAAGGGAGGGGGTGATATCACTCCAACTTGCAGTACAGCAGTAAAGAGTGATTGAAGTTTATCAGAGCACAAGTCACAGCTGGGAAATTGACAAAATGTCTAGCCCCATGTCAAATGTCAAAATGAAGTATAAAAAAATCTGTTTGCTCTTTTGAGAAATGGATTTCAATGCAGAATTCTTCTGGAACAGCACTATTAACTGATGCATTTTGATAGAAAAAATGTTTTCCCATGACAGGATCCCTTTAAGGGTTTGACTATATTGAGGATTTAAATCACAAAAATGGGTATTTAAAGTTAGTCTGCGGTGAAACTGGGATTTTTTTCTTTTTCACTCAGAGGAATAATACCTGGGGACCTTGCTCTGTAGTGGGATCAAAAGGACTGCCAACTATTCTTCTCTTTGCACGTTCAACACTTCTCTGAACAAACACCTCATAAATGGAATCTTCTACAAACGTCCGTGAGCCAGCGGTACAGCACTGTCCTTGGTTAAAGAAGACACCTTGGTGTGCTTGCTCAACTGCATAGTCCACTATAAGAGAAGCAACAAAAAATAGTGAAGAGGAAAATAAAAGAAAAGTCATAAACAGATTTGGTTAAGATAAAAAGTATTTTATTTAGGTGATATTAATTGCATGCCCCCAGAGAGCTTATTTTATTTAGGAAACAATAACATTGAACTTTATACTCCTGCATGTTTATCTTATTTGACCTACCTGAGATTAATCCATAAAACTGGGGTCTTTACAAAGACCAAGACACAATTCTTTGCAGTCTAATTAAGCAGGACACTGGAGAACTTACCCTCAACAGCCTCAGCTTTCAACGGCAAACTTCACATTTGCATACATTTCACATACATAGTGCCCATTGCCATAGCAATGCTTGTATCAGGTGAAGGAGACATGTTTGAGATGAAATAATTTAGTGGATGAATAGAGCGAAGGGCTAGGTATCATATGTGGGAAGTATAAAAAAAATACAGGCTTTCTTCGTCCTTTAAGACTTGTATACGGGACATTTTTTTTAACTTTCGGACACTCACATTGCAGTGAGTCTCTCTAGGGTAAAATGTAAATTATAGACATAACAGTGCATGGAAAGTGGGGCTGTGGGTTTTTATTTTGACTAGGATTCAACTTAAAAAAATAAATAAGTTTGTTGCCCTTAGACTTCAATGTATTTGGAAATTTTTTGTAATTTTGCGCAAGCTCCATTTAAATGTGTTTCACCTGTACATTTTTAGATTTCAACATTTGACCGATTAAAAACATATTTTAATATTTGAAGGTTTTAGTTCACTCATGCTTTGGTTTAATTAAAAGTGTATATATAGCAACAAGCATATGAAACAATTTTAAAATGGAAAGGCAACCAAACTCACAATCTGCATCAGCAAAAATGATGTTGGGGCTCTTTCCTCCTAATTCAAGAGTCACTCTCTTCAAATTGCTTCTGCCAGCTGCTTCTTGAATAAGCATTCCAACCTGAAAGGACATCAGTAAAAAGATCAGATTTAGATTCTGCTAAAATTAAGTAGCAGCAGGCAACATTTTGATTGTTAACAGTATTATTTTAACTGGCACAATTAATTATGTAGTGTACTGTATCTCTATAACCCACACATGACCCAGATATAGGATAATCAGTTTTTTGGATTTAATTTCTGTACAAGGATAAGGTTGCACACCACCAATTTTGATTTAAACTTTGCATATGTACATATATTGATAAAAAGTGTAAACCTGATATAGAAGTTTTATACTAGAGTTTGTTTGGGTAGTTTTTTTTTTTCTTTTAAAGTTCTCAGCGCATGGAGCTCTGCTAACCTGGTTTGCTGTGCCATCATTCAATTTGATTAAATGCCCATAAATTAGTGAAAAAGATCGAAGACGATGTCTGTATTGCCAGGCAATTTGGAGCAATTTTAAAAAGCGCGCCGCTCCGTGTGGATACGCGCCGGCGTTTTCAAGCAACGCCGGTGCGCTTAGTGAAGTGGCTATTCGGGGAGGTTCGGGGGCTACAAGTCGCGGCGAGAAGTCGCCAGGCGATAAAATGCACCCGAATCTCCCCGTCTGGCCTAGCCCTTACAATAGCTTTCTTAAATAGGGAGATGCCAACCAAATTAACTTTTAGCATTGATATTTATAGACAATGTATCATTTGTTTGTCTTTCTTTTAGGAAGAAATGTAGTATGAAATACTAGGAACAATAACTAATTTTTTGCTCAGGTCATTCTTACATTTTCCTAGCTGTTCATGTATTAGGCTATATAAATCTTAAATTGATACTGACACTAAAAAATGAATTTTAACATATGAATGTACCATTAAATGTTACCTATAGGTCATGTTGATCATTTTTTGCTGAGAGGTTTGTTTTTGTATAATTGTTAGTTGAAGTTCCTAAGCCTGACTCTCTGACACTCTGACTTTGCCAACCTGACTGTCCCATCTCAGTCTGTTAGTTACAGTTTCTAATGATAACGGTCTCCTCCTGCACAAATATGGCAGCCCCCTCATACAGGAACAGACAGGTAATGTAAAAGCATCATGCAAATACTTTATGGCAAAGTTAGAAGTAGCTTTGAGAGCCAATATTATAATAGATGGAACAAAGAGTTTAATTTCAGGTGTCAGTATCTCTTTAAACAAACAACTATATACCCATAAAACATGCCCAAAATCACAAAACGTCATGGAAAACTGTATTGCATACATAAACCTTATAAAAATGAATGCTGTTTAGGAAAAATTATTAAATTATAGCATTCGGTTTACTTTCTAAATCATGTTCTAAATTCTTCAGCTTGTTCACTGCTGTTCTACAGTCCAACCACAGTCCTTTAAATAAAGGGGACTGAAAAGTAAGATTATACTGGATAAAACTTTGACTTCCTTCCCAGCCTGTTGAGATTATTCTGTAATTGTATGTAGTACAAAATGAATATATTAGTGCACTTCCAAATTTAAGTTGAATGTTCTAAAACTATGTTCTAGTCATATAATATGAGAATCACATTGTTTAGTTGTGTCTATGCAATATCCTGAATACTGTTTAATATTGTTCCATAAATCTCAGCTGTTTATTTCCATGTCTGTAGACATTCTAACAAAATGACCTCTTAATACACAATTTCCAATACTGGAAAGCCATCAGAGGTGATGGAAAAAGCAAGTCTCCATGCCTTTAGATAATATACAGGCTAAAATTTGTGCTGCTTTCTTAAAGGAAAACTATACCTCCCAAATAATGTAGGTCTCTATAAAAATATATTGCATAAAACAGCTGATGTGTAAAACCCTGCTTCATGTAAATAAACCATTTTTATAATATTAGGGATGCACCAAATCCAGAATTTGGCCATTTTCAGCAGGATTCGGCCGAATCCTTGTGTCTAGCCGAACCTAATCTGAATCCTTAAAATCATGTGACTTTTTGTTACAAAACAAAGGAAGTAAAATAATTTTTAGCCGCACATTTTACCCTCCCCATCGCTAATTTGCATATTCAAATTATGGTTTGGATTTAGATCAGTGACCACTTTTCTTAATGTGCATGACGTCACACGCGCACATGCGCAGAAACTGTCATGGCGGCTCGCACCGAGAGCTCCATCCCGGCTGGCGCTGGCAATTGTTTTCAATTGTTTGGTTGGTTGGGGGTAACTGTTTTGCACGATAGGTGCCCTTTAATTTGATATAAACAATCTGTTTCTTAAGTATTCATTTTGGGGGTAAAGCTTTCCTTTAACAAATGGTATCATATGCTTAGCAGGGCAGCAAATACCTGAAAAGGATATTGTACCAATTGTACCCCCATGAGGGATAAATAAAGTGACTGATGATTTTCAAGTCTGGTTGCTACTTAAAGTTTGTTCATTTCAGTGATCAGAGTTTTTTTTGTACAATATAATAGCTATTTAAAACTTCAACTTGTAAGACATGCCTTCAAGCTTTCCTCCTGCCGACTCTCTTTAACTAAGCTATTTTAAAAATCTAGTGTAAACAGCTTATTAGTTAGGCGGAATGCTGATGTCTATAGCAAGCAACATGACATTAATTTCACTTAAGAAATAAAAGGAAAATCTTGCTGAGTAAATTGGAATCCGTAATAATACAGCTGTTTTTTACATTAAACAGTTATGATTCGATGACTCTGTTTGCATCTGCTTGAGTAATGATGGCATCATGATTTGTAACAAAGAAAACACTATGTCAAGCAAAACAAGGTTCTCAAAAACAAAGAAAATGTGTAGGGCCTTGGCCCAATATTACACAGTGTAGATAGATTTGCTATGCTCTCAGTTTAGTCTAGAATGGAGATGTTGTTCAACTCTTTTATTGACACTGGGTGTGCAGAACAGAATTTTAATAAGTCACCACAAATATCTTGGCCAAAATGTTTGAAACAGCAATGCTCATTATAAGGTTCTGTCATTATAAAGCTTTCACATCAAACTCGTTAAGCCGACAACAATAGGATACTCAAGTACTAGTGTGTACCATAAGGATAAATGTGTTTAAAATGTTTGCGGATTTAGGATGAGAAGGATCCATGAGCCTTAACATAGGCCCATTGGTTTTGCAAAAATAAAAAAATAATAATTTACAGTGAAAGCAGAGTTCAATGGAAGGATTACAATTCCAACTGAAGATGAAAGTGAGAAAACAATAAACGAGAATAATTAATATTTTTGTTTTGGATAGCAATTTCTGTTGTGCTGAAGGGGTTGAGTTGTGCATCCTTTAATTATTTTTTTATAAAAATAGCTTACCTTGGCAAAAACAGACTTTACAAACTAATTAAACAGCATATAATTTAGTTTTAACCAGTGTTCCATAAAGATTATTCAAAGCTTTGGCAAGATAAATACCAATTTATATGCCTCATGGCTAATATAGAAGTTCATTGGTTTACCCAGCTAATTGAATTAAACCTCTAAAAGCTCTGTACAATGGTAAATACAAGTATAGAGGTCATGACAAAAGAGATCATATTCTCTGCCTGAAAGCATTTTCCTCATTTATTGAAATTAAAACCTTAGATTTACAAATTGTTGTTACAGTGGGTATATTTAAGATTTGATAATGTTGACTTGCTTTTATAAGTGTCTGCTGTGACAGGAAATATGGAACTGTTTATACTCTGTTTGCATTAAGAATTGACATCTGGTCTTGCTTAGAATTTTAGAGACCCTCTTTTTCACATTAGTGGTGCTTTTCACTTCCTATTAGCCAGGCTTTTAAAAGTCAGCTCCTTAGTTGGTATTAAATCAACATCTTTTGATCTAACAACTGTTAGCTCATTAAAAATTAGGAGAAAAAAAAAATCTATGGATGGGTTTAAAATAGGATCACTACCAACTAAAATGCACCTACTGTATGAAGGACCCTGCTTTGTGTTCACATTTGCCTCATATCTAACAGAGAAAGTGCCACATACAACAAACTTAATATGTATTTGTTTGTATGAGTTGAGAGGGAATAATATGTGTGAGGTTTTTAGTCCTTTGGGTTAAAAAAAAAGTTTGCTATTATCTCTCTGACTGATTTTCTGTGGTCATTGATTTTGGAAACAATGGAAATTATTGTAATATATTATAAGAAAGCATACAAAAGTATAGAATTCACTGGTAAGGAGTATGGTCAACATTTTATATTCTGGCAGAGTGAATGCATGCACTTACATAAATTCAGGAACATATTCTGCTTGTTTTGGAAAACCTGGAGTTTGCATGAGTTTAGTAGCAAAGTTATTGCTAAGAAGGCATGAGATTATGTGACACCGAATATACACAAATGTGGCTGTGATTATTGGTTTCCATGATACAATCTGTCTTTAAGCAAGAAAAAAGTTCTTTAGTGGAATGAATTTCTAGGAGTGGAGTCACTCTTTTGATAAGCATCCATAAATCTGCAACAATACCTGGGTGACAGGATTTCAAACAAGAGATAATTGTGT
>CM044436.1:45671120-45726598 GCA_024363595.1 Xenopus borealis
TTAAACGCCAGGCGACAGAATCTCCCCGAATCTCCCTGTCTGTCCCCAGCCTAAAAGCCATTCTAACCCTTTTGTGTCAAGTTAGATTGCATGTTATCAGGCCAAATCACTCTGGTTTGTGTAGTGATTATGATTTAAAAAGAGTAAACACAGTTGTCTGACAATAAATGGCTTCAGCCAACCACTAACCATGAGTGAAAGAAAAGTTTTTGTGTTATCATTCATATTCTCTGAAAAATGGTTAAGAAATCATAAATTCTGCTAGGGTATGTAAACTTATGAGCACAACGTGAAGAATACAAGAGGTATTCAAATTATTTATCCTCTTAAAGGGAATAATTAAATTTTACAAAGTCTGAGCTTATGTGAGCTTTCTGCAATATTTTTGGCTAATTTGGCTAAGCAGATGACATTGACATTCTAGTCTGGGTTTATTTAAAAAAATTGTACCAGAATTAAAATTTTCTAAGGTTTAAACTACAAATTTAAGAAAAATGTGGATGTGAGCCCCATGAAAATCCAGCATGTTCAATTTAAAGCAAAAGAGGTCTTTTTTCTGATATTTAGAAAAATGAATTTAAGTATATTTTTTTCCTACCAAATATGTTAGAGAGGGAACTAGGATTTTATGGTTGATTGGTCTCCTAGAAGTATACTAAATATACTTTTGCCTTTAATGTTTCAGGAAGGTTATAGCACCCTAAATTAGAATGATGTAATATAAGTTGCCGGAGCCTGCTTATGTCAACATATATCCTTAGTGAATATGGAAGACAGATTATTATGTTGTACAAGGGCACTGAAATATTTAGATTATAGCCTGTTACACACAAGGAAAAACTTTTAGTTTTAGTCTAAATATGTATGCATCAAACACGCTGCACCTGTTTTTCCTTCCATTCACAAGGGCACCATAAAACACACACACACAATCATCAAGCAGTCGAATTTAGTTTACAATAATAGAAAATATCAGTATGGGTAAATAAATTATTATTACAATACATTAATATTTTGTGACCTGATGAGTGGTGTCCTACGTTCTTTCGGAATCAGGAATGTTGCTTTTTAAATTAAGGGATTATCTACTGAAATGTTTTAATGAATAGCCCTGTTGCTCATGTTTTCCTCCCCATTTCTAGTGGGTTTCAAGCAAGTCAGTCAACTGGGGTAAATAATTACATAATTATGTATATGTCTGGATGGGAGTAGTCAATATTGACAACTCTCCCCTCTAAACTAAGGAGGCATGGATCAGTCAGTAGACAAAGTTTATGTGTATTCATGACAGTAACTACCTCCCCCACTTTGCCAGGGGACCATAAAATCATGTTTTTCTACCTACAACTGCCAGACATTCAGCACAGACTATAGTTTTATAGAACAATCTATTTGTTTTTTTCATGACAAAGCCAAAAAAACTCAGCATTTACATGCAAACATATCATGTTCATATATGAAACTGTATGAAAAAATCAACCCTCCCCCCTGTAGCTCCGCAGCTTTTTTAAGCTTTGCAAGGTTATTACAGCGTGTGTTACAGTTAAAAAACAAAAGTATGCTATACAAATATAAGTGCTTCCATTAGAATATTGCATATGGAAAGGTTTACCTGCTGGGATAGTCAGTCCATGTATTTTGTCGGCCCAGCCAGCATAGTACCTCAATGTTTTGATTACACCTTGGAGATCCACATAATAAGACTGTATAAATGGTTTGCCACTGTTTAGAGATTCAAGCGTCTGAAAAAGGACATATCAAATATACTATGTGTAACAATAATAATATTTGAAAAGCATCAATAGTATTTTATATTCTTTGTACAAAGAAACCTTCAGAACATAACAGTAAACTAGTTATGCAATAATATCCAGCTATAGTACATGTAATTCAGCGACATTCCAATACTAACATGGGTCATAAACAAATGCACCAGAATGTAATCTCTCAACACACTTATTTGGGGCCCAGAAATGGCTAGATAACCAGACACAAATCAATTTGAAACAGTAAGCAAACTACTTAAAGAGATCCTGTCATGGGAAAACATTTTTTTCAAAACACATCAGTTAATAGTGCTGCTTCAGTAGACTTCTGCACTGAAATCCATTTCTCAAAAGAGCAAACAGATTTTTTTATTTTGCGTTTTGAAATCTGACATGGGGCTAGACATTTTGTCCATTTCCCAGCTGCCCCTGGTCATGTGACTTGTGCCAGCACTTTAGGAGGGAACTGCTTTCTGGCAGGCTGTTGTTTTTCCTTCTCGATGTAACTGAAGGAGTCACAGTGGGACATGGGTTTTTACTATTGAGAGCTGTTTTTAGATCTACCAGGCAGCTGTTATCTTGTGTTCAGGAGCTGGTTATCTGGGATCTGGTTACCTTCCCATTGTTCTGTTAGGCTGCTGGGGGGGGGGTGATATCACTCCAACTTGCAGTACAGCAGTAAAGAGTGATTGAAGTTTATCAGAGCACTAGTCACATGACTTGGGGCATCTTGGAAATTGACAATATGCCTAGCCCCATGTCAGATTTAAAACTAAATATAAAAAAGAAAATCTGTTTGCTCTTTTGAGAAATTAATTTCAATGCAGAATTCTGCTGGAGCAGCACTATTAACTGATGCATTTTGAAAAAAAACAGTAAACCTTTAACAAACTTAATAGTACAGAATAGGTGCATTTACAGTTTTGGAGCAAATACATAATTTTACCAAATATAGTCCAACCAGATTATATGTGAGCTTGTTTCAATACTTTGCTTTTGGATGACCCAGTCTTTCAAAGAAATTCATAAAACTATTCAATTAAAATAACTGTGGAATAATGTCTATTGCGTTGCTGGCAGACAAAGTAGTGTCAGAGCCAAGTGATATTTTATATTGCATACACAAATAAGCATGCAGCAGGACGTAAATATGCATCACTTTTATCATCTGTATTTTCTTAGGCAGCAAATTGAACCTGCAGTAAAATTGCAATAGAGATCTCTACAATAGAGATTGTCATTGTTTTATGGTTTTGCTTAATTACTACTGTACTATGATCAGCCCAATCACTGTACATCTTTCCAAGAGTGGTGAGTATGTCTTTGCAAATGAATGAGATAGTGGAAAAGAATTTCCCTAAGTGCTTGCACATCTGTGCAAGGATTTACCATAAAATACAATATGTAGTAGTCTACTTACTGCAAGAGCAGTCCTCTCCCTTTCCACCAGATTGGCCAATTTATCCAGCAGTCGCCCCCTTTCTGAGGCATCCATTCTCCTCCACACAGAACCCAAAGTAAAGGCCAGTCGGGCAGCTTGAACGGCTTTATCTACTTCAGCCTAGCAAGAATTTTTTTTATAAAAAGTAAAATCAGTGTTATTATTATTTATAAAATTAGTTATATTATATACATAATAATTCTGCCTGAAAAAATGATATTCCAAAAACTGAAAAAAAGTGTAACAACATACAAAACACTTCCACAACAAAGTAATTGCAGCTCATATTAACACTGGTACCAAGTGATCATATTTACTTGGGATATAAATCCCAGGTATGTTTTTTTTATACAAACAGAGGCACAGATTCTCTATTGAGCAGAAACACAGAACTTTGACAGTCTCATTGTAGGATGACACAGGGAAATACTACAAGAACCTGTCTAAAGGTGGCCATACAAGGGCCGATAAAAGCTGCCGACAGAGTGAGTCGGCAGATTATTGGCCCGTGTATGGGGCCCTCCGACGGGCTACTCCGATCGATATCTGGCCGAAAGTCGGCCAAATGTCGATCTGGCAGGATTAAAAATCCCGTCGGATCGCGGCCGCATCTGTCCATTGACAGACCGCCCGTATGCCCTGCATTGTGATCCGATCGTTGAAGATTGGAGGACGTTCCTCTTTCAGCAGGACGAAGGGATTTTTTTAATGAAATAACCTGTTGATAACTATTTTAAGCCCTCTTGGCTCTGTAAAATAATTTAGATTTCAACCTTTCAAGCAAAACTGAATAACAATTTTGAGCATTTTAACGAATGCTCACTAAGGGCAGTGCTATGGTAGATCTAGTAAAACCATGTGTGTTACCTGTTGCATAATAGATTTTCATTTTACAGCACAAAGTAACAGTTTATATTACAGAAGACTATCCTTTAGTCCACAGTGCAGGCAGGATTTCCTTCCTACATTTATTAAATCAGCAGCTACCTATGAGGAGGCAAATTCACACCTTGCTAGTTTCTTTTCTAACACAATTACCTTTTCAGCTTCTTGAACTTCACAGATCTGTTCCCCAGTGGCTGGATTATAGACTGGGAAAGTCTTTCCACTCTCAGAAGTCTGCCATTCATTGTTTATAAAAATCTTTGGAGTAGAAAAAAAAAAGCAGGTTTTTATATTGTAGTGACATCTTGGCCTTTAAAGGATGAACAGTTGTGTTCTATTTACAAAATGTGAAGGACGGGTGACTTTTTCAATTGCTCACACCCTGGCCATAAAAGAGCTAACTGATTTCTGCTCTATTTTTATGTCAGAATGCCTTCTAGACTTGACAAGAAATGTTACAAGTAACCATTTTCTCTTCCATCAACATTCAAAAAAGTTAATTAATGAAAATGATGCACAAATAGATACAAATGCAAAAAATGAGCACATGATACTGATTTATAGATACAATACAAAGAGCACCTTGTTGTCTGCCTGCACCCATGTGTAGGAGGTGCAAAGCCAGCTAAATCAACTATAAAATCTAGTTGTATTGTTTCTGCTTATGATTAATTAAAAATTCATTAATTCTACAATACATTTAAGAAAGTGGATTAACAAAGGCACACACTATTAAAGGAACAGATAGGTATAAGAGCTTGTCTGTGGTCATTTGCTGTGTATACTGTGCCTTTTCTCCTTGTTCAGCTTTGAATGGATGCCCCTATGGCTTCACAGAAGTTTAAATCTATAAACCATAGCTGTGTTTCTGAAGCACCAGTTTTACCAGTGCAGCACAACAGTACGTTATATTTTCATTGCTTTTAGACACATTAATTTTATTTTATTTCTATAACTACAATAAAATCTACAGTGGTTTACAGAGATGCATCACTTGGTACTATCAACCGATATCCCTTTATCACTGGAGCAGTGACTGAGGGCTAGCCTGATTGATAGTCAGGATGAAAGTTAGAAAATGCCTATTATCCTATTTGCCTTTTATCCTTCTATTGGTGAAGAACCACCTTAACCAAATGTTGGACCTCAAAGGGAATTAAAAATAAATAAAAGAAAGGGGGGGGGGGGTTAACACCACCACACTGGTCTTGAATGTGGAATACAATGAGCATTGAAATCCTTTGGGGAAATCGATGTATAGGATTAATGGTACGAGCCGTTCATAGTGTGTGGTTTAAAAATGTGTTTTTTTAGTTTGCTGAAACCAGGGCCTGAGAAACTAAAGCAACTACAGATGCAGTCACTTGGATTTGTGTGTTAAATGCGTTGTGACAACTCATCTATCCCATGTATCCCACTTAGCACGGAATATTGTGTCACAGCATCCCATCCAATTAAAGAGTTCACCATTGAAAACAATGGAGCTTTGGTATGCTAATGAAAAGGTTAAATGCATTAAATGAGTTAAGATAACTTTAGATAACACAGTTTCTTCAATTAGCCCTGAGTCACTACGCATTTAACTTACAAATCCAAGTGACTGCATCTGTAAATCATTTATAACAAAAACGAAAACAATCAGTGTGACACCTTAAACATCAACAGGAACAAACTATTTTCCCCACTATTTTACTCAAAAACAAGCCAACATCGCCATTAATTTCTTATCAATTCAAGTTTTTAAATTAGCTGTAAAAATAATTCACCGTGTATGTGTATAAAGTGCCTCATGTAATGTTCTGGAACAGTTTAAAGTATTGAAAACCACCAGCTGCTGGGTTTACAAGAAAAACCTTACACGTAAATAACTCATTTTTTAAATCTAAAGTGTTCCGTGTCAGGTAGTACCAGCCTGCAGACATCCATACCACCAAGCCCAAATTCTTTTGCAGTGAATGTGCATTCACTGGGGGCTTTTTAGAACTCCCTCCAGCTATACAGACTGTGATGGTTGTTGAATAAATGTATATAGCCTGCACATTTAATCTGACTTTCATTATGGTCACTTCATAAAAATGCCATGTAGTGGACAAGTGATGACACATTGCGAGAAAACACAAGGAATCCCTGCAAAGCTTAAATTAGATTCTGTTCCTCCCCCACTCTCTAATTTATAGTGATTGTTGTAAGGGAAGTCTGTAAATCAGAGAAACTATGTGACATGAAGTGATCCTATCTGGAGAGAAAATATATATAACTATCAGTGATGGCTGCCTCTTGCAAAAGCAGGGCTTGTTTCCATGTAAATCACCATCAAGCACCTAGAGAGCCCATTGTTCAAATTCAATAGCAAAGGGCTAGTCACAATTGCTATTCCACTGGATTCAATGTTAATTAAGGCGGACTTCTGACTATAAATCAGTCCTTGTGTTTTTACAGCCTAATTCAGCATTAAGTATATCAATTTAAATATAGAAAACAAGTAATTAAGTCTTTAAGAGGTGCTGGGGTTATTTGCTTTTGGGGTCTACTCATGTATAAATCTCGTTAGTGAGATTAACGCTTTTCATTGCTGTGCTAAACAGGAAAAAAAGAGGAGTAAGTTATTCAATTGCAGCACAGCTAATGTTTTCCCTATTTAGTGAGCATTGTTTATTAATTTACTAGGATACCTCCAGCTTCACCATTGCTTCCATCAACAGTAGAGACACAATCAACATACATAATCTTCAAAATACTTCTCAGTTTAGAATAACAAAAAAATACCTTTATACCTGTACCACAAATAAACACGATCTACACATTTATGCATTTAGCACCTTGACTAAGATCCTGTGGATTCTACAGTTTACACACAAAATCTTAAATTCAGTGCAATACACACACACATTCACTCAGCCACAGTCTCTTTCACATGCAAACGGCCTACCCACACATTATTAAGTAAGGTGCACCCCATGCTTTTGTTTTGAGCAGACAGAAAAGTGATAAAATACAGGAAAAAAAGGAACCCCCCCTAGAGATATAAATATTGTTGTTTTTTTACTTAATTGCTCTAAAGCAGAACATGGCTAAACAGAATCAACCACAAAATTATGAGAAAGCATCATCATCATTTAATTTCTATGGTAAAATCAAGTCATGCAGTGCTTTACACCCAGTTATTACAACAGGGGGCATACATTTAATTAAAAAACAATGTAAAAGTATGCATGTATAACTTTATTTGTTAAGGAACCACAGCGATGTACAGTGCATAAACGTTCAGGGGCTAAACTTTCAGCACTGCGGTAGTGTTAAGGGCACTTTCAGTGTTTGCAGAATTTATTTAAGCCACATATCAACAGGTGTTGGCAAAGTAAGTTCTCATTTCCTTTCCAAGGCCAGTTGTAAAATGATGTGCTAGTGAAACAATGATGATTTACAATCTTAATTTGATGTTGCTGTGTGATGTCAATTTATCTGCAGTCTCCCCAGGTGCAAGGTTCCAAGCCACTGGCAGCATGCTCATGGACTTAGCGTTCAATTTCAGTGATAGACATTTTTTATCCCCCCCCCCCCCACACTTCCCCTTGCACTCAATACACAATGTTTTTGTACTTCAGCAGCTCAGCTATTCCCTTCTTTCAGTACAGGAAGCAGATTTTAACATCCAAGTAATAATGGCATCCCAAAGGAAAAAATGTATTCTGGATGAACACTGAGTGAATAGGAATTTTTCATCTTATTTGATTTACAAGCAAGTTATGTTTTCAATTGCTGAAATAGTCCTTGTTCATGTTACCCACATATGCTATGAGCAAAAAGACAAGATAAAATACTGCTGGCTGAAATTCTACACATTATATAATGGTAGAAATACCAGCACTCACCATATTCCAGCTAGATCCGGTATGCTGCCCAATTAATCAAATTGGGAAGTGTCAGGGATAACGCGTTGATGTGGAGGATTATATGAAGCTTCAATAAATTCATGTTAATATACCACTGAGCATTTCCAGTATCACCGGACTAGACAGATAGAAAGTGAGAGTGTGAATGTGACAGCAACCTTGTATTGTAAGCTCAACACCATCTCTGTGTTAGTACTACATAAATAGCACGATTGGGCATAGAAAAGACTATGCTTTTTTTGTGGTAAGAAGGAGCTGGTAATAGTGAAGCTTTGGCTAGTTGATCACTTCATTGTATAAATGAAGTTTTAAAAAAGTTTTAAGAAACTCCAATGTAATTACATGTTACATAATATTAACCTGTGATATAAGGATAATTTGTATTATTACAGAGAAAAGGGAAACGATTAAAAATTACATCTGCATATTTGGAGCATTTTGGATACTGGGTTGCCAGATAATGTACAATACTGTAAGAGGCCACTAATAATTCAGATTGTATAGCAGAAACTAGTGATGTGGGGGCCGGCGCAATAACTGTGGTATGGTTGGGTTTCGCCGACCTCGCATCCCCTTTGCAGGCTGCTGGCTTTTGACTTCTAGCTTGTCCCACCCTTTTCTGTGATGTCATCGATGGGGCGGGTTGACGCGGGTCTATAAAGGGAAGCCAGAAGTCAGGCTCACATGGAGGAATGGTGGGTGCGGATCAGAAAAAACCTGACCCACACATCACTAGCATAAACAAGAAAATCAAATTGCATTAACCCCACTGTTACCATTCAGCTTCCAATCTGAGCAAGTGTATGTATGCATCTGTCAGAACAAGGACAGTACTTTAAGTAGTGGCTTGCTGCAAGTGTGCTGCATTGCTCCATGGGGGGGGGGGGGGGAGACAGAAAACAAAGCTTCCTTCAGTCATTTTGTTATGGAAAGTAGATGTCTAGTCTTGGTCTAAATGGCGTACCACTATGCACCAAATGTCCTTTTCATCTACTCTTCTTCAATTTAGGCACTGGTCTTGCCCATGGCTGCACTGCACATGAGAGGGGGAAGGAAGGTGTAATGGTCTTTACTGTTTGCTTTCCAAACCATGGGGGGGGGCATACATTTAAAAAACAACCATTTTGCACAAAACCTCAGGTTAGCTAATGTGTGTTTGCTGAGAATGACTGCTTGCATGCTGCTTGGGAAGGAAATTACAGTTTTGTAAATAGTTGGTGGTTTCCTCATGAAATTTTATTTTATTATGATGCCTCTACTTTATGAAGAGATACAATTTCTAAACCTTTTAAGTGAATCACTGCTTAAATGCATACCGATAAAGATAAATTGCATATCCTTCTAAAAATTTGGAAAAGAAGCTGCATATCTCTTGCATACAAGGAAAGAGTGAAAAGGATTATATACTTGTAGCTTTTATTCATCACTAGAGAAGATCATGGTCCCTTACTAAGCGATATCCTGTATATTTACATTACTCCATCCTATAATATCAGCAGATTGTTTGCCTTGGCAAAAGAGCCATTGTGGACATTGTATATGATGTTAGTTTGGTCAAGGCAAGCCACAACCATCTAGTTTTGAAATATGAACAGTACACCCTAGCCGTCATATTGTACAGCCACTGTAACTGAATAGATAGAGGGGGCACTTTCTAATTAACAGGATAACTATAACAATTCTAAACTACACTTACTTACTCTGCATACCCTAATGTTTTAAAATTTACTCCACTGTCATATTATTCACCATAAAGTACATAATGTATATTGGATAATACAGCAATAATAAAAACACGTCTGCAAAGAGGTTTAAGAGAAGTTTTTAAGAAAAAAATTCCAAACTTGGCATCTAGTAATTTGCAGTTTCTGCTAGTTCCCTTAATCCCATTTGGTGGTTTGTATTATGCGCCTCCATGCATTCTAACACCAGGATGTCAAACTCGTGGCTCTCTGGCTATTGTGAACTAAAGTTCCCAGCATTCTCAGACAGTGGTGGCAGCCTGAGGAACAGCAGCATACAACAGCTGGAGGGCAGAGTGTTTGACCTCCCTACTACTAAGGAGCAAGCTATAGTACCACTTCTCTGCAGCTGCAGAGCTCTAGACTTTTTCAACACATGGTCCAGAGTTGTAATACAAAAATGAGGGCATTTATAAACTGGCCTGTATATTCCTTTAAATTACAGACCACATATTCTAATTACATTGGTTTTAGAGACCTCCCTGAAATGTCTGCAGTAGTGATAAGAGACAGAACTGAAAAATCTACCTTTTAGGTATCAATACTGAAGTCACTGAATTCACCAGCCTGCTCTTTATAAAGGGCATCCAACCTTGAGGAACATTAATGTTAACTCTTTACAAAGTGACAAACTTGTCAAACACAATATCAGGTAGTTACAACCACCTAATACAAATAAAGAGTTATAAGCACTGCTTTGCACACAGTCAAGATTAATGGACCCTGTACAAGCCCCAGTTCTTCACAACTATCTTCATCAATCCAGTGATTTGACATGACTCTGTTAATGTAATCTGGCCCTCCTTGTTTGTAACTAGGCTACCAATCCATTTGACAGGCCTGTAAGTAATATCTGGTTCACAGGGAAACTTCCTAGAGTGTTTTCACCATAAGACAGTGGTCCTCAAACTTGGCCCTCCAGCTGTTAAGGAACTACAAGTCCCACAATGCAATGATGGAGTCTGACAGCCACAGTCAGGCAAATGCATTGTGGGACTTGTAGTTCCTTAACAGCTGGAGGGCCAAGTTTGAGGACCACTGCCATAAGACATAGGATTCATCTTTTACTCTCCAAATCTGCTACTAATGGAACAACCAGCCATGAGACACCTTTAAAGGCAGAAGCAATAGTTGGCCGATCCTCCACTCAGAGTTGCCCTTTGTCAGTATTCCCTGAAAAGGATTAGAATAAATCATAGCTGGCTTATAAAAACTCTACAACAGCAATATCACACCGAGAAGGAAAGGGGAAATTACAAGCTGCAACGGCATGTGCTCTTGTAAAGCAAAACACATTCTTCCTGTAAGGAATCATAATGGAAAGGAAATTGTAGTGTTAGGAATATCATATTGCGGTCTGAATGAGACTCAAGGACACTATCTAAATGTGTATGATTTCTTCAGAGTCATGTCAATGAGCTGTAAATACTTGTGAAGATTGGGCTCTTGTGGGTAATGGCATCCTGTACTGTATTTGGATTGTTGGTTTAGGGGAAAAAGAAATCTACATATAATATGACCTACTTCATTTCAATTAGCTGAATTTTATATGTGCAGCTTAGTTTAATGTAAAACATTCATAGACTCTGGCCAAGTTCCAACTATTTAGGAACTGTATTGAAGGATTCATGGTTTGGATCAACAGTGTCAACCTGTGGCTCTCCAGCTGGTGTAGGACTAAAATTCCCAGCATCCTTAGTCACAGTTAGACATATAAACCTTCTAAATGTTCACTTCTTAAAAAGGGATATATTATTATTAGAATTAAAGTTTTTTTGTGTGTAATTAGTAACAAGTGAAACTGGGCAATTAATCTCATGCATCTACTGGAAGTGAGTGAATACTAATTATCACAAAGTCCCTGTCCTTTCTGGCTTTATGGTTGATATTCTGGCTATTACAGAGAATTCAGACCACAGACGACATATCTGAAACCCACTGTTAACACACATTGAAGATGTAGAATTAATTTGCATCAAGACAAGAAAGCCAAGAAAATAAACCGTTCTACTGTGCAGTTATAGATTTTTGCATTCTTTAAAAATTTTTAAAAGGTATATTTTGGGATGATCTGATATAAACTACTCTACATAAAACATTACAGTCACAGGAATACTACAAATACATCAAGTTTGTTAACCCTTTGTTGTGGCTTGAAATGTTACCTTCATGCTGTAGTTACTTGTTGCAGATTTGTATGTACGGCATTATTATATTTTTTTACTAAATATTCGTGATGTGTTTACAATTATATAGGAAAGATTTTCTTCAAAGCATTATTACATAAACTTCTGTTTTTCTTACTTTGGTACACTATCCCATTTATATCAAGTGACAAACAATAAATACTGCCTATTAAAATAATTTAACACAGTCTCTGTTATGGGACTATAAAGAAATAGATGAATACTTGTTTCTATGTACAAGGAGTGGGATTTTAACTATGTGTGTACCTCCTATGCTGTTAAACAATTACCCCCCACCAGCATCCTTAAAGTGGAACTATCATGAAAATGAACATTTAATATAAGCTTCAGCATACTGAACAAAATTTTCTAAATACAATCGATTAAAAATTCTTTACTGTTCCTGAAATAATCAAGTTTATCTTCAGTATTCCTTTCTCCCCCCTATAATAGATATTGCATCTAACTGTCAATGAATATCAAACACCCAACTTCTGTATGAAGACAGAATGATAGATGATGAGAGAGGAAGTGAAGATAAATGTTATAATTTCAGAACCAATGCAGATCTTTTCATTGATTGTATTTAGAAAGTTTCTTATTCAATATGATGCTTATATTAAATTTTCATTATAGTTCCCCTTTAAAGGATTTGACTGTTGGTAGACTACTTTAAATTCAAATATATTCTTAAATATGACAATTATTCTAAGTACATTCTTTGGATTCGGTATAAACATTCAACAGATTCCTTTTTCTGTAATCTCTAACAAGAGGTCAACCACCATTCATCTGCTCCAGAATAAAACGTCCATGCTTTGCTCAGCAAATAACACAATCGCTAAACCAGTGCTAGCAGAAATTATATTTATTACAGAAATTCACCCCAACGCAACAGATATATATGTGTGTGTGTATGCTTTGGTATGTATATATTTAAAGCAGTAACCACACTACATAGTAGAAGGGTTTGTGCTTAGTCTGCAAAACACAATGACACAGTTATTAGAAGTATTGTGGCCTTAATCTGGGCTCTGTTCATCAAAATAGCAGAAATAGACATGTTCATTTAGAGGCATCACACCTTTAAATACCGATAATCATTCTAGAGTGCACTAATAAATATCCATCTGTGAATGTTAATGCAATGCCATACTTAGCTGCTATCCAGTACTGCACATGTTGCCAATTTAATGCATTAATCAATAATTAGATTTTTTTAGACAGTGACTCAAAGTGAAATGTTAAATTAGGTTTATAGTTATAAATCCTCCTAAATACAAGTTGGCATCTAAATTTTAGAACTTGGAGAAAAACAGAGACATTTTACACTACAGAAAAGCAAAAATCAAATAAAGGTAAAAGAAGATAGAAGCATATTTATGTGACACCTCCACACAAATGTTGTACATAAAAAGACAAGTCAATCCTCCTCACCAGTGTCAGTGAAGGCCCATGAATGTAAAGAGCAGACATAAACACACTTATTACATTTGAGTAAACTGAAAGAATGTATCTTTATTATATAGTTGAGTGGGGAAGGGGGAAACCCAACCAAAAGGATCGTATATTAAACAAATGCGTAACACTCACAATTAGTGGACAAAAATAGCAGATATCTGCAAGGAACTCGTATTTTCTCTTAAAAAACAAATAAACAATGCATTGATATGCTCTACTTAAAATTAGTACAACTTGTTTTTTTGTATCTCCTATCCTCAGTGTAATTAGGAATTCTGTACAGATCTTTCATCTCTGGCTGTAATGATATGCAGGTGTTTACATTTTTAAAGTGTAAATTTAAATGGCAAATTAAAAGATGTGTTCCAGTAAACCAGAAATCCAAGTTAAAGACCTTTAAAATTTGAGGATATACACCTAGTATTTTATTTAATGAATTGCATGTTTTTGTGTTATCCAAAATAGAAGAACCCTTATTTTTTGGCTACAAAAGTATTCAGGAATTCAAAGAATGTTCTTTAAGGCAGAATATAATGTGCTTTTAATAGTGACGTTTTACTTATAGACATTTAAATAATGAAGATCAAAAGTATATAAATTTTAAATTCAGTTTTATTTGTGAATACTTGGATATGGAAGATTGGATACATTTTGCTTCAAAGCCATAAACTTTAACCAAATGCAAGTGTTTTTTATTTTTAACTTGTATAGCTGTCTATACTAAAAATGTATTTTAAATAAAATAAATATTACAGTATTGGATCCCTTATCCGGAAACCCATTATCCAGAAAGCTCCGAATTACGGAATGGCCGTCTCCCATAGACTCCATTATAATGAAATAATCCAAATCTTTAAAAATTATTTCCTTTTTCTCTGTAATAATAAAACAGTAGCTTGTACTTGATCCAAACTAAGATATAATCAATCCTTATTGGAAGCAAAACCAGCCTATTGGGTTTATTTAATGTTTACATGATTTTCTAGTAGATTTAAGGTATGAAGATCCAAACTACGGAAAGATCCATTATCTGGCAAACCCCAGGTCCCAAGCATTCTGGATAATAGGTCCCATACCTGTATCATGTAAAGTTGTGTTTAAGTCCCAGTACACAAAATACTCCAGTGCCAAAACAGCGGGCTACTGGGGGGTGACTTACTTCTGTCTAGGACAAGATCATAGATCGCTATGTTTCTTACGTCCTTCTGGGAGCCTTTAATTTAAAAAAAGTGGGTTTATGTGGAAAAGGCAAAAGTAACTACTTTTCAGCAAGATGTGTGGCCAGCAGGAACTTTTAAGAGGTTTCAAATTTCTAGTAACGCAGTATAATTTAAAAGGCGTTTGGGGAACCTCAAAATACTACAAAAGAAAATTTCTTATGATTAATTTAATATAGACGGGAATCTCATTAACCCAGAACACACCAACAGTGGTATGTTTCAAGAGCGCAAGGTTAAATCTGCTGTGATATCGATTATTTGTACTAATATAGATTTTACATATTCTCTAAGGACACGCATGTGTTTAATTAAAAAGAAATCAAAGAATTGTTTCTAGTCTTGCATAAGAATGAAATGCTGTTCTTTTTAATGAATGCCGCCTCCATCCAAGAAGGTCACAAAGAATCTTAAGAGTATAGTTAGTAATTTAATGACCTGAGCATGCTTATATGTGGATGATCCTTGAACATAACAGAATTCTAGGTGTGCTATGCATACAGAGTATGGAAATACAAAGAAACAAACATTTATACAGATTTGGCTACAGAGAACTTTTTGCAGATGTGTATATGCTCTTGTTTTATTAAGAATTATGAAGAAAGAATGAGCAATTTATAAGTAAAGGGTAAATCTAGGAGAGGAGGTCCCCAATGAAGGCATTAAGCAATTATCTTGCTGCAAAGTTTAGTAGAATCGCTACGTTTTTGAATAAACATGCCAATACCATTGCTGGATTATTAAAATACCTGCAAACTGATGTATCTTTTTAGTGATAGAAAAAAATTAATAAATAAACCTGACATTTACACCAAGATGAAAAAAGGACAACTGGTTTTTGCAATTCTTGTAGCAGAATAATGTGTTAAAGATATAGATCTATAGTTTATCACTATTAATTTCCAAAAGGGATGAAATGCCTTTGTGAGACTGAAAGCCAGCGCATGCAGGGGGCAATTTTTTTTTTTAAACTACTACAACCCCAAACCAGAATGCGGGCTCTATCAGCCAGCACCTTCGGTTTGGGGAATTTTTCTCTGCCCATAGGTGCCCTTTAAGGTGGCCCATACACTTGCTTATAAAAGCTGCCAACAGACTAAAGGTGGCCATACACGAAGAGATCCGCTTGTTTGGCGATGTTGCCAAACGAGCGGATCTCTCCCCGATATGCCCACCTTGAGGTGGGCGATATCGGGCTGATCCGATCGTGGGCCCTAGGGCCCAACATTCGGATCAGTACGGGCGGTCGGATCGCGGGACCGCATCAACGAACAGATGCGGCCGCAATCCGACAGGATTTTTAATCCTGCCCGATCGACATCTGCCCGACTTTCGGCCAGATATCGATCGGGAAAGCCCGTCGGAGGGCCCCCCACACGGGCAGATAAGCTGCCGACACAGTCTGTCGGCAGCTTTTATCAGCCTGTGTATGGCCACCTTAAGTCTGCAGTTTATCGGCCCGTGCGTGGGGCCCTCCGATGCAGCCACATCTGTTTGTAGATGCAGTCCTGCGATCCGACTGCCCGTATCCCCTGCATTGTGATCCGATTGTTGGGCCCTACTATCGGATCAGGCAGATATCGTCCACCTCAAGATGGGGATATCAGGGAGAGATCTGCTCCTTTGGCGACATCGCCAAACGAGCGGATGTCACAATGTATGGCCACCTTTAAAGTCGGACCTTTTGTATAACTCACAACTGGGATGTGATAAAGTTGGATAGTTGTGGGGGTCTGTAACAGTAGAGAACACTGAATTCACAGTAGAAATAACCACGTGATTTAAACAAAACTTTCTTATATGTTAAAAGTTGAGGCTCTATCAGACAGTGCGAATCATCGGCAGATTGAGAATGTATAGTCGGTTGCGAGACAGAACTTACCTTGGTGTGTCTGACTTCTAGATTAGAGCTGGGAGAAGGAAGGAGCTGCAGGGAAGCCATCAGGGCAGCGGGATCTGTCTTCACTTCTCCGGGCATCTCTATTTTACTGGAAGTCATAGCTGGAGAGATGCGCTTTGGATGAAGCCCTTGTCTCTGTCTCCCCCCGCGGGCTCTTTAAAGTCGCGTAATATTGGCTTTAGCGGAGTACATTGAGTGTGCTTCAGCCTTTCCTCCTCTTCTGTGTATATAGGCAGGTGTCAAGTTGTCTCTCTTCTCATTGGACATAAGGAGAAAGGAGGAGGAGGGGGAGCTAGTTCACCCTGTGATGATATAATTACAAACGTCGATTTACATAAAGCGCCCAACGTGGACCTGTTGAGGCATATGCCTTTGCCGCTGCTATTTCCCTTTAACATTCACTTTCCCGGGACGGGCTGCCTGCTGCAGCTTAAGTCAGTCTTCCTGTCTGCGCAAAGCCTAGCTGTGAGCGCTCGAGCTGCCAAAGTTGTCCAGAGCTTCCCAGAAGTTTTCCATCCGCGCAGTAATTAAAGGCGAATTAGCACCTTGCTGTTGTGTGCGCTACAGCGGAAAACCAAAAGGAGCCGGACAATGAACGGGAAGGGTTAGAGCTTCGTGCTTATTAGGTAGACGGGCATCCCAGTATCTAACTAGATACATTCTCTAAACGGGCAAAGAATTAGAAAAGAAAAACCACCAACTTCGCCTCCACTCAAAACACAGGATGTTGGACGGACACGTGATCTTATTTGATACCATAATGCCATTTCATTAGACTTTCCACCCGCCTCCTGTAAATTGTGTCCGCTCCTTCCTGCGGGCCGCACTGTGAGACACTCTTGAATTAAATTGAATTAAAAACTATGTAAATAGCTAGGCCGTACAAAATTAAAAATGTTTCTAATATAGTTAGTTAGCCAAAAGTGTAAACTATAAAGGCAGATGTCTAACAGATAGGGTTGCCACCTTTTCTTGAAAAAAATACCAGTCTTCCTCTTTGTTTCCTATTAATAACATTGGGACCAACCATCAAAAATACCGGCCAGGTGGCAACCCTACTAACAGAATAGAACACTATTTCCTGTTTTTCAGCTCTCTAACTCTAAAGGTGGCCATCAGGCCCGGACTGGCCATTTGTGGGTTAGGGCAAATGCCAGAGGGGCTGCTATAAGGTCCCATAGAAAGTCAGTGTTTAGTGGGCTGGTGGGGGCTGATTGGGCCTCTATGTGGGCTGATTGGGCCTCTATGTGGGCTGATGGGCCTCTTGTGTACCTGAAATGCCAGGGCCTATTTTAATTCTCAATCCAGTCCTGGTGGCCATACATGGGCCGATAAAAGCTGCAGACAGACAGAGTAGGCATCTTATTGGCCCATGTATGTCAAATTAAGTGGGATATTAAAGAATCTTACTAAACTGGAATATATATATTTAAGTAAATATTGCCCTTTTACATCTCTTGCCTTGAACCACCATTTCGTGCTGGTCTGTGTGCTGCCTCAGAGATCACCTGACCAGAAATATTTCAACTCTATGGGGCCGATTTACTAAATTCACGTGAATAGATCGAAGTTCGATCGAATTCGATTGAATTTCGATCGTAGGATCAATTCGATTGGTCGAATATGCAAATTAGGCACATTCGATCATCGAATAGGGAACGATCTAATAGATCCGAATGATCGAATATTCGATCATTCGATCAGCGAAGGATTTAAAATTTTAAAATTATTCGATTGCCTACTTTGCCAGATTGGACCTCCCGAATTGTAATGGGAGCCCTCCCATAGGCTTCTGAGGCTAAGTCCTGATCGAATAGGATTCGTAAGATCGAAGTCTTCGATCGTTCGAATCGTACAACTCATTTGAATGATCGAACGATCGTTATTCAATCATTATTCGATCGTCGAATGATCGAAGATCGAATTAAAGGGCAGCCTTAAAGAACAAGTAAACGTTTTTGTTTATATGAACTATAGTAGTGTTTCTGAAGCAAACAGATCAGTTTTAACAGTGCTGGGCAACACTACACAATATTTTCTTTACTTTAAAACACTTTCATTTTAATGATTTGGGCAGTAGATCCTTTAACTGCTGGGACCCAAGTGGAGCCTTGACTAATGAGCAATTTCAGTATTAGTTTAGGAAATATTTTCTTCCCTACAGTCTGATGGCTCTAGTTACTCTTTTAACTATTAGTTATGTCACTGTATTGATCTTTTTTGAATCAACAGATCAAGCCCTTCCAATGCATCAGAGACAACTGAACATTTTACTTTCTTGCCTTATATTTTTCCAGCTTGCAAAATGGTGTGTTCTCATTGCTGAATGCAGGCTAGGCTCGTTGACAGATGTATTCGTTCAGGTGAAGCCTAACATACTGAGCCAAAATGATCACTGGGATAAACTGAGAATTGCTTTCTGACACATAATCAAAGTGCCTTTTGCTGCCAGGATGCCCACAGATAGCAGTTTGCCCCTTGTTAGATAAAGTATAATTAGATACTTTACATTGGTATGGATGACCATTTGTTATTGATTTGAACATGTTAAAGCTTACATTGTTCTAAGAGAGCAATGTAGCTGAAGCACAAGCACATATCTTACGGAAGTTTAGAACACAGACAACCTTACATGTTTTCTAATGTAATAGAAGCCAGATGCTTTTAATGGATCCATTTGTATTTTAGGGTTACTACAGGGCTGCAGGATCTGTCACAAAAGCTAGGCCCTGGACCATAGAGTGTCCCATTCGAATAAAGAATCAGATATCTGGGATTCACATACTGATAGTGACTAGGGTGTGGATGATCGGGCTTCCAGGAATGGAACAGGATCAAACTGTCTTGTGATCAATTAGCAGATTGTAAGGGCTTAACCCATAGTTCATTGCATTTACCCACAGTTCATTACATGCAACCAGATTTTAGTCCCGTCCAATCGACTTTTGGCCAGATATCGTTCGGTGAAGCCCTTCGTAGGGCCCCATACAGGGACCAATAAGCTACGGACTCAGTCTGTCGGCAGCTTTTATCGGCCCGTGTATAGCCACCTTTAGACTGCATGGGTCCCTCAGGTGGTATTGATGGCTGGAACTATCATAATGATATGCTCATGATCATCTGAGATCCTCACCAAACAATCAGTGCATTACAGTAGCCTGCTATGGAGAGGATGAAAGCCACAGTGCATAGACAAGAAATTATGAAATTTTAGGGGGTGTAGATGGCCCCAAAAAAAGATCCGGTGTGATATATTGATGTCATCATACATTCTCCAATAGAGAATTTAATCTTTCTCCCCTGCCTGAGTGTCAAAAACAAGAAACTGTGCATGTGTTTTTTATTTTTAAATAAAGCAGCATATTCTAGTTACTGATTATATGTGGGCAGAATGGGAGTGCGGGATGAGTCCATTCGGACTGCAGTGCACTAATTTCCATCTCAGTTGTGGGTATAATAGACAAATTCTATTCACGTTCACTGCCTTAGATACAGTGCAAAAACTATAAATATTTTCAATGCACCCTAAAAAAACTACAATAAAAAAGATACTTTTTGGATTTTTTCCTGGTTTTATTTACTATTATAGCTTGCTTTTTACATAAGGTCATCTTTCCTCTTCTAGAAAAATACACACCATCCTAGGGAACTTTCTATCTGATCATGGCACCACTATATTTTTATATTTTCTTAGGAATGGCGTGTGCTGCCCTGGGCTGGGGCATGTACTGTATTTTGAAGTGAGGAAATGGACTGAGGACCGAACCTGGGCTGGTGCAGATGGGCCTGGGATAAAAGGTAAATTATATTATTTACTAGGTGGGTCCCTAAGCATTAGCAAACCCCAGTCAATTTGACTTTCATTGTCCTTTATAGAAAGCAATTGTACCTACAGTTTTTGTTCTTCATGGCTATTGCCATGACACCTATTAATGTGAATTAAAGGTTTGGCTTAGCATGCATACACTGAAGAGAGCCCTGTACTGTACCTTACTCCTGACACTGACAAAGGAATTATGTCCGGTTATGCAAAATGATTCTGTTTAAAAAAGATTGCCATAAAAACTGAGGGGGCTTTGAATTGCATTCAATCAGTTTAATCACAAATGTATGTGTTTGTTTAACTAACTGTAGAAAAATGTGCATCCAAATTGTTAGGTGGTAACTTTTGGGACAGTTATACATGGGAACTAATATTGCAGTCTTGGCGGGGCTCTGCATTAGTATCCTTAATTTTAACATATTTAATTTTAACATATCCTTAATTTTGTTCTTTTCCTCTTGTTTCCTCTTTAAATGAAACAATACTGTACCTTAAGGGCAGAGACACACATGGGAAGATTCAGGGAGATTTAGTCGGCCGGCGACTCATTTCCTCTTCTACAGGCAACTAATGTCCCCGACAAGCCTTCCCACCAGCTACAATCTAAATCACCGACTGAATAGCACTCGGAATGCTTTCTTTTCCGAAGTCACCTGAAGTTGCCTCACAAGGAAACTTCGGGCGACTTCAGAAAACGAAGCACCGCGAGTGCCATACCACTAGCAATTTTACATTCAAGTCGGCAGTAAGGCACGGGACAGCAGGCAAGATTGTCCCCCAGATGAAGAGGCGATTAGTCACTAGGCGAATAAATCTCCCCAAATCTTTCCGTGTGCCCTTACCCTTATACAACTAGCAAGATGCATACAATCAGTTGCATGATCTAGGAATCATAGCTTGCAGTATATATTTAACAAGCTTGTGTAAACTACTCCATAGTGAGAAATGATACCTAAGCTGTGTGATTAATTTCATGTTATGTCTCACCTTATGTAAACAGTGGCATAAACAGAAGTATGACCATCCATGTAGATGCTAATGCAAGCAACCCTTTCAACAGTAGGCGAGCCAGTGACCTGTCTAAAGGTGACCATACACGGAGAGACCCGCTCGTTTGGAGATGTTGCCAAATGAGCAGATCTCTCCCCAATATGCCCACCTTTAGGTGGGCGATAGGCTGATCCGATTGTGGGCCCTAGGGCTCAGCTTTTATTGGTCCATGTATGGCCACGTTAACCGATATCAGGGTGGTTAGAAAATCACAACAGGGTGATGCAGTCATGATCCAATAGGTCTCCATAGGCCCCAGTTATGATCCTATCATTAGCTTAAGTGCCACATTATAAGATAAGCCAATTTACCCATCACATGGATGGCCAAATTGAAGAATTTACAGTATATGTTTCACCTTTCACTTAGCCCTCATGAGCATAACCTTTATACAAACAACTTTGTGTGTTTAGATTTTTGCATACTAATGAAAAAAGATAATGTAATAATCATAATGTAATGGTCACTTTGCTGTCCAGATGGCGGCAGCTGGTGCAATTCAGACTGGCCCCTGCCAGCTACCATAGCACAGGTAGATGATTGCAGGACTCTTTCAAGGCAGCCATACACAGAGAGATCTGCTCATGGCAATGTCGCCAAACAGATGGATCTCTCCCTGATATGTCCATATATCGGGCTGATCCGATCATTGGGCCCTAGGGCCCAATGATCGGATCACAATGCAATCAATACGGGAGCTTGGATCGCAGGACCACATCAATGAACAGATGCGGCCATGGTGATACAATGGGATTTTTTACTCTGCCCGATCGACATCTAGCCAACTTTCATCCAGATATCGATTGGGGAAGCCCGTCGGAGAGCCCTACACACTGGGCAATAAGCTGCGACAGCTTTTATCAGCCCGTATATGGGGGCCTTAAGTCAGTAGCGTAACTACCAGGGGAGCAGGGGGTGCAATTACACCAGGGCCCGCTCTCTCTCTGGGCCTGGCTGGAGAGGCTAGGAGAACTCCAATGTGCAATTCATAGGGGGGCCCGGGTGCCAATCCTGCACCAGGGCTAGGGTTGCCACCTGGCCGGTATTTTACCAGCCTGACCGGTATTTTTGATGGTTGAGCCTAATGTTATTAATAGGAAAAAAAGATAAATATGTAGGAAGGCCAGTATTTTTTTCAAGAAAAGGTGGCAACCCTAACCAGGGCCCACCAGCGAGTATTTACTCCACTGCCTTAAGTGTATTTGTTTGAAGTAATCAGAAACATGACAATTTTACTGTTTGCTCTATTATGTTTTCTCATTTTTCATAATACACCTCCTTAAAAGAACAGAATCATTAACTCTCACTACATACAGTCTATAGATAACTGGAAGACAGTTAATGCACAGCAGGATATAATGAACATGCAGGAAGCTTTTTATAATATCTTGCCAACCAAATGACTTGATAAAGTCAACCTCATTTCTAATTTTTCATATTTATGTGGATAGTTCAATGTTAAATCACAGAATTACTTTTCTTCAAAACATTTAAATCTCTAGTGCCATGCATCTGATATTTAAAAAAGGAGTCAGTTTTAATACATATAGCAACAAAAACTTTTTTTGCCATGGTAATGGTCTTTTATATGGTCCATATAATTGGGGACACTACAGAAAACAATCCTGCAGAGCAGCAATAATTTCAGTGTATCGCTACAACAGTACATTGCTATAAGTGTGTTAAATGGTTGATAAAGTTGTTTTTTTACCCAAACACCCATCTGCAGAAACACATACATAAAGTAATTCTATCCAATGCTGAGTAGAAGCAAGCAATTGATCTACACACAAATGTAAGCATAGATAATAAGGGGATCACCATTAGCATATACTATTTTTACATTTCTACTATCTCAAACATCAAATACTATGTCATGATTGCTGGAGTAGAGATGTGACTACTGAATTGCTACCCAAGAGTGTCAGCTGAATTTAGTAATAATTTTTTTCTTAAACTGTGGCCTCATGTCTCTAGGATAAGCATACTTATGCCACATTCATGGTTTTACAATGGGAAAGATTAGTTTAAAGTGTTTTCTGTAATATGTAGCCTAAAGCAAATAAACAAAAATCAGCAGTGGTGTGATTTCCTCTCTCCTGTTAGCTCTCCTGACAAAAGATCACTTGAGTATGATTAAAAGGCTCAGAGGCTGCATTTTGTAAATCAATGTTTTAGCAGAACCTGATATTAGCACCTTATCTCAACTGGCTTTATTCTCAGCATGCCAGATTCCCAAAGATGACTTTGATTGTTTACAACACCTCACATCAAAGGAGCTAACTCCCACTATGTGACAGTGATTAATGCAATCAAAACAGAGCACTATAAAGTGGGTTATTTTATCGAACCATAAAACCTGCATGGGGTCTTACAGCGAGGACCGAACACTGTGCTTGCAAGGCCCTCTGCTCATCAGTATGCAGAACAATCCTTCCCTTTAGAGAAGAGAAATTCACAAAATGAAAGGTTTTTATGATATTTGTAACCCTAAATAATAAAACAGATCTTTAACAGTACAGTATATGAAAGTGGAGACAATTTCCCTTTTGCTTTGACTCTGCAACAGCAGATGAGTGATGGTGATAGGTTGTTGAATATGTATGAAGGGATAATGAGAGCTTTTCCCTGCACATACAAGGAGGGATTACAAGAGTGAGGTGTGTAAAATAACAGGATATACTAGTTGTAGGTATCACCCCCATACTAACATAAACACAATATCCTCTGCTTATTCAAACAAGCCAACTTTGGCATTCAGAATGAGTAAAGGTTCCTACTTGTTGACTGTACTGTGATTGTCAACTATTTATGAAATCAGCATACATAGGATAGCTTACCTTTACTTGTCGGTTTTATAGAGATACAGAGGAGAACATGCCACCAAACTCACTAGGGGGTTATAAAGTGGCAAGATGAATTCAAGATCGAATACTATGAGGTTTGCTTTATGAGAAACTTTGCGTCAACTCAATATTTGCAAAAAATTTAAATGAGTGTTTTTTTTTCCACGAACCTCGGAAAATTTGTGGTTTTCCTATATTTCTAAAAATCTCTAAAAAGTCTAAATGTATGAAGAGAAAAAAACCTTTAATGCAAAACTTCACTAAGTAAAAGTTGTTGAGGTGCTATAAAAGTCAGCTGCCCTGATCTTATTGAACTGCTTAAATCAATTCGAACTTTAAGTTCGAATTGATTTAAGCAGTTCAATTAGTGCAGGTGACTCTTCATTATACAGGAAGCAAGGACACATGAAGGCACAAGAATTTTTTGGAAAAATGTATTGATAAATAGGGGTCAGAGTAGTTTTCAGAAAATGATGACTGACACTTCAGTATTTATACGTTTACTTAGGATGATATATAATTTACTGATTCTCAGGCAATTCAATGTATACTGACCTTTCTTTAAATGTGAATGTGCAAACTGAAAAGCTCCTTTTAGGAGAGATTTATATCAGAACGTGGCACTTCCAGATTTTCATCCATCTCCTCCATATACCATCAGCTGCCCTTTCACTTTACATTTTTTAATCATTGCCCTTTAAAACAAAAGAAATACATCTTTTATCTAATTAACCCAACTTGCACCTCCAATTAACATATTCATTATTCATTAATGGTTAAGACTGATGATTTGAGATGTTCTTACTAGGACTTAGAACTAGACAGTGTGTCTTTTTGCAGGATGTAAACAAGAGATATATATGTTCTCTGTGTGTAATACATTTTAGCAAAATGGCTGAAATTACTCTAAAAACTGTCTAAGGCCGATTTTATGTCACTCGGTTTTAAGTATTAATAATGATTTTCAAATATATAGCATTATGTTATTTGCAATTTGGAACTCTAAGATTATTAAAGGCACAGTTGAACACCATCTCTACTTGGCCTGGCTTCCTTTATATAGTGAAATGAGAGATGAATCACTTTCATATTGCTGTAAACACTGTAAAGGGATGCTGACATTCTTGGGTAACAATTAGGTTTCGAGACTGGGGAAAGAGTATTAGTGAAGAGAGTATGGGAAAAGAGGACATATTGAAAAATGAGGGCTAGAGATGGACAGGGCTATGTTTAAGGTGAGGCACACTACAGCCCTTGAGTAGTCTGGGTATCAAGAACAGCAGCATGTGCTTCTGTAAAGAATGTGAGTATAAAGGTTTTTTGATTTTTCTTTATTTAAGTCCTTTAGCGTGAGTTCACTGTTTCTCTGCCAGTGTATGTGGCCCTCTAATGGAGCTACCCAACTGATATCTGGCTGAAAAACCAGACCAGATTTCGATCAGGCCAAATTATTGGATTAGCCCAATATCACCCACCATTGGTGGGCATATTTTGGAAAGATCCTCTTGTTTTGCAAGCTTGCCAAACAAACAGATCTTATCATATATGGCCACCTTAAGCCTTCCATTTGGGGCAGGTCTGAGATATATGCTATTTATGAAAAAAATATATAAGTACTGTAAGTGCAGAGAATAATGCTCAAAACTGCTAACAGAAAGGCGTTAGCACATTTTAGTTAATCAATTGGAACAGTGTATATAAATTGACTGAACAAGTAATTACTAAAGTGTGTAAACCATGAATTACTATAAAGTGCTATTGCAATAAGTTAAACAGATTACATAAAAACACCTCTCGCGTGTTTCTATTAAGGTGACTAAAGTGCTAATTGCAATATCAGATATAAATTAATTATCTTTTTAAATCAATGAATTTAAAACCATTTAAATGAATTAAATCAATTCGTTAATAGTATTGCATACAAAAATATTAAAGTGATCAGGTGCCACAATTAACAATTCATCAACTGGAATTGATTTGATTGCTCAGACAGAATAAGTAGGAAAAGGAAATAGATGGTGGAGAAGTCCCATAGTAACTATCTTCTTTTTGGATAACTTCTAGGACTCCACAAAGTTGGAGAAGTCAGGGCTTCTGGGACTGTGGTCTCAAAGTTACCTTATGTATCTGGAGTGAGAAGCTAACTTTCCTGCAAATCACCAGAGCACTTTAGAAAGAAAACAGATTGTAAGATTAAAGTTTAGATTTTCTAAACAGAGAACAAGAAAAGATAGTTTCCAAAAAATTTAAAATCCCCAAGGTTTCTATTAAAATGGCATGAACCATCACTAAAAAAACAGTTACCGACTCGCGTTTCCCAAAGAAGCTTTTTCACTTTATAGTAATTAGTATAGTAATTACTTGGTCAGTCAATTTATATACACAGTTCCAATTGATAAAGAGGGGATTTCTTTTTCTTTCAAGCATCAATTATCACAATTCTGACGTAAGTCAGATCCTTTCCTTTAATCAATTTATCGATATCGGTGTATAGTTCCTTTTCCAGTTAACTCACATTTTAGTTAATGTAATGCGCCTTCAAGAACAAGAAGCAATTTTGTCAGCTGACAAGTTGACATTAATATCTTTTTAAAGAATAAGCATATACAATGCTTTACAACAGATACATCAGCCATATATTTTTAAGAAATAATTCAAGTCAACATATCAAGAATTTTTAAATTGGGTTAGTAAATATATTCAACTTGTACAGAAATTTGGCATCAGAAATAACAAATACACAACATCGGAACAACATTTACATTATTAATGTTACTTAACAAAGTAAAGAAGGTGCTGGAAGAACCTGCTGCTTCTACCATACTCAGTGTAAAACACTTGGCAGATGACGGTCAAAGTGATCGAACAAGTTAAACTTTCCTCTAGAGGAGGTGATTTGATACGTCTCCTAAACTTGAGAGAAGCATTCTGGATCCTTAAACTGGAGACCAGATTGCCAAAGGGTTTAACATGATCTAACATATTTATACTAGTTGAGCAAAAATAGGAAGAGCTAGGGGGCAGTTTGCCTCCCCTCCCAACCTATATATCTCCGTTGAACTGGTTTTAAGCCGATCCCCAACTTTTTATTCCTCACCATATTTGAACATATGACTACTTTACATTTACTGCGTATATAATACGTATCTATTTATTTATTTGGAGTTAAGGATTTATGCACACAGACCCAGAACATAGGATTAAAGTGAGTAACCTTTTATACATTATTTAATGATAATGGGATGTATACATTTATCTAGTCAGTTTGTTTTTAATATATAATTGAAGTTGGTAACTTGGATTGATTGATTTTAACAAAGTACTATTAAAGGTTGTAACAAAGTTGTAATAATGTATATATATCTTTTTAACAATGTATTCTAAGAATGCACCCATAGAGGTCGCTACAACATTTTTGTATATAAACTGACTGTCCTGTCCAGTTTTCATGCCTATGATTAAGGGATTGATTCCCGAAACGCGTAGGGCTTACCATCCCTATCTGGAATAAACCTGTTCCTTCTTCAGAGTGCCGTCATTCCTTGTAAGATTGTGTATCATAGCAGGGGGACGCTGCTGACTGAGCACCTGATTGAAGTCGAGAGGAGTGAGTTTTGAGCGGTCTTTAGCAGTTGGTTAGATGACCATCATACCCTACATATAGCCATAAGATCCCAAATAAGTCTACCTCCCCCCTCCTTGCCAACCCAACAGTAAACTAAAAATACAAAATAACAAAACACTAACCTTATTGCCTAAAAAAAGCAAACAAAAAACACAAGGGTTGTCAGGAAGGTCAGTACTCCACTCCCCTAACCTGACAAAAGTAAAAATGTAAGAAGAAACTAAATATTTATCCTGTTTTCGCTGCATATAATTTGTTTTGCTGTCAAGTAGGGGGTTAGAGAGTCACAAGCAATGATAGCATTTTTTTCAGTAACACCCTATTTTATCTATTTTGGACAAGACAGTCCTGATTGAAGACCCCATAAAACTTAGGGCTTATATGAAAACATGTGGTATTTTTGGGTGGGTCAGAGGTCTGGTCCTGGTATAACTAAGCTTATGTAGGGTATTTTAGGGGTGTTCTCTAAGATGTCTAGTATGTACCTCAGTGAGCATCTTCTGTCCCCCCCCCCACCAAGTGGTAGTGTGAGAATTATATCACCACCCACCTTTACATTAAAGTTTAATTTCAGGAAGTTCACCAACGTTATTCCTCCCATATGCCAAAATAATTTAAAAGTAGAAAATTATTTCATACTGACCACAAGATGGCAGTCTAATGATTCTCAGAATATATTTCCAGAGCACTTAAAGACCTTACACACAGCAGCATAAAATTTTATGTGGTATTATTAACAATAAAACCGAAGTTGCTCATGCATTAAAGAACATGTTTAACATTTATGGAGGTTTGTACAAAACTTTATGTACATTCATAGCACCAAATCCCTTCTGACTTGCCAGCTGTACATATAAATCACACTGTTGGCTCTCATCTTCCTGTGTAATGTATAATGCATGCATGTATGTATAATGTTCATGTAGACTTTGTATATATAATGTATAACCAAGACACAAGTAGGATTGTGGCACGAAGAACTCCCTAAGGGGAACTTGCCAGAAAACCTACAGGAGGGTTACCCTAGATAATTGTATATTCCCGGGGACATGTCACTTTGCAAACCTTGTAATATAGTTTTTTTGACAGATCTACATGTGTATAAGTTTGATTGAAAATTGACTTATTCGATTGAAAACAGTCCATTTTCGAATGAAAAACCAATTCGAATCTAATTTGATGGTCGAATTTCAAAGTATTTTCACTTTGAAATTTTACTCTTGATAAATCTGCCCCTGAAAGACTGATTTCAAATACCAGTACTAAAAAAACTAAATATTAACAAAGAAGTAAAAATACAGGGCAGGGTTAGTTTGCAAACCCAGTACCTAGCTTCTCTTTGAATGATATGTTATTGTAAATATACTCACGTATATTTACTACGTACATATAACAATACAAGGCTACTTAGCCATGAAATCAGACTCACATTACATGGCAGCTCAGAAACCAGTGCATTCTACATCAGAGTTTTATAATCAGCCCTGTTCTAGGACAGACTAACCTCAAAAACCCCTAACATTTATATTCACAACAGCTGGCCAGAGCATGTGCACTAAACAAGAAAATTCCCCAGCACTCCAACCTTTAACCCCTAAGTGAGAATTTGCACCACTGAACTGCAACTAACAAAAAAGACACTTTTAGTTACAAGGTTTGTACAAAATATGCATAAGCTGACACGCCCCGTCAAGGCAGTGTCCATGCGTCAGTCCTATCCTAAGCGGAAAAAAAAGTGTCTTTTTTGTTAGTTGCAGTTCAGTTGTGCAAATTCTCACTTAGGGGTTAAAGGTTGGAGTGCTGGGGAATTTTCTTGTTTTTTGTATATCAAGCCAGCCCACGTGCACCCAATTGCTAAGGGATTGAGCGGCATTACCTTGTTTAAGTATCAGAGCATGTGCACTGTCAGTCAAAAGATGGTTTAATTTTTTTCCTTTTTACCTCTAATTTTAACCCCTGCAATTCTTTCACTATCCCTAACTGTCACCTTCCTGCCTGGTCCCCAGATAAGCTTTGCTTGATTATAGCTATTTTTTTTTTTTTTTTGAAAAGTACAAAAAATGAATAATGATGCAAGTGTAAGGACCCATAGGAGTTAATCTGCCCCTATGGCTCTAAGGCCCTACCCATTATCCTAGGCAGAAGCCTATGTATCTAATTCCTATTTGCATATCCCCTGCTATTGGCCAGGTGGCGCTGTGACCACATCCTGCCTCAACCTGGTAAAATGCTGGGAAAGGAGTGGCAGCTTCCTCTTTGCCTTCCACCTGAGGAGCAGGGTGGATGTGTGCATTGAGCCTGGACATGGATCCAGTAAATTTGGGAACCAGGCAAACACGTGAATGAGGTTTAGCTATAAATTGGCAGACTTGTAATAGTCTTTCTAGGAGAGAAAGGTAGAATGGGTAAAGAGAAAGAGCAGCTGAAGCTCCAACAAGGATTTGCAGGACAGTGTAGCTTCCCAGAGGCTTTTTAAATGCCTAAGTGCAGGGACCTCAGTGAAGAGGGACTGTAGAGTAGAGGCTGCTTCCTGACAACTTCCTGGAGGGAATGGTTGTACTGAGTTACTGCAAATGCCTAATGGAGTGTTTTCCTCAGCTGTGTTACCTATTACCTGATTTAACTGTTTGTACATGAGTAAACCTGGGGACATTGGGGCAAATTCACTAAGATCCGAAAATTCGCTATCTTCCCCCATACATTTCCTAACATATGGCAACATAACTATACAGGGGGCACATGTAGGGCAATAGGACAACTTTATATAATTTATTAAAGGTTTCCTGGGCTTGTGTAGTGGAATGTAGTGGCTGTAACATATACTTCTATTATAAGTTAAAGTTCCCGCCGTATGCAAATTAGGCTTCGCTAGCGTAACAGCGCTCTGCCCAGCGAAGTAAAACTAGCGCAACTACGCTACCATTCGCCGACCTGAGCATAAATTCACACTTTAGTGGATTTGCGTAGCACTGGCGAAAGCCTACGCTGGCGAAATTTTCGGATCTTCCCCTATTTGAATCTGCCCCATTTGTTTCAACCTAGATTCTAGGGCTTCAGATATATTAATTTGCCTTCAGTATAGTTTTTCCTCATTAATTACGAAATGAGGGCAAAACACGAGGTGATAAGGGCAAATATATTGTACCCTCCATAGCCTCACACAGCTGATTTACAGCAGCATGCCAATTAAATAGTAATGGTTCAAAGAATGTCAGGCTAAGGGCTGAACTCCACCGACACATATGTTTTTGCTCAGCACGTCAGATTGAGCGCAAATCGTCAGTGGAGTTCAGCCCTGAATGGTCTGCCCCCACACATTTTCACCTCACCTTGTTGAAAAAAGTTTGGACACCCTGCCTTAGAGGGAATGCTTCGTCTTAGCAAAGGCCCTAGCCTGCAGTGAATCCAATGTAACACATGCTCCTATCACTAGCTGGACATTAAATACTGGTGGTCTGCTTAGCCCAAATTAGCGTTACACAAGTAAAGGTCATTTTGGCAGCTGTTCCCCCAAAGCCTAACAAACTAGGGAAAACACTATGGAAAGAGAGAATAGTGTGCTCTCATATGAAATAAAAGTGAAACATCCTCTTTAAAACAGTATATTCAGCTAATTTTAAATGTGGGAGTACAGATATTTTTTTTCTTTGATTTCTTTTTCATTATCCTATATATATGTATGTATACATACTTTTACCTCCATATGGTGAATATGGTGCCCACTAAATATTTCAATGTACCTTCATAAGCTACATTCTTCTATAACCCTTACCCATCTGTAGTCCATAAAGAATATTTTGATAGTCTTCGAAAGGGTTATTGCATATAAAGTAATGAAATGCCATGGCTATTGATGTTTTTTTTATCCTGTATGTATGCTTTAGCATATTGTATGCTGTTTATTCCTTATATGCTATTTTTTATCTTTGTTCTGCTGGGGATTTAATTTAATTTTCTATAGCTGGCTTACATAGTTCATCTACAAGCAAAATGCTAAACAGTTCACAGTGTATATGTACTGAGATCTATTCCAGATGAAGTTTTCACAAGGTGTTTTGCAATAGAAGTGACTGAAACACAAATCATCTATTGTTTTTGTGACAGTTTGTGTTCTTTTATTCCTGTAAGAGTGCATGGCAAATTGGACATGCAACATATTCTTATTGCCTAAAGCTATCTTTGTAAATCAATCTATGATATACGGTTTCACTGTCTATGAAGTGGACCTATGTCACCCAATAAAATGCTCTTTTTCAAAGTGCTCTGGTGAGCATATTTTGTTTCTATGGGCATTTTCTGTTCTGTAACTAGAACAGATTAATTTGTCTCTTCCCATCTTGGGACATGTGCTGTGCACTTCATTGAACACTCTTACAGGGTGCTCAAGTCCATCAAGTTCAAACTTATATATATATAGAGAGAGAGAGAGAGAGAGAGAGAGAGAGAGAGAGAGAGAGAGAGAGAGAGCAACACAAGACAAAAGGCAGCACTCACTGGTTAAGTATCAAAAAGTGTATTTAAAAGATCATGCTGTCAGGCTAACATCCTGCCATCAAGCTCAGGCTACGTTTCGAACATGCATCGTGTCCTTTGTCAAGCCAAAAAATGTGTTTGACAAAGGACACGATGCATGTTCGAAACGTAGCCTGAGCTTGATGGCAGGATGTTAGCCTGACAGCATGATCTTTTAAATACACTTTTTGATACTTAACCAGTGAGTACTGCCTTTTGTCTTGTGTTGCTCTATATGAGAAGGAGGAGAGACTCGGCAATCCCCCCCTGAGGCTGTGCACCACGAATATTCACTATCCTGGGAGAGTGCTGCTGTTGCTGTGAGTTGATCTATGGATAAATAATGTCAAATTAAGAATCAGAGAGAATATTATATGATCTTCTTATATATTTATACATTGTTATCATTTCAACCCTCAAGTTCCTCTTCTCCAGAGTGAACATGCCCAACTTTCCTCATAGGTAAAATTTTCCATACCTTTTACCATCTTAGTTGCCCTTCTCTGTACCCTCTCTAATTCAATAGTATCCCTTGTGAGTGCTGGAGACCAGAACTGTACAACATATTGTATATGGAGCCTTACCAGTGTATGGCCTTGATGCTGCTGACTGGCACTGATTGCTACAGCCACGTGTATTATCTACATGGACTCCAAGGTCCTTTTTCAGTATGGATTTACCCAGACCCATTAAGGGTATACGTGGCTTGCATATTTTTACATCCCAGGTGTGTGACTTTACATTTATCAATATTGAATCTCATTTGCCACTTAGCTGCCCAGATTGCCAGTTTGTCCAGATCCTGTTGCAAGGATGCCACATCCTGGATGGAATTAATTGGGCTGCATAGCTTTGTGTTATCTGCAAACACGGGTGCATTACATACAGTACTCCTCAAGTCATTAATGAACAAGTTAAATAAAAGTGGACCCAATACAGAGCCCTAAGAACCTTACTCCAAGTAGAGAATGTACCATTAAAAAGCACCCAATCGTGTAGCTGCCAGTTTCTTATCCATGTACTAACTTTTTCATTAAGCCCAATGGACCTTAGTTTAGAAAGCAGTCGTTTGTGTCTGTATCAAACGCTTTGACAAAATACAAGTACATCACATCTACTGCTTCCCCATTGTCCTTACGTACCTTATCATAAAAATCAATCAGATTAGTCTGACATGACCTTCATGAAGCCATGCTGATTGCTACTCATAATGCCATTCACCAGGGCAAATGTTGAATGTGATCCCTTAATAAGCTTTCAAATATGCCCACCACAGATGTCAAACTTACTGACTTCTAATTGCCAGATTGAGATAATATTCCCTTTTTAAATATATGAATTACATTAGCTTTCCTCCAATTCATACTGTAGATACCACACCAGATGCAAGTGTGTCTAAGCTCTCTTAGTACCTGAAGGTGTATTCCATTTGGCCCTTGTTCACATTCATTTTAGTAAAGCTTTATATCCTGTGTCAGCCACTGACATCCATTTCTGTTCTGTGTTTTTAGCAGAAAACATAATGCCCCAATCTATGCTCTGAATGCTTTTCTGAAATTCAGAGTTTTTGCTGCCCCAGTGTATATTTTTGTTTTGCACCAGACATTAAAGGACCAGTAACATAAAAAAATGAAATTGTTTTCAAGTAATGAAAATATAATGCAGTGTTGCCCTGCACTGGTAAAACTGCAGTGTTTGCTTCAGAAGCACTACTATTGTTAATATAAATAAGCTGTTGTGTTGCAATGGGGGCAGCCATTCAAAGGAGAAAAGGCTCAAGATTCACAGCAGATAGCAGATAAGCTCTGTAGAACATAATGTTATCTGTAATTCATTACTTATCCTGTGCCATATAGCCATTTTTCAATTTCCGCCATTGCTACTTAGCAGCTGAACTATGAACTATAGTAGTGTTTCTGAAGCAAACACATCCGTTTTAACAGCGCAGGGCAACACTACATGATATATTCTTTACTTTAAAACACTTAAATTTTTTGGTGTTACTGTCCCTTTAAATGAGATCACATTATGGTCACGATTACCCAGGGGTTGAATTACTTGCACATTTGTTATATGTTCTGGGTCATTAGAGATAACTAGATCTAGTATAGCATGGTTTCTGGTTCTTCAACAATCTGTAACAAACAAGGGAAAGTTGTGCTCATCACTCATTTTTAAACCATTAGGTGGGGTGCAATGAGGCTGTGACCACAAAATACATATAGACAATAATAACTCTATATATCATACTGAAGGTTTTTTTTTTGTTTTTTTGTTTTTTTATTAAAGAAGAATTGCAGAAAAAGCTAAATTTTGATGAGGCTCAAGCAATTTTAAATAGGCCTCCTAGAGTAAATAGGATGGAACCATGATGCCTTTTACTCGTCTGTTCTATTATATTATCTGAATAATGTCTGAATTATGTTGCACACAGTATGAATAAAAAGTTACTTGTACGCAATTTGAAAAGGCTTAAAGGGCACCTATGGGGCTAAAAAGATTCCCAAAACCGAAGGTGCGGGCTATTAGTTAAAAAAAAAAAAAATCCCCCCTGCCTGCACTGGCTTGCTCACGCCGGGAGGGAGCTCCCTGTGCGAGCCACCATGACGCCCCATGCGCATGCGCAGTATGCGAATGTGATGTCATGCGCATAAGATGAATGAAAAGCTGCCACAAGTTCAGGCAGCTTTTCATTATGCGCATGGGGTGTCATGACGGCTCGCACCGGGAGCTCCCTCCCGGCATGAGCAAGCCAGCCCAGGCAGGGGGAATTTTTTTTTTTTAACTAATAGAACCCCAAACCCGGAATGCGGGCTCTATCAGCCTGCACCTTCGGTTTGGGGAATCTTTTTAGCCCCATAGGTGCCCTTTAAAAGTGAGTTCTAATACGTGCACAAGATGCTTGCATGTCCAGCGTGATCGCTCTGCTATAAAAGTACAAGCTCAAACATGAACTTGGCAAAATGTCAGCCAGAAGCATGGTGTAAGCATAGAAGATGGCAATCATGCAAGCCTGGGCACATGACCTTCAGTCACCATCTAAAAATATATATAACCTTTGCCTCTTGTATTTTCTTCCCTTAAATGAATAAAACCAAATCTAACCTCCAGGGCCTGAAGTAGGGGTAGTAGACGGCTGCTTAGGGCGCAGTCATGGGGGGGGGCACACTTTAGAAGGGAAATAATTTTTTTTATTTCGTTAAGTTTTAACTTCGCCCGTGTCTCCAGCAACAGCGTTCTGCTCTATTTCAGTCTCACCTCCCTCTTACTTGCCCTTTGCCTGGCACAGATCTAGGGCAATATTTTTGCTGCTGCTCTGGCACAGGCTGCTGGCACAGGTACAGACTTGGGGGCAATGGCTGGTGGCACAGGTACAGACTTGGGGGGAAATGCTGGTGGCACAGGTACAGACTTGGGGGCAATGGCTGATGGCACAGGTACAGACTTGGGGGGAAATGCTGGTGGCACAGTTACAGACTTAGGCTCTTTTATAAAGGCAACCCCCCATATGCAATACAAAGTACATAGTAATTCATAGTAACCAGTATGATATGAAACAAGTGGCCAGAAAATTATCCCTGCTGATTGATTGCTATAGGTGATATTGCATAACCTCCTTAAATTATTCAATTGGAAGGAAAGTTATTTGTTGCGGAGTGGAAATTACATTGAAATTATAAAATGGTTCTACTTTTCTATTACCTTAATACAATTTCCATCATTTGGATATCTTGACAAGTGGGAAAATTTTGATTTTATTGGGATTAGGGATGTTTATCAAAATCTGAAATTTTCAGACTATTTTAATTTAAAAAGTCCAACCAAACTAAAATCCCCAATTGGAGCTTATTTATTATTAAGAAAAAAGCATTATTTAATCGGATCGGAGAAACCCCGTAAAAAACAAGGGAAAATAAAAATCGTACATGTTTTTCAGAGTTTTTTTCTTAAAAAATGTTTCCTGAAAAGCCCAAATTTATCAGATTTTTGCTGAAAAGTCTGAAATAGTTGGATTTTTGGGCTAATTCCAGAGCAGACCGCAGAACATTCCAAATAAGATAGGGACTTCTCCTATTGATTTATATACAACCTTGGTAGGTCTGAGATGTCACATTTTCAGATTCTGACTTTTTCTGTCCTTGAGGTATAATAAATGTGGTCTGTTTGCCACAACAAATTAGAATTTTTCAAATTTTTGGCATTCGGACTGTAATAAATAACCGCCTAAATATTTAAATTATTTTTTAGCAGACTAAAAGCATTGAGTCCCAAATTACGGAAATACCCCTTATGTGGAAAACCCCAACTCCCAAGCATTCTGGATGACGTTCTCTTACCTGTATGTTAAGTAGGGAAAATGGGAGGATTTGATGAAATTTAACCCTGTTGTTACTATTTTCAGTTAATAGATGAGACCGTCATTGTTTAACTTTGCACTACCAAAGATGGATGAAGTTGTGCATAATAAATAAATAAAACAATGGAACTTAATGTCCTACAGCCACACATCAAATGCCATTGGTCTTATTTTATGTCTGCTTCCAGTGTGTTAACAATGCACAGTAAATAGCTACTGATAAGAGGGGAAAAAAGTCTATGTAAAAGCATCCTGCCGAGGGTGGCAATATTTCAGGACAAGGGGTCAGTTTGCAGAGAACCAATGACAGTGCAAGCACAGGACTTTCCTGGCACTATATGAATCAGTCCTTTCAGTGGAGTAATAGCTCACGCCTTCCATGTGTGTAAAGTTTATCTGAGAAGCCAAAACAGCAGAAAAGAAGATGTCTGAAGCCGACAGGAAAAGCTCCAATTACAACAGCGTGACTATGAAAGTCTACAGAAAGTTTAAATATAAAGTAGCTCTGAAGAACAGCCTGGCAAAAGAAACGCTCTCTGAGTTTTTCGCCACATGTTTACTGATAGTAAGTATTGGCTGCTTTCCTGTTTCTGTGCGTGGGACTGATGTGAGAATAGGATTGCTGCTATGTGCTGCTTGGCTAAGGCTTTCATAGACTCTGAAGGTGAACTATAATTATCCACAATAAAACTAAATTCCTGAAACAGACCTGCTACTGACATGGAACTCATTTTGTTTCCTGCTTAATGCAGAATTTGACTCTTAGTTTCAATTCAAGATTTCAGTTTCCTGTTATCACAATATGCAGCACGATTAGTACTTCTGCAAACTAAGCTAAAGTTCCTCCACAAAGCATTTTCAGCCAAATATAGAGTTTTTAGGACTACGAACTGTACAAAAGGTTACAGCATGAAACTCTGAAGGCAGTGAATATAGCTACCTGATTTCTAATGCAGCAACTTTCTTTCAGGTTAATTAACCACAGCGGTATTAAAGGATATGAGAATGAGAGAGTTAGTATGTGCTCTGAACATTTTATACATTGATGGTATTTCATACATTTATGTTTGTAGTTCATTAGATTTGTGGTGGTGGGGGAATATATCTTATACAATATTAATGCATGATGAAGTGATGTAGCCTTTTTTCTTTACAATGTTATAATTTCACCAGATATTCCCTATTAACGTAGAAATAATCAGGCATTCAATCTTGTTATTTACTGTTTGTTTTTGCCTTGAGTGCTATGTAAATAGGAAGGGGGCAGAAGCTGAGTACTGCACAGCATTTAGATCTGAAGGCTTCTGACTGTACAGTGGTTGAACTACAAAATCCAACACCCACAACATCCTTTCTGCCCAACCAGGTCCTGTAGGCTATATGTTACCAATCACTATATGTAACAGATGAACTTCAGATGTTCTAAATAACTAGAGAATTCTCTATAAATATATCTATAATGGTGGTGTAAGCCAGCATCATTGAATGTGCCAACTCCAAGCTGGTGAAGCACAGTTTATCTCAGCAGCTAAGACTAGGCTAAAACCACACGGCAAGGGCACGCCTGGGAGTAGAGCTTTCCCCAAAATCAGGGGAAATGGTCTAATTTGATTGTTCGGCATTGGGGCCAAATACAGGGAATAGGCTCCAACAGAATGAGGAGTGCATCAACTAGCCAATATGGTCCTCGATCACTCAGGAAACTCAAATTTGTCCAGTCGAGGGAGGCCCATTGGAAGCCCCCATACACTGGCAGATAAGCTGCCGAATCAGTCTAAAGGAGAATTGGCAGCTTAAATCTGTATATATATATATATATATATATATATATATATATATGGTCACCTGAAGCCTTAGAAGGCCAGGTCTTGTTTTAGAGGAATCCCATTATTGTTGGATGAAGCGGTTATAACTTGAACTTTTTGCTTTATTAAGTGTGTATAAGATGGTTTCTCTGCTTCGCTGCTCTCCAAGTCCTACCCAATCAGTTCTAATATCTTGTACTGATAAGATCTAACAAGATCAAAACAGGCTGCAAGTGTAGATATATGGCTCTGAATTATTAGGGTAGTGACACACGGGCAGATTCAGGGAGATTTAGTCGCCTGGCGAATAGTCGGCTGTTCTTCTGGGCAACAATCTCCCCAAACTGCTTCATTTTCTGAAGTCGCCCAAAATTGCCTCACTGGGAAACTTTGGGAGACTTCAGAAAATGAAGCACCTCGTGTCATAAAAGTTATAAAAGTAATTTTTTAAAGTGGAATTGCCTTCTAAAGTCAAGAGGTCATTGAAGTAAAAAGTATCAATAAGTGCATTATTAGAAATACAATTCACATAAATATAAAATATAATTACAATACAGATTAAGTGCTCAATGTCAAGGAAACTGGTGGCTAGAGGACCCTGTACCCTGCAGGGCTTACAGTCTATATGGGAGGTTAAAAAAAAGACACAATTCAGAGGGGTATTAAAGTGCTTTAGTTGTAGGTTACGGTATACAGTTCCAGTTCCCAGTTCAGGTGTTATCCAGGTGCTCCCAGAGGTAGTCTTTTAGTTTAGATTTAAAAAGACTGAAGGAGGATTCTCTCCGGAGAGATTCAGGAATGGCATATATATTCATAGGTTTGCTCACAGTACTTTTTCCTTCCTTGCTATAGGCTGACTGCTTGTTATACTCATTTGAGAGTATAATTTCATATTTTCTGGCATGCATTGCTCAGAGTGTCATATCCTTGTGTAGTATATCCTGAAGCTTAGAGTACTTTTTTCAAGTATCATATGCTGGTAGAGGGCTATAATTTTTAGGATAGTATTTTCTACAACGCTATATATTGGCAGGGGGTTGTGAAGTTTGCTATGAAGTAGGGATGCACTGAATCCACTTTGTCCAAATCCCAAATCTTTTATGAAGTATTCAGCCAAATCCAACAATTTCTTGTTTAAGAAGAAAGAAATCAGTTGAATCCAAATCCTGCCTGGAGTTGCTGAGTCTAAAGTCAAATCCCAATCCGAATCCTGGATTCAGTGCATCCCTAGTATGCACAGTTATAAAGGTCACTGTATTATCTAGGTTTATAAAAACTAAAAGCAGAGACGCATAAATTAAATGTGGGAATCTTAAAGTACATGCAGATAAGGGCAAAGGCAACAGAGAGAATAGAGCGGTGTGTCTGTCAGAAGGGTGATACAGCAGTGAACCTTGGAGGGTAGGACAAATTTCACTTCAAAAAGCTGAATTATCACATGAATCATAATATAACATACCTTATTATAGACAGTAATTTGTAGGTAGTCAACAGAGAAGAGTAAAGTTAGCCCTTATATGCATAAAAGAATATAAAATATATAAAAAATAAAAAAAAATTACTGTGAATGGCATTGTACAATACTGAGTTATGAGGTCGAAAAATTATAGATAATTTGTAATCGACAAATGGTAATAGTCTTTTTACTAATTAAGTGGACGTATTAGGAGAAAAACTGGGTTTTTCCAGCCAGCACCACAGAGTGATCATCTTCTAGCTCCTTTTTTCTCATGGCTGTGCATGTGCAGTAGAGGAAAAAGTTGAACTTTAAAGCTTGTTTCATTATACTGCACATACGTCTGCCCTGGAAAATTTGAGCAAAGAAGAAGCAGGAAGAGGATCGCTCCATGGTGCTGGCTGGAAGAATCACAGGCCAGTGCAGTTTTCTTCTAATAGGTGCAACGGCCTGGGGATTCAGGAAAGTCAATTCTATCACTTGTGGGGTGCCTAACTTTTGTCACCCCCAAGTAAAAAGACCTTTCTTTCTCCTTAAAAATGTTTAATAAAATAAAGTCCTATGGTAAATTTTTTTTATTGTTTACAACTTTTGTTTTTTTATTTTAAAACATATTCTAGTACAGAATGTAAATCTGTCAATTTCTTTAACCATCGCCAAATTAGTATTGTTTGGAGATGAAACATTTCGTTTTTTTCTGTGTCTACAAAATGGTACAGCCAGTATGTGCCTAGTAGTATCAGTCATTCAAGTTGTGCTGATACATTTGTTCAGGCAAATAATAATGGGCATAAGCCAATTCTGGCCCAATTGGCACAGTTTCAGTAAAAATTTGTGGAGATAGGGAGCCTACCAAAAAATTGCTATGCAGTTGCATCAGTTTTTACAAAGATATCTATTTACACATACCATACCAACTCTAAGTTGCTTTCAGCACGGGTGACAAAACATCTAAAATGCCTCTGCATTGCAGTGAATCACTTCAGGTTTACTCATATAATTGTGCAAAAATGCTTCAGGCGATTGCAATCAGTTTTTTCATGTATTCACATTCATGGATGTGAAATATACTTAAATACACCATATATTTTTATTATATATTTGCTTGTCCTCAGTCATTGTGTTTATGGTATAACATTACTTTAAAAGATTTGAATCAATGCACTATATTGAAAGACACATATTATTTAGTTGTTTTGTTACTGTTGTTCAGAATATTGCTTCCCCTCAAGGGCAACATGTCATGGTTTGCCAAGGAAAAATTACAGAGAATTATAGAGCAATATATTGTTAATATCTAAATCACATTTACTTCTGTGATCAATAGAGCGTAAAAATTCTTCCCTGTAGTAAAAACAAAGAGGTCAGTTCACTTGAGATCTATGAAATGTGATGGTTCACCAAAACCAGAAGATGCTTCCCAGACTATTGAATAAATGCCTTTCCCAATGATTAATGAGTCGTTAGGGTTGCTAACTGGACACATTCATTGCTACTGAGTGTTCATGTCAGGGAGAATTAACAAATAACCAGGCTGCTGAGAACTTAAAAGAGATTAATGACTTTCAAGGATTTCTTACCTGAGCATCATACCACTGTATTGTAGGCATATCATCTAAACAGTTGTCTTCTTCTCATACAGATTCTTGGCTGTGGTTGTGTTGCAACCTCTGTCCTTAGCAATAGATCCTCAGATGCCTACCTCACAAATAACCTGGGCTTTGCAATGGCAGTGACTATAGCAGTGTATGTCGCTGGAGGGGTATCGGGTAAGTAATTCATGATAAATGGGTTATTAAAACACTAAATGTGGGCATTATTTTCAGCTAAAGCTGCTTAACTTCAGGTTGTCAGATAATAATGAAAATGAACTTACTAACAGTACCTTTACATTTCCCTGTAAAGTTGTGCTTACTAAACATATATGCCTATGTTGTCATGGGTTTCGCTATCTTTTTGCTTAGGTTTTCATAGTTGGTCCTTGCTATGAATAGTTTGATTTACAGTCCTATTCACATTCTCATGCCCACAGTGACGGTACTGCACTTCCTGCTTCTTGGCAGCGGATCAATGATACTATAGTGACACTTTAATAGTAGTAAAAATAAAAATCAAGATCACAACTAATGTGAGATTTTACTACACACTTAGCACACTTAGGGGCAGATTTACTATAGGTCGAATTTCGAATTGAAAAAAATTCAAAATTCGACCATTTGAATAGTGTGGGAAGTAAAATCCTTCGAATTCAAATGATTTTACCGCTATTCGAGTATTTGAACGATTGAATAGGAAAAATTTGATCGTTCGATTAAATATTCGATCAAACGATTAAAACCCTTCGATTGATTGGAGCTTCCCATAGGGTTTTAAAGGAATTCGGTAGGTTCAATCTGGCGAACTGGCCCTTTTTTTTAAAGGGAAGTACTTCAACCATCAGTCGAATATTCGAATACAATTAAATTCGAATAATCGAATTATTTGAATCGGTCGAATATGGAAAATTCGATCGTCGAAGCTGCCTCATTTGCATATTTGAAAATTCTAATCTTTTTGAAATTAGATCGAGCTTCGAATCCTTAATGTGAATTTAGTAAATCTGCCCCTTAGTGATGAGACACATCAAGTCTTAAGCAACTCCAATTTGCCCTGCATATTTATTTTTATATTAAAATAAGTGATTTGGTTCATAGAACACTACTTGCTTAACTTCATATTGAACTTGCACTGTTTGCTGGAGGAAGAATAATGGCTGAAGATGTTTTCCGTGGGCTTGGGCTACGGCCCCTGGTTCCACTGAAAGCAAACCCTAAGGCTACATCATACAATGGCAATCTTAAGAAGACATTGCGTCCTGCTGTGGCAACAGCTTGGGGAAGGCTGTTTCCAGTTTCAGCATAATAATTCCCCCATGCTTAAACAGGGGTCTATAAATGGAGTTTGCTAAGACGGCCCACACAGACTTATGTTAATTCAACCGAAGACCTGTGGAATTAATTGGATTTCCAACTGTGAGCCAAGCCGGTTCCTGCCATCATTAGCCAAACTCACAAATGCTATTTTTGGCTGAATAGAAGCAAATGTCACCAACAATGTTCTATAATCTATTGGGAAGGCCAATAGATGAGCAGGGGCAATTATAACATAATATAGAGTACCAATGTCATTATAATACCCACATTTTATGAATGAGATGTTCACTGGCCATGTGTCCAGATACTTTTGGCAATTTAATGCAGCCTTTAGCATTACAGGGTTTCTATTTTAATATGCAGATCATGGGCTTCTGATAGAGAAAATGTTCCCAGTGGCTGTAAGATCAATAATAGAGAAGTGGTCTAGGACTTGCTTTTCTATACAGGGTTTTTGTGTATAATAGTTAAAAACCTTTACATATTGGTCCAGATTCAATGTGATGACAAAAATGTATCACTTAATACAGTTCCAAATTTACCCATATAATTCCATTGAGATATACAGTGAGACAATTTCCCTAATCAAATAGAATATGCCCCATTATTTGAAGCCTGCATATTGCCTCCCTCAAATAAGTTGAGAATGCTAGAGATAGGGTTTTTATGAAAGTATGACAGTATGTACTAGCACCTGAAATCTTGGGCAGCTGAAACCCTTGCAGTTGTATGTGTCTCACATAGCTTGCTGGTACATTAATATTTAAGTGCCAACTCCCTTCACAGTTGGCTCCCTTTAAGGTCAGTGTGGCTACATTTTGTAGTAGATTTGAGAGAGATCAGTTTTTGAATGTGCCAGCAAATCCTTTACCACCTTAACTTATTTGTACAGTGGATGAATGCAACATGTATATCAGTTGTATTGTACATTCTGATTAGGTGGGAAAAGCAGTAACACAAACAATGATTTTTGTATTACATTAGCTGTAATTATCACTGATATGTTAGTCAATATCACTGTCCAAAACCCCAACAAACTCACTGGGGCTAGATACATTTACAGAACAGAGTGACTTGCATGCAAAGAAATCATCAAGTTCACAACCAATAGGTATTGTACGACTGAAATAATAGTTTACGTAATTCTCGAGCATAGAATAATTTTGAAGGATTGTCTTTAATAACAAAAAGCAGATCAATAATGGTCAGAAATTCCAATGCATTTATGAATGGATAAGGTCAGATTTTAGAACCTCAATACCACTTAGCTGCAATTGCAATTACATGAAAGCACTCAGGTAGGCAACAACCTGTCTGATACTAGTAATTCATAATTTGAACTAGGCAATAAGGAATAGCTTTAAGAAGGGGTGCCAAACGCAGAAGCATGGATACCATCCCCATATAAGGTAACACAGCATTTTGTTATTTAATCATTTATAAAAGTTATGAAAAAGGGGTTTTCAATGATGGCCCAGACTATAAAAATTGATAATAAAAGGCAATTAGTACTGATCTAAAGAGTTATGTGAATGAGGCAAATTGGACATTTTTTACCTTTCACTCATCAAGACTGAACAAGACTAAAGCCTTGCCATCATTTATCACATTATGCAGTACTATGTGCAGTAGATTCCCCCCTCAAGGTAACATAGCCTATTCCCTTAAGATCAGCATTATATGTAGAAGATTGATCCACATATTTTAGGAACAATATTCCCTCTCCCATTCAATACAAATATGCTTTAAAATTTCACAAGCTAGCTACAAAATAAATTATATATAGGGGTGTCAGTTGCCTAGATGGTATAACACCCCTAATACATTCCTTTAATTTAGGGTAGATAATTGCCTATTGTGCTCTATATCTTGCCAGAAGCATCCACTCAGCAGATATTTGCCAGAAGTTGTAACCTATGAGTAGTACTAAATAAGATCTGATTATTTACTCTTGTCATTGCACTGACCAATTGTTCAAAGGTGTTTGGCCAGAATAAGCTGAAACACTTCCTTAAAGGTGAATGTGAGATCATTTTCCGTGGTTCTGTATATTTTCACACCATAGAGATCATTTACAAAATGCTTATTACACTTAGTACCCTGCCCTGAGCTTTTCTATATTACCACAGGCCCCTTAAAATCAAGCTCAGAGACCTGCATGTGCCCCATAAATACAGTAATGCCTGTGTTGACCATAGCCAAAAGTGATTTTGAATGCGTACACAAAGAGGTGTACTTTTGCATCCCTCAGTACTCTTGCACATAGTAAGGGGCACATTTACTAAGGGTCTAAGTGAAAATTCAAATTTTGAAGTCATTTTTGGCTACTTTGACTATTGAATAGCCCAAAATTCGATTCGTATTTAAAAAAATTGAATTCGACACTTTGCCACCTTAAAGCTGCAGCATTGCCATTTTAGCATATGGGGGACCTCCTGGAACCTTTACTGAGATTTTTTTCTAAGTCCTGGAAAATTGAAGGATTTGAACGATGCATTCAAACGATTCAAATGATTTTTTATTCATTTGAAAATGGACATATTCAAAAATAGACTTTAAAAAAATTTGATGGTCAGATTTCGAATTTTTAAAAATTCAACCCTTAGTAAATCTGCCCCTTAATGTCTCCTCATGACTTTTGCTTTGATACTGTTTTAACAGAACACCAACACAATGTCCCACACAGAATAAGTATATATGTGTGAGTGTATGTATGTATGTGTGTATATATAGGTGTGGGATCAGACAAGTCTTTCCCCTGTTTTTCTGTTTTTCTCGGGATAGTCTTAATTTTGACAGCTCAGCTGGAAGTCCCAGAAGAAAAAAACAGCAAGAAAAAAATGCAAAGTGTCTAAAACTTAATTGGCTTTTGGCAGAGATCCCAGAATATGCGACAGGTGCACCATCTCAAACCTGCCGAGGTCATGTAGAAGTCAATAGCAGATGTTCCCTTTACAACTGGAAGATATCATGATCCAAAGAATTTGTGATTTTTAGGGCGATAATCTGAAAAAATCTGAGTTTTCTGGCATGAAACCCCAAAAAAATCATACAAGTCAGATTGTTTTTACAATTTTATCGTCTTTTCCCACACCAGATTTTTTAGAGTAAATTTATTGATAAATGCTGTAATAATGTGAGAAACTTTCAGATTTTAGTAAATAAACTCCATAATGACTTAATCTGGTTCTTAAGTGGTATTGTGATAATTTTTTTTAAATTTTTTCATTAACCAACTGATATGCAATGAAAGCCATAACTGGACTATATGCAAATTAGAATATATGCATAATTAGAAATGTGTATAAAATAACATACCAAAAAAACACCTGAAATGCATAGGAGTTTGTTATCTTTGTTTAAATCATATTCTTAAGGCTACCAAAACAGTTAAACAAGTAACTAAGATGGACTCATGAAGCTTACCATCAAGCATAAGGAAAATAAAAAATGAAGAATTTTTTTAAATAGAGATCTGTAGAAAATGTCAATTCCATATTTTAGGAGCTTTTGGATAACAGACTTTTGGTTAATAGTCCCCATACCTGGTCATTTTATTTATAAAATATGTGCACTGCAATGTTGTCACAAAACATAACCTTTGAGCCAAGAGAGAACTACAAATGGCCTTGATGCTTTTAGTTCATGTTTGCTAGACTTACGGTTACAATTGCATTGAGCAACTAAATATAGATAACGGGGGATGAGGAAGGAAAGCCTTGTATTTAAAAAAAAAAATCTGATGCATAACCAGGGTCGGACTGAGGGGCCCGAGGCCCACCGGGACTGCCGTCCAGGGCCCCCTCCGGTCGTCCAGGGCCCCCCTTCCTGCCTCCCTCCAGCCCCCCTACCTCCCTTCCTCCCCCTCGCCTCACCTCCTCACCTATTGCAGCGCTGCGGGGCGCACAGGCACTGACGTCACTGCCCAGCACAACGGGCGGAGCGCAACACTGCGCAAAGGTGCCCGGTGCCGCGCTTCAGTGCATTTTTATTTTCTAATTGATTGAGATTGGGAGAGGCGGAGGCCCGTGAGGGCCCACCAGGTTTTCTCCCAGTGTCCCACCGGGCCAGTCCGACCCTGCATAACCTGTAGAATATTTTGTCGATACTGTAGCTCTATTATGAAAAGGCATTTCTATTGATGTGTATACAGCACACTTCCAATTAACCCTTTGCATGCATTCGATCATAGAATCTATGGCTCTGTCACAGGAGTTCCAGCATTTAATGCCATAGATTCAATGTTTCTTGGTTACAAGGTATTCTGTTGGATACCAAAAACATCCTAACTGCTCTACTTGTCATGCCCATACACATACTGTAATTATGATTCGAAACAATTTAAATGCATAAAACAAGAAGAATTGTCTTCCTCTTATCCTGGGTCTCCTGCCTGTGATACTCTTCTTTGCTACAGTGTATCCATGTATTAGAACTCATTGAATAGAATCATTATAAGTTGATACTTTTGCGATTTGATGCAATATAAGTGGCTTAATATCCATGCAGAGTTCTTGTGTGTTTGCACTAGTTGAGCACATGATTACATAGGAGGGGACTACATGTGACTTTTTTTCTACCTAGCCTTCAACTGAAATACCAGCTGAGTGTCATGATTTGCCCTTTGGCACCAGATAGCACAATTCCACAGTGAATGCAGTCCTCCAAGTTTAGAGTATAATCATGTTTTTCCTGACTGTAAAAGTAACAGATGCAGAAAGATTACAGACCGTCACCAGTAATTGATAATATTTTTTGTACCTCCTAACTATCTCCTAGCATTGGCTGAACTGGACATGTGGACACTTTCAATTGTTATACTACAACCACTGAGAAAGAAACTGCAAGAGGAGTGAAATTGTTACACAGTCCAGATTATGTTTTAATAAAAAGTGTTAGAAAATTAATAGTGAACCCAGTGAATTTATCCATTAAGAGGATATAGAAACGAATTACAATTTAACTTTTATTCATTTAGATTAGAAATTATAGTCAGAGAAAAACATAAGATTAAAACCAATTAAAATATTGTTATCTTATGATTTAAGTAATATCGTTTTTGGGATACTCTCTGTTCATATTGTATATAGGTACATACAGTATGTATTGCATTAAGGCACTATCAATATCCCCTTGAAAATCTTGGAATATATATCAGACGTACCGACCCTCTTTTAGGCGTTTAGCACAGAAAAGAAAAGATCCCAGTGGAGGTAAATATGGGTTAAAGCACCAGTAACATCAAAAATAAATTATTTTAAAGTAATAAAAATATTATGCAGTGTTGCCCTGCACTGGTAAAACTGCAGTGTTTGCTTCAGACGCTCTACTATTGTTTATATAAATAATCTGCTGTGTAGCCATGGGGGCAGCCATTCAAAGCAGAAAAGCCTCAAGTTATACAGCAGATAGCAGATAAGCTCTGTAGAACATAATGTTATCTGTTATCCATTACTTATCCTGTGTCAATTTCCGCCATTGCTACTTAACAGCTTGTTTATATGAATTATAGTAGTGTTTCTGAAGCAAACAGATCAGTTTAAACAGCGCAGGGCAACACTACATGATATTTTCTTTACTTTTACTATAATTTTTTGGTGTTGCTGTTTTTTTAAGCATTGCATATCACGGTTAGGCTAACACATCAATCATGCTAAGTGTAATAGAAGTGTGCAATGTTTATAACTTGCCCTCATCACTGTGTCCTCTCAGAGGCATCTAAATATTATTTTGGCTTAATCCCTATCAATGTTTCTTGTCAAGCTGCCACCCTTTCTCAATGATTCTGTCCCAGAATAGCCCCCTAATTATTCAGTTCTTTGTTTTGTATTTCTTTAGTCTCTCATATTTTCATATTCTCTTGTTCTGTGCTTTCCCAGACCGCTACATAGTTTTTTTGCCAAACAAATCTTTAAGTTAAGTGCCTGACGTGGGTTTTGCCCACAAGGGCTTTGTCGCAAGATGACGGTGAAATCTTGTGATATTTACGTAATTGCGTAGCCACCTATTGGTCCAATACCCTTGTGTCATCAAACACTGCGTTTCTTATAAAACAGCCTAACTTCTCTATGCCTATATTTATATGTCTATCAACATACATGATACTTTACACCAGCAAATATTACACTGAGTTGCTGCACATATTCTAACTAAAAATGTGTTAACAACTTCTGAAGTTGTTCCTAAGTTGAACAGTGAATGTTGTTGGTACTAAAAAGGAATAAAATAAACAGGAGAAGGAAATAGGGTAGCCATTCTGGCAGTGATAGAGGAAGGGACAGCAGTTTTTGTTAGGGAGAGGTGAGGAGAAACGGTTGTGCTGCTGTCTTCCTGTTATGAAGGAGTCACTTCAATGAACTTCAACTGTTTAAAGGAGAATTCAACCTTATACTCCCACCCCACATAGACCCCACTCCCTCCTCCCCCCAGCCTAACTGCCCCCACCCGGGGAAATGCCCCATACTTTATACTTACGAGGGGTAAGTATAAAGAGTATGAGGCATTTCCCCAGGGGGCAATTAGGCTGGGGGAGGGGGGTCTACGTGGGGTGGGGATACATGTTTTTTTTACAGGGTTAAATTCTCCTTTAATAGAAAGTCTTCTATACCTCATGTCTTAAGGTTACAGTTCATGGTGGCTCGCAAAATGGAGTGTAGAATTTTTCCGCCATGAATGATGCCCATGCATTTGAATGGCGGCGCGCATAAAAGAAATGATGTACAGCAAAAAATGTTTACGCCCATAGACTAGATGCATTGCGGCAAATTTTTGGCGAAGCGTAACAGGTCAAATTCCCAATCCCTAAACAGGTCCTTTGATCTATGTTCACCAATAACTATACACTGTTATGGTTCTACTTTTTGCATCTTTAGTGGTTATACTGGCCACAAACACATTTGTTAGATGCTTAACAATGATTTTTTGACCAAACTATATACAGTAATTATCTGCTCTTCTGCTACAAACAAAATAATAGATCACAGATACAGATCAATGACCTTATTTAACAGATATATATTATGGGTTAAATAATCAGTCTATAAATGCATAGGCATGTGGGTCTCATAATATGTCATATTTGTTACAATGCAATTTAGCAATCCAGGTATTGCCTTAGTGTCAGTGGCGTAACTACTCGCTGGTGGGCCCTGGTGCAGGATTGGCACATGGGCCCCCCATCGGGCTCTCCCCCTATGAATTGCACATTGGAGTTCTAATAGCCTGTCCAGTGGGCCCCCGAGAGGGAGTGGGCCCTGGTGCAATTGCACCCCCTGCTCCCCTGGTAGTTACGCCACTGCTTAGTGTCTGACCATTTATTGCCTAAAATAAATATTTTTATAAATGTTATTGCTTAACATAGTTCTAAAAAGTGACGCTTTCTTAGACTACCTCAAGTTTCTTTTATTTCTTCTTCCTTATCAGGTGGCCATATAAACCCTGCAGTCTCCTTTGCAATGTGTTTAACAGGAAGACTAAAGTGGGCTAAGTTTCCTTTCTATGTCAGTGCACAGTTTTTAGGTGCAATGGCTGGATCTGCAGCAGTTTTTGGCATCTATTATGGTGAGTAGTGCTTTCACATGACAAATTGTGGGATCTCTTTGGCCTCATCAGTAACTAAATAATTTGACTGATCCATAAACCTTTTTCTGCTCAGATTTTCTTCTGTACGATATGTCATCTTTGTGGTCAATGAAGATGAAACTGAAGTTCCAATTGTTGATATATATGTTGGTTAATATTATTTGCGAAGCATGATTTATTTATATTTATACATGAAAGAGTGGACTCTCACTTTAACCTTTTGATAAGTATGTACTGAAAATTCCATACATTTGAACAGGGAGCAGGGAAATTTCCTTCTGGCGCCTATAATAAACTTTTTGTTTAATATTCCCCATTGCCCGGTGACAGGCAAGGGCCATTTAAAAATGTGTGCTTGGTGTTCCTGATTGATGCCATCCAATTATAAAAAGTTTTCTATGGGTAGCAATGATAATTAAGTGCTGTCTGCCACAATGTTTTCTGAGAGCACTACAATAAGTAGGAATGCAGGAGTGGTTTGGTCATTCCATTAATCAAGTTATCCAGAGTATAGCTAAATGATTTTAGTCTACTGATAAAGTTACAACTATGTTTGTTAGAACCAACCACAGATTGAGTCAGTAATAAACCTGTATTACACTATACACACTATCTACTCTTGTTCCCAACCTGGAAGTTAGGGCCAAAGGTAGCCAATGAGAAAGGGACAGAGTATTGGAGTGCTTGCTTGTTTATTTTATTGTATGTTGCAGCAATTTCGAGCAGAGCAATAAAACAAGGTACCTACATTTTATCGGAGAAGAAAGTTAGACTGTCACATCGGAATGGCCATTTAAAATTCTGCACCACTGTGGGACAGATATATCTACAGTAACGTTCATTAGAGATGTCAAAGCTGCACCCCACAGTTGTACTACTTCAATCATGCAGAAAACCTGCTCAAAAATCTGAATATCTCTTCTTGTAAAAGTGTTATACTTCTTCTATATCATATTTTTCAGATGCACTTTATAATTACACAGGAGGGATCCTTACAGTTGACGGTCCAAATGCCACTGCATACATTTTTGCAACATATCCACAGCCCTATCTATCTATTTTGGGTGGTTTTGCAGATCAGGTGAGTTATTGTCAGAAAAACACCACAAATGACACTGGATATATTGTACTAAGGAAATTGAAGAATGGGTTCCCTGTTAACTTACCAGTTAACCTATACTCAGCCTATACAGCCACATGGGGCTGAAGTCAAGAACTCAGCTCAAGGATGATACCCGTGTTTTACTAAGACACTGCCTAGGGGTCCCCAACCTTTTTTGCTTGTGAGCCACATTTAAATAAAAAAAAAAGAGTTGGAGAGCAACACAAGCATGAAAAAGTCCATGTGGATGTCAAATAAGAGCTCTGATTGGCTTTTTGGTAACCCCTATATGGACTGGCAGCCTACAGGAGAGAATGTTTGGCAGGACATCTGTTTTTTATACAGCCAAAACTTGCCTCTAAGCCAGTAATTCAAAAATAAGCTCCTGTTTTGAGGCCACTGGGAGCAACATCCAAGGGGTTGGAGAGCAACATGTTGCTCGCGAGCTACTGGTTGGGGATCACTGCTCTAGATAGTGTGCATCCACTTACACTATCTTGTATCTTGTGAGATTTCAGGATAAGGACATTTCTGTTTATTAGACAGACAGGCAGACAGACAGAAAGATAGATAGATAATGGTTGTTTTATATTGTTTTTCTTTTGATTGCCTGTTTCCCCTCATCTAGATAAGTGTGGGTGCTATTTCTGGAAAGCAAAAGCTAAATTCAAGTGATGCTTTAACCTCAGTTCTGAACCAGGCTATATTTACATATCTTACAGGTGATATCTACTGCTCTCCTACTTATTGGAGTATTTGCAATATTTGACAACAAGAATTTGGGAGCGCCTAAGGGTCTAGAACCAATTGCAGTTGGGCTTCTCATTCTGCTTCTAGGATTGTCACTCGGAATGAATTCTGGATGTGCAATGAATCCTGCAAGAGATTTGGGACCAAGGATTTTCACTGCTATGGCTGGATGGGGCATGGATGTATTCACGTATGCCTTTTTGAACAATTATGAAATAAGTTGTAGAAATAACAAATTTTTTTATTATTGTAATTAATCATTGCTGATTATATTTGCAAAGGTTTTTTATAGATCCAGGTCATGACAAATCAAAGTGGGTGTAGTACAGATGAATCCACTTTGGATTGTGCATTTGACACAGAAAAACTTAACTCATCTATCCCATTTATCCCACTTAGTACATAATATTGTGTCACAGCATCCCATCCAATTAAAGAGTTTAAAGGCGTATTCATCAAAGGGTGAACTTTCACTTCACCCATTGATAAATACGCCTTGCAAAATCCCATAGAAATGAGAGTGGTGGAATGTCACTCTAGTGGCGGAACTTCACTCTTTGATAAATTTACCCCATAGAATGAGTATGCCCTCATTCAGAAGCCGTTTTTTTAATAAATTGAACCACATGCTGTAAATTTTTCAGTAGCTTTACTTCTGAACAAATGTACCTCTATAATGCTTTTTTTGTATGTTTTTATTGCACAGATCTGGAAATAACTGGTGGTGGGTTCCTGTCGTGGGGCCTATGGTTGGAGCATCCATTGGTGCCTTCATTTATGTGCTCTGTATAGAAGTTCATTGCGGTGATGATGACATCATAGAAGATGCTCATAATAGCCTGGAAGTAGATCATTATGAGAAACAGGAACTTACCAACATGGCATGATATGCCACTTGGACTAATCGAACCCTATGTTTGGACTTGGAGTCAAATACTGCCCTGTAATGTTACCACAACCACCTACCAACATAATCTCATCTAAGGAATAGAACATTTTACTGTGATGATATATGATATAAGAGCCACAGTATTATCAGCTCAATTGGAAAAGGAAAATGTTCAATTTTTTAATGGCTTGCATTTTACATTTTATTCTTAGTCATCATTCACACAGATAAAAGTACTTGGGCATAATCATATGACCTCTTAATTGCTGGGACATAAATCCCATGTATTAATGAAGCACTAATGGACGATACACTGGGTCACAAAGGTGTTTGCAGGTGATTGGTCTTGTCATGCATTAATGTGTAATAGATGTGATCAACCATCAGTACCATTAAAATATGCTACCTGGTAAAATGATTTTACTGTCAGGTCCCAACAGCTTTATGTCAATCGGATATTGTTCCCCATCTAAAAGGAAATGTATTTCACATTGCCATTAAGTTTGCTGCTAGAAGGGGACAAACTATGAAGCAATAAACCCACTGTGCTCACGATTACTAGGCGCTGCCAAGCCATTGAATGGCCCAACCTTAATTAGCTCTAATAAGCTTTCTTCCTTTCTTTATCTATCAAACCCAAGTGCCTGACCTAAATGTCCCCTCCTGTCTGTGGCATCACTAACATACATTTAGAATTTGAGCATTTTAGGCCTCCTTTCCCTTGCAACTAGCTTCATCTATAGAATATAGACTATATTGATTCTCACACTCATATCACACACACACTCATGTCATACTGCACATACATACCAACATAAAATAGAAGCTTATTAATTCCACTATCCATATCTACTTGATAGATATAGATCAAACTGTTACAATTGACACTATATTTTTATGGTACAGTATTTCCTCAATTTACCAAGTGGGATTTCAATAAAAACCATCACCATCATCATTTATTTATAAAGAAAATGAGAACAGAGCTTTGCACTGATATATAACAAACACGGGGGTCTTACAGTAATGTTATAAAAAGAGTTGCAAAATACTGATGGGACAAAGGAGCTCTGCTCAAAGAGTTTACATTTGTTACCCTTTGATTATTCCTCTGACAAGCTGGAGGTAATATTTAGAAGCCCACTTTAGATAACGCCTTCTTCCTTTAAAACTTACCTCACCAAAATACTAATTAAAAATATTAATCATAAGTCCAGAGAGTACTTACATAAACATAATGCATTTAGTGACATTCAGAGTGAAGGTACAGGTAGTCTGAGGACATGGGTAAAGAGAGTAGTGATGAGCAGGTCTACTGGGGCAGTACAAGAAGTGGATGAAGTTAAAGTCAGAAAAAAGTGAAGATAGAGGAATTCATGTCAGTGTAGTCTGGGTGGGATTGGGAGGGACCACTTTGATAGTTAATTTACAGCCTTAAGCAAAGATCTGATCTCCCGACCTGCCACTAACCTTCAGTTTAAATAAAGTAGTAAAAGAACAAATCAGCTGATGTTCTGCCCTTTAGAGAAATCGTACAAAAGTTTTTGTCCGATAAAGCTGGTTACAGTCTCCCACTGAAAATCGTCAGATCGGCAATACATGCAGAGATATTATCGGCAGCCGACATAAATCTTCTAACCTGTCTGATACACTGAACGACCAGTCAGCACGGCAAGACAAATGTCTGGACACTCCAAAAATCATACGAATCGAGGATTCGTAAGATCGGATCTTTGCGTCTATGGCCAGCCCAAGACTGCAGATTCTAATGTAATAAATACTGAATAGCAGATTCATGTAGTGTAGTGGTGCTGTCCAAATGTATAGGCTATTCCCACATGGGTCTGTTTCTCTGCTGCTTAAAAATACATGAAAAGAAATAACCCATTCGCTCCTTCTGTATTGACAGGCATGTCTTCGGCCTGGGTGCAAACACACAAGACAGAGAGCTATCGGAGGAGAGCAGACCAGCTGTTTTTTGGCCTGTGTATAGACAGCCATATCTTCCATTAGTATTAGAAAACACAACACTTTTCAATGGTTTTTTACCACAAGTAGATCTTAGTTCTAGCAATACTGTACCAAGAAAATAGTAAATAAACAAATGAAAAATATTTTTCTGTCTGTCTTTTGCTCTGGACCCTATGTGAGTTTCTGCAGTCTGTATATATAAGCTAAAGAAGAATGATCAATATCCTGGTACATAAGGACAATATGATGCTCTTCCAAATGCCATCACCCCATTTATACTGAAGAGTTAATGGAGAAACACAGGAACA
>CM044436.1:45727916-45738516 GCA_024363595.1 Xenopus borealis
CTTTCAAAGAGTCCTTTGCAGATTGAAGGGAAGATTCAAATGTACTGACCATGAAACAGCACAATCTTCATAATCCCTGTAATAAGACAGAGAAACATGGTAATAGCATAAGGATTCTCATAGTTGGCAATAGGATACTGTATTACTGGGCATTTGCTGTAGCAGAATTGTGCAACATAATATATATCACATACATGTATATCACATACATTATTATAAAGCACCCAGTTCCAATAAGTGCTGATCTCCAGAAATTCTCTCTTAAAAAAGTTTTCCTTAATCAGGTAGCAGTTATTGTAAATAAATCCCTAGCACCTTGTGTCCCCTGATTACCTCTGTCTTATCCTAAAAGATGTGCAAGTTACAGGGTGTGAGAGGGTCCATATGACACCTATGTTTTGCCTTTACTCTATGCAGCAAACAGATATGGGTCTCTTTACTAGGGTTGCCACCTTTTCTGGGAAAAAATACTGGCCTATATATTTATCATGTTTCCCCATTAATAACATTGGGATCAACCATCATTTTTACTGGCCAGGTGGCAACCCTACCTGTTACCCATAATGCTTGGGACTTGTGGCTTTTTGTCTACTAAAAAAAATGTAAACATTATTTAAACCCAATAGGATTGTTTGACTCCAATAAGGATAATTTATATCCTAGTTGGAATCACGTACAAGGTACTCTTATTATTACAGGGAAAAAATTAAATCATGTTTAAAAAATGTTTGAAAATTTGCATTATTTAATTAAAACTGAGTCTATTGGAGATGGACTTCCCTTAATTAGGACGGGTGGATGATAGGTTTCCAGATAACAGATCCCATACCTGTATCAAGTGCAAAGTATAAATGGTTTAAGCTCAGTTCTTGGAGTGCAAAGGGTGTCGTGATGCACTTTTTACCAAAAGCATGGCACTTATTTATTGCACTTTATACTTTGCCATCTATTGGTAAAATTATAGGCAATACTTCCCATTGACTACTGTTGCACATAATTGAAGACACAAAGTTGCTGGGAGTTGCAAAGATACAGAAACCATTTTATTACTTTTTGACACGATTCACATAGTCACAGGTAGGCACAGTTGTTACTTCCAACATGACATGTATTCACAGTCAGTTACACAGTAAGTCCTTTTAGTGTTCCTTCCTTCACCATCAGCCTCCAGTGCCTTCCTAGTGATCCAGTCAACACTCCCACCTTTACAGGGCTTAGCTGTTGGGTGCCTCCACTGATCAGATGACTTCCCACCTGTCATTTCTTCCCATTACACATCTTCTTCTATTTATACCCCACTAGTCTACACCCCTTGGGATTTCCGTCCACGCTATACACCTATTTCTACTCACTAGCCCCCTCTAGAGGCCCTTGTGCTGCAATTACACTTAAGTTTCCCCATAATTACTTACTAAAAAAACTGGCAATTGCCCTATAATAATATTAACATTATACAAACATTAGATTAAGATCCCCTTTCCACCCTTACAAAGTGTCATTTTCACCAAAACTGCAAAAGTATTTTTTCAGAGATAAAGTTTTAAGTTTAAATTATATGAATGGGCCAACAGTAATATATAAAATGACTCACAGTGCCAAACATGCCTGGACTGGCAATCTGTAGATTCTTCTAGAGCTGCTAAAAAGTAGCATGGGCACACTGTTTGGGCCTTTGGGGAACAGTTTGGGCCTCTGTGTACTTGAAATGCCTAAGTCTATTTGAATAGCAGTCAGGCAGGGGCGATCCAGCCCATTTTGCCACCTGAGGCGGCCTTCCATTTGCCTCCCCCCCACCCCACAGTGCTCACTTTTTCAGCACCAAACGGGAGTAGGATGCTAGTGCAGAGCGTGTAACTGCACACTCTGCACTAGAAGAGCAGAATTTCTGGGTTGAAAAAACGGAAATTCTGCTCTTAGTTACAAGGAGCTGCATTTTGCCCACCCCTGGTAACCGGTGCCTTAACTCCCTCATTGGCGGGGAGCGCCCCTGCAGTCAGGGCGAATGTTGCCAATACTTCCATTCCTTAAATTAGCAGATATTAATAATTCTAAAAGTTTCTAATGTATTAGAAAATTGTTACATTGCAACAACTATTAAAGGGGAACTATCACGAAAAGGGAAATGTAATACAAGCTTCATCATACTGAAATAAGAAACTTTCAATTAAAAATTCTGAACCATTTTTGAAATAATATAATTTATCTTCACTATTCCACTCTCAGCATCTATTACTCTTCATTCAGGAATTGGGTGTCAGATATTCTTTGACAGTTAGCTCTTATTCATCTTCTAGGAAAGAAGCCTCCTTATAAGATATACTGGATCTAACTGTCAATGAATATCTGACACCCAACTGTTGCATGAAGACAGAATGAAGAGAAAAAGATGCTGAGAGAGGGATAGTGAACATAAACGTTCAGAAACAATGTCATTGTAATTGATGTTATGTATAAATTTACTTATTTCAGTATGAGGAAGCTTATATTCATTTTTCATGTTGCCAGAGTTTCCCTTTAACTGTCAGGAGAGTAGAAGTGCAGAAAATATTGAAAATCACAACAATGTTGTGGTATACAGCTGCAGAGATGCGATTTATGCTACAACAGCACCATCCTGTGGTATGTAAAGATTGCTACTTCTGTTAAAATATAGTCTATAGTTGGTCTTTAGAAATCAATAAACACTATAATATTCTAAATTAAAGGCAGGCAAAATATAATGTCTTTTACTTTAGCCCATCTAATAATGCAATGTTGATTGCAAATAGTTATTTGTTTTGCACACATTCCCTCTTAAAGTTAATTTTGAATTATTATTTTAATCTGATTCTTTCCTCAACGTAATTGCCATAAAGATCCTCCAAAACATGCATGGCAAGTTTTTATTATATTTCTTAATTGCAGCCTCTCATCATTTCATAATAGGACTTTTTCATTTACTAAAGGACAAGGAAAGTTAAACTAAAGAAGTAGCTGGAAATGTTGTACATTATGTTTTGTGCTTCTGTACCAGCCCCAGGCAACCACAAGCCCATAGTCGCAGGCATTGGTTCCCTTTCGGAGGTCCTTTCTATTTTTGGGGGACAAGTTTATTCAACCTTTTGTATTTGAGTTAGACTCATATTTACGAGATTCCACACATGTTTTGAATAAATTGCATAATATGATATGGGATAAACAGTATATCTGGATTACTTTAGATGTAAAATCGATGTACTCGAGCATTTCTCACGATTTAGGTATTGCTTCCATTGACTATTACCTACCACATTTTTCCAATTACTCTGCAGATCTAAAACAATTTTTTGTAGAATCTGTAAGTTTTCTATTACATCATAATTATTTTATGTTTGATGGAGGCTATTACCTCCAGAGATTTGGGACAGCAATGGGGGCTGCCTTTGCACCCTCATATGCTAACCTCTACATGGGCCAGTGGGAGGAGTCCCACATCTTTGGAGGTACTTGCCCCTTTAGGGAACAGGTGATGTGGTATGGCTGGTACATCGATGACTTGCTAATCATATGGAAACAAGGACCTCTATCCCCTGAGACACTTTTAGAGTATGTTAATTATAATAATATGAATTTGTCTTTCACAATGACTCAAGATAGTTACTGTATTGACTTTAAAGATATTTCACTTAAACGAGTACATGGTAAACCAATAGAAAGTGAACTTTATAGAAAACCAATATCAGGAAATACATTACTCCATGCAAAAAGTTGTCATCCATACCAAATTCACAGTTCCTCAGAGTAAGGAGAAATTGTACAAAGGCAAGTACTTATCAATATCATGTAAGTAAATTGAAGGATAGACTTTTGAAAAGGTCTTATCCCCCAGATATTGTAAACCAGGCATATAATGGGGCGACTGAATGTACCCAGGAAAGTCTTATATCAACAAAGGATAGAAGTAGTGAGAAAAGATATCACATCCAAGGTTCTGGAAAAGAAAAACTTTATTTTTCAACAGAATTTAGTAAAAACTGTAAAAAAAGTGAGATCTATTATGTACAAATATTTGCCTATTCTTTATGGTGATCAAAAATTAAAAACAATTCTAGATAACACGGAAATAAAATGCGTATCACGACGAGCTCTGTGTTACTGATAGACAGAGAAATAAATACATGGCTCAATATGGCTGGTACATTCCGCTGTGGGAGTAGAAGATGTTTATGCTGTGGTATTGTTAATAGTGATAAGCAGTTTATGTCCCATGCAAAAATATGATATAAATATGATGTAAAAGGGCATTTTAACTCTAACAGTAGGTCTGTGATATACTTGATACAATGTACAAAATGTAAAATTCCATATGTTGGACGGACTACTCGGAAATTAAAATATCGAATGAGGGAGCATATTTATTCTATTGAAAATGTTAAAAGAGAAACCCCTATTGGTAAACATTTTATGCATTGCTGTAACAGTAATGTGAAACATATGCAGGTACAAATAATAGAGAAGGTTTCCCCCCAATTAGACAGGGTGATATATAAGTTCTGTTATTGATCGCCGTGAGGCATTTTGGATCTTTAAATTGAAAACTAGAAGTCCTGATGGACTTAACAGGAGATGGGACATAGACTGCTTTGTGTAATGTATATTTCTGGGGAGATAAATATGTCTAACTGATAACTGGAAAACAACCGTGGGAATATGTATATATTAATAATGAAGAAAGGGCTATTTTCCCTTTAACCATTTGGATAGTGGGAGTGCTTGAGAATGTTGTGCTTCTTTGTTTCTGATTATATAACTGGACTGAAAATGTCATGTGATTTTACTGTTGTATATTTAAGTTTCTATATACATAATTTAGCTTATGATTAAGGACAAGGTTGGTCCGAAACGCATCAGGCAGTGGTTTTACATTTCTCTAATGGCAAAATAAAGGAAAGAAAACTTTTAAATTTGGAGGTGCAGGTTTTTTTTCTCTTTTCATGTTTGAACCACAGCCCTTTAGCAGTAAAGATCTGTGTCTCCAAATATGACCCAGTAGCTCCCCATCTTCTTTTCTGCTGATTCACTGCACATGATCTGTGCTGTTGTCTCTTACTCAGCTTAGGGACTGTCTCAAAATATACAGTACACATAGAATATAAATGTCACAGTATTAGGCTGATAAGTAATTAATACAGATAATTACTACATGGCAGCTCAGAAACCAGTGCAACTAGCATCAGAATTGAATAATCAGCCCTGTAACATCAGCTTATATTACAGACCAACCTCATTTTCTTGGAAAATTTGTCGAGCCCTAAGCTTAGCTTCTCAACAGCTGCTCAGAGCCCACTGAGCATGTGACCCCCGGTGACAAGTTTGAAGTCCTGGATCATTGGTGCTAATGACAAGCTGAAATTTTAGGCCAGTGCAATACGTTCAGTATATAAAACATGGCATTATTAGACCTATTAATTTTTAGGGTTTAGTTCTCCTTTAAAGGGGTTGTTCACCTTCTAAGACTTTTGTCAATTCCATTGATTCTTAGGTAGTTCACCAGAAGTCAGAAGGATATTTTCAATTACTTTCTATTTTATATATATTTTTTTCCAATAGGTTAATTTTTCACCTTTCGAGGGGGGGGGGTCACTGACCCTGTAAACTGTTCTAAACTGACATATTAAGTTGATACTTTTCTTATGTTTGTCCCTGCTGAGCAAAATCCCTGAGTTTTATTAAAGCAGGGGTCCTCAACCTTTTTTGGTTCAGGGACCAGTGTTGATGCAAAACATTTTTCAAGGACAAGGGGGACTCCAGGGGATTGGGGGGGGGTTGGTAGGGGTTGGCGATGGTTGGGAGAGAGGTCGACGGGGGTCAGCGTCCAATTTTAGTGCGCCAGTGTCCATTTTGGCACACCTTGTTAATTGCAGGCTAGGCTCTACTGCCCACTCCAGGACTGCCCGCGGCCCGGTGGTTGGGGACCCCTGTATTAAAGGCAGCTGTTAGAATTGATGCAATAGTTGCTAATATTCCCCAGATGCAGCTGAGAAATGCATCAATTAAATGTAGCAAATTATAAGAATTGTTACAATTAAATGTTACCGTTCCAAATCTGCACCTGGATTACTGAGCTGTCAGACTGAAGACAGGAACATTCAACTTTACACTTCAGTTTTGGAAAAACGGTAACAAATAATAGACGGAAAGCAATTGAAAAAGAGTCTTTATTTCTGGTGAATAATCTGAAAACAATTAAATTCAAAATGTGTTTGGAAGGTGAACAACCCCTTTAAAACAACACAAATTTGCTTTTGTTTTGTTACATGACTGTTTACATACAGTCTCTGCACTCCTGCCTCATGCCTTTGATTGGAACAGGGCATACCAGGAATTTTATGCCCCTGTCTTCCAGAATGATAGCACATGCACATACCCATCTGTTCTTATGCTCTTACAGTTCCACAATGGAAACTTACATACTCTATTACACTAGAGCAATATTTACACTGTGATGATATTTTATTAATAAACAGTGTTAAATAATTATATAAATTAAACTTTGTGAATGATTTTGTCACGAGTCACTGAACTTGTGCATTGTAAGAAATATCATATTTTTAAAAGTGAGGACTAGTTCTGCAACCCAGAAAAAAAGAATTCTAGTATATTGTTAAAATTATAAACACATCAAAGCACATCAAGGCCAAACACATCAAAAGTTCATCAAGCACTCCTTACATGTTATAGAGGGACATGAGGGGGGAAGCCCAAGGGCCTCTCACATGAATGTCTTTTACATTGTAGATGTACCTTGCAGCTGTAAGTAGCCAATAAGCTATTAGAACATAACTTTTTATTTAGCTATTACTCTTGTGTGCCAAAAACTTGCATATCACAGCAATGACAGTACAAATCTAGGGCAAGGTAAATGCTGGAGACAAAGACACTGTCATTTGTACCATTATATGGTACCTAAGCCCTGTTCTTGGATGGGCCTTAATACTGTTTACTGCAATGTAACACTGGGAGAAAGTTATACACTGTAAAGGATAACTAAATCTTAACTAAAGAATTAGTGCAGAAATGCTGCACATTATATTTTGGGCTTCTGTACCAGCCCAAGTCAACGACAGCCCTTTAGCAATAATGTTCTGTGCCTCCAAAGTTGCCTCAGTAGCCAGTCAGTTAGGGACTGGTGCAAAAGATACTGGGGGTCATTTATAAAGTACGCGCAGCGCATAATTGTTTGCAAATGGTAGTTTTGCCCATGCTTTTTCCTGAACGCTACAATATTGCACTACTGTGCCCGTCTTTCAGATTTTTGCTAATTCGCATTGTGAATTAATTTTCACAAACAACTCACAAACAAGACAGGTCTTTGCGTGAGTACAGGAACTTTGCAAGGTTGTTTTGCGCGAAAATAGCGTTAAGAGTAACTTAAATTCACAATTTGCGAAACAGTTTTGCGAATATTTTGTCCGCCACCAAAGTTGTGGCGCAGAGTGTTCTCAATTTGTGATTTTTGCCATATTTATAAAGCTCCTATAGACATTCGCAATGTGAAAAACAAATTCGCAAATCTGTTTGCACACTCTTATTCAGCTTTATAAATATAACCAGGCGCAGGGCAAATATATTCACTCTGACTGAATCTATATAATATAAATGTCACAATATATGGCGGATTAGTACATAATTAGGATACTACATGGCAGATCAAAAACCAGCACAATTAGCATAATAATGTAATAATCAGCCCTGTAGCATCAGCTTATATGTATGTATTTATGTATGTATGTAAGTATAACTTTATTTGTAAAGAACTGTTAAGGAGTCGCAGTGCTGTATAGTGCAGAAAATATATAAGTATACATGGGGAAAATAAGTCACATAAATATTTACAGAATCATCGGACAAAGAGCTTAAGTGCTATGTGGTAAGAGACATAATGGGAAGGAGGTTCCTGCCCCATGGAGCTTACAGTCTAAGTGGATGGGAGGCTAACAGGCACAAATTGGAGATAGAAAAGTGCACAAGGTAAGGCATTGTCAGTATGCACAGGGCTAGGCTAATATTCAAGTGCTCCAAAATGTAGGCTGAGGCTCTGATCTTTTTCTTGAAGAGATATGACAGGTAAGCCTTATTTTCGGCTCAATGATTTACCATGACCCCTAAGCTTAGCCTCTTAGCTGCACAGAGCCTACAGAGCTTGTACATGCCACATACACTCCTAACATGATAACCACATGGGAAACTCCTTTAAAGGCCTGAATCATTACTGCTACACAGATGCTGGACCTTTCAGTTGCTCCAATAAGTTCAATATATAAAAGATGGCATTTCTAGCCAAATTAATTTTTAGGGTTTAGTTCTCCTTTAAAACACATTTTGTGTACATCTGTTCCATAACTGACTATAACTTTGATATACATAAGTTTTTTTATTTTCCACATAAGCTTGAACCTCAGATACAATCCAATGCTTCATTTTAGTGGGGGCAATTTGCACTACTACTACTACTATGCATCATACATTAGCTTTTTGTCTTGAACTAGAGCTTTGTGGCTGATTCTCCGGTGTGTAAATAATTCCCAGGTAAGGATACACTGTCATGGAATGTTACTTTTTCAAGTGCCCACTTTATATTTCATAGTTCATTCCACTCTAAGAATAAGAAACATGCACTGTATTATATGGGTTTAGTGCCATTCTTCATTTGTATCTAGCAATCTAATCTAATTAACCATATAACTGTTCATGTGAAGTCTTTTAGTGTAGTCTTTCTCATGACCACTGTTCACTTGATGACCTTTACAAAGTTATAATTAGAAAAAATACATTGAATGATTGCATGTCCCACACCTAAAGTGCCTGAAAGAAAAAAGGTGTAGGATGGTGTGCAGAACCTCTTATATGTATGCACATCCTTCCAAAATAAGTGTATGGAAAAAGGATTATAAAACACAATTATTATTATTAATTATCCAAATGAAAACAATCCCCCAAATCCCCTTAAAGTAGCACCAATCTATAAGTAAAAAATCAAAGAATTGAGACGTAGGGCCAGCATTATAAAGTAGTGGGAAAAGCCAGCTTTCTAGTAGCAACTGCCTGTCTGGAAATCATAAGAATTGGTACTATAATTGGTGCTTTAAGGGGATTTGGGAATTCTTTTTATTTGGATAGTTAATCCAAGTTACGTTTTTCCATACCCTAATTTTCAGGAGGTGGTGCATTAATATAAGGGGTCTTTTTTGGTGTGTCAGAAAATAATTCTTTATGACCTTTACAAAGTTGCCTGCACTACACTCTGCTTGGGATTTTTTTCTTGGATTTATCCTTCGTTGTTGCACAAATGTAGATTCATGGGATCTATTCTGGGCAATGTAATGGTGACAAATGGCTAATTAAAATGCCCTCTCCATATGCCCGTCTTAAGCTGTAAAATGTTCTCCTGCAAATCCTACATAATTTATCTACCTTGCAAAGGACCAAATATGGAGTAGCTTGAGTCTCACTGTTTGCCTTATTTAGTTCAAGAACCAACAAATAAAACATAGATTTTTCACGATGAAAACAATAGGTGTAAAATATGTTCACCAGTCACTTATATATTAATATTTATATAATAGAATATTTTGAAGTAATTGTCTATATTTTATTTATTATGCTGTGTTGTGCAAGCTTTTATAATATTATGTCTAGACCAGTGTCTGGTGTCTGGTTAGAGAGATCTGTTTTTCTTAGTACAGGTATGGGACCTATTACCCAGAATGCAGAGGACCTGGGGCTTTCCGGATCTTTCTGTAATTTACTAGTCTACTAGAAAATCATGTAAACATTAAATAAAACAAATAGGCTGGTTTTGCTTCCAATAAGGATTAATTAGATCTTAGTTGGGATCAAATACAAGGTACTATTTTATTATTATAGAGAAAAAGGAAATCATTTTTAAAAATTTGGATTATTTAATTCAGAAATTTCTGGATAATGGGTTTCTGGATAACGGATGCCATGCATGTAGTACATTGTATGGAGAGAATAGGGCATAAAAAATCCTAGCTTTGTCTCAGTGCAACTAGACAAAGTATCCAGAAGGCTCAAGACCTGGGGTGTTCTGGATAATCAGATAGTTTTGCATCAAATACAAAAATTAATTATATCTAAGTTGGGATCAAATGCAAGGTACTGTTTTAATATTGCAGAGAAAAAGGAAATCATTTTAAGAATTCTGAATAATTTGATTATAATGAAGTAGTGGCCTTCCCTTAATTCAGAGTTGTCAGGGCCAAGCGTCTTTACCAAGATTGAAGTCAAGACCTAGGAGTAAGCAGCAGTACAGGCAGGCTGAAATTGTCCCAAGAACTCACAATTTGCACCCAGAAACTCACAAATTAAGACTTATATTTGGGCATTGAACCTGGTGTTTTTTTATTTGTAACGTCAAAAGCATGGGGTACCGGTAAAACACCTGCCAAGGCCGGCCGGTAATTTGTAATACCCTTTAAAAAAAATCCCTTGGCCTGCCCCCAATTCGCGCAGAACTTACCTTTTTCCCAGTGTTCTGGACATTGTGCAATGTTGCTCCACCCCTTTTCCTGCACATTACATGGCTCCACCCCTTATGCATCATGGACTGCCCCCTTTT
>CM044436.1:45738577-45756619 GCA_024363595.1 Xenopus borealis
AAGGTGGCGACTCTAGTTGGAACAGTCATGACAAGAGCTTTCTGGACAACAGGTTTTGTGAATAATGCATCCCATAGCTGTAAAACATGCTTGAACTGTTCATATTTCGGGTAAAAATATTATTGTCTGTAATGTAAACAGTGCGTTTGTCTCTTCCTCAGGCATGTATCAGGAGAGTAATAATACAGGCTAGTGTGGGTTTTGTGTGATAGGCAATTTCTATACATAAGAATAGTAAATATATATTTAGACCAGATTATTATGCTGAATGATTTGGGTCCTAATAAAGATGGCACTAAAATGAATGGGTTTCATGCATGATATTATTGTGTTTATTATTAAATCTTTAAGGGATGCTGCTATGTACGTCTCATAAAAATACATTTTGTCATTCTGCCTGTTGGTTCTGCTACTCAATTTCTTAAAAATTGTACTAATTATCTATATAACACTTACCCCTACTATAACTTAAAAAGAATTTGGCACCAAAATACTGTAGCATCACATAACACATTTCAAATTATTTCACAGATTGTAACTAAGCACAGAGTTATATCTCAAGAATAATGTAATCATTATCTACCATGATGGAATTGTTTAGAACAGTTATTATGCTGCAGAGAATGTGCAGCTCTTTTATAATGATTTCTTAGTAGAAATACTTTTTCATTTCATTGTGGAAATCTTTATTTGATGAACTGCCTTGTTGTAGCAAGTATTTTATTCTTTTATGTGATTTGACATTAACATTGTGAAGATTCTGCTTTTTCATCCCCAGTGCTCTTCTAGCATGCAGTGAAGCCTCCGACTGTGCAGAGCATGGGAAAAGTAATCTCAAGCAGATGCTGTGGAGGAGCATGAAGATTTTACATTTTCAATACCTTTACTTTAAATTAATTTGTTGGGGATCTGAATTTTCCCTTTCCTGTTGACCAGGGGTTCACCATAATAGTTGTATTCCAACACAAATAACTGCATAACTATGTTTTGAATTTTGATTTAGGTGCATCTAGATTTATACATTTCTGTGTAATGTACATAGAATTGCATCTGACGCTCTCGATTCTAGCTTCTCTTCCATCACTACTTCCTCTGATCCTGATTCACTGGTAAATACCTACAACTATGTTCTGTCTGCTGCTATCAACACTCATGCCCCTCTGCAGCCACAACACAGTCGAGCCCGCCATCCCGTCCCTGGATAAACAACCAGATGCGATTTCTGTGGTCCTGTATGCGAGTGGCAGAGTGCATGTGGAGGAAATCCACTACAAAAGCTGACTTCTTCCACTATAAATTTCTCACGGCCTGCCTGGCACTGCGCTATCCCAGGCTAAACAACAGCACTACAATTTACTCATAAATAATAATAAATCCAACCCACAATGATTATTTTCAATATTCAACTCGCTACTTCATCCCTCTACAGATGATACATTGACCATACCCCCCAGGACTTGCTGACTTCTTTGAAAGCAAAGTTGACTTTATCCACGAACAATTTTCCCACCACTCAAATACCAATACTCTCATTTCCCCTAAAGCTTCTATTTACATTTTCAACTCTTTTGATCGTATATGTGAGCCTGAAGTCTCTAAACTTCTCCTATCCTCTCCATCAACAACTTGCTCACTTGATCCTATCCCATCACATCTACTAAAACAGTGTTCTCCTGTCCTTACTCCAGTACTTACTCATATATTCAATTTGTCACTAACGTTTGCTACTTTCCCCTCGTTATTTAAATAAGCCTAAATCAAGCCTATCCTGAAAAAGGCTACATCCTGTTGGTCTAACTACCATCCTGTCTCTCGCTTAACACTGGCTTCTAGACTTCTGGAATGTCCTGTCTTCTCCCATATTACTAACTTTCTCTGCACCAATAATCTGCTTGACCCTATGCAGTCTTGCTTTCCACTGAGACTGCCTTATGTAGAGTTGCAAATGATCTCCAGAATGCTAAGGCCAAAGGGCATTACTCATTCTCCTGGACTTATCTTCTGCTTTTGATACTGTTAACATTTTGTTCTAATGCAAGTTCTCCATTCAATTGGTATTTGTGATCAAGTTGCATCCTGGTTCTCTTCCTACCTTTCTGACCATTCAGTGGCGTAACTACCAGGGGTGCAGGGGGTGCAATTGCACCAGGGCCCCACCCCCTTGGGGCCCATCGGAGCCACAAAAATGGTTATGGCAGGTGGTTATCTAGGGGGAGATTTTACAGCACACATATCATCAACACTCCAGCATGCGATTTATAGTGGTATGGGCCCCACAGGGGGGCCCAGGTGCCCATCCTGTACCAGGGCCCACCAGGGAGTAGTTACGCCACTGAATTCTGTCTTTGTTACTTTTTCAAACAAATCCTCTCTTCCTGTTCATCTTAATGTGGGGGTGCCTCAAGGTTCTGTACTTGGTCCTCTGTTGTTCTCCTTGTACACTCTCTTTTTTAGGAGACCTTATATCTTCATTTGGCCTTAAATGAGACCTGTATGCCGATGACATTCAGATATATTTAGACACACCCTCACTAACCACTGACGTTCAAACCCAGATAGCAGACTGCTTAGTAGCTATCTCTTCCTGGATGAACCAACGCCACCTCAAGCTCAACTTGGCCACCCAAACTGTCCTTCTCTTCCTTTCACTATTACTATTGATGGCATGACCATTAACCCTGCTTAGGGGTCATCTTCAACCAGTACCTCGCCTTCTCTAATCATATTAATAATATATTAATATATATATATATATATATATATATATATATATAACCAAGCTATGCCCGTTTATTTCACAAACAACAGCCAAAACACTAACCCATGCCCTTCCCTTATCTTATCATGTATAGACTACTGCAATCTCCTCCTAACTGGTCTTCCTGACTCCCATCTCTCTCCCCTCCAATCATTCTTAAACTCTGCTACCTGGATCCTGCTGCTCTCTCCTAAAAGAGAATCTGCTCAACCCCAACTAAATTCCTTAGCGTGGCTGCCTGTTAAGCAAAGGATAGCATATAAAATCCTTATACTAACATTCAAAGCCCTTCACTCCTCTGCTCCTCACTACATTCCTTCTCTTGTCTCGCTATACGTTTGCTCTTCTCAGAGCCACATTCTCTTCACACCATCCACATCCACTGTTTCCTCTCGTCTCAAACCCTTTTATTTTCAAATTTATAATATGAAAAGAAAAATATGAACCCAAAATAAAATCTGTTTTTGTTTAGGGAAAGGCAAAAGCATACACTTCGTTGTCCAAGGTCACAGAATACTAGAATTATGACATACAGGATTATTACCTGTGTAAAGAAGTACAGTTGCAATTAACATTCATTTGCTGCAGTCGTAAATTATGCACATAACAAGAGAAAATAGAATGCAAAGCCACATTTTGATGCTAATGTGTTAATGTTTTTGGGGAGCTATCTATATGGAAGTAAACATTCTATGTCTAATTTGAAGTTCTGGCATCATTTTACAGCTGCACATTAGGGGATTTGAAATTAATGCAGATACTGTGCAAAAGATGAAGTGGTTTGGCAGTTCCAGCTTGAAAGACCACAGGCCTGTTTAGCAATACAGCAAAGAGGCAAAACTCCTCTAAAATGTTTTGATTACTTAAATAAAGATAAACTGATGGTATTTTGAGTTAAACAGCTGAGGATTATGCTTTGAAGGTCAGGAACTGAATTGATTATGAATAAATATAATTTCTTTGGCAAATCATTTGAATTTCGTTATAAAAACACTAAAGAAATGGAAATGTAAGTAAGTGCTTTTCTCATACTTTCCATAGGAAAGAAAGTGTAGGGCAGCAAACAATTCCGCCTCGGATACCAACTGGTATTCAAGCAGCTTTATGGCCAATTATAAAAATATGTTGACTTTTCCTCTCAAATCATATTTATTAATTAAGCTGGATTCTTGTGGAAAGTTGGGAAATATAGCGCAATCCAGTTTTTATACTGAAATCACTTTATTTCTAACATTTACATTTCGGCAGCCTATAAATTTTTTTTTTCAGCAGGCTTATTATTATATTATCCAGTTCAGCATTTAAGTGTTATCATAAGCTAAATCAGGGCTGTCCAGCTGGAGGCCTACCGGATGTGGCCCGTCAAGAGATATTTATGGCCACCCAGTTAATCCATCCATTTACCAGAAAAGCTGCCAGTTTGAACTAAAGGACAAGGCAGCCATAATGATGTGATTAAGAGTCCTCCAGCTGCCTGATCTAATGTTGCCAACTCCTGATGCTACCATCTGTGCTGCCTTGTATGGCACACAAACACAAAATTATTTATTCTTCAGGCACTTTGGAACTGCATATATATATATATATATTCACTGCAGGGACACTTTCACATGTGCAACACGCCAAGTGTAGCATGCCTCTTACACAGGTCTGTCTGCAGAGTTTCGAAATAATGTGCTACAATATCTCTTAGGGCCCTTACACATGGGCGTTTTTGACCTGCACTCCCCAGCGTTGCAAAGGAGTGCAGGTCAAAAACGCCCGTGTCTAAGGGCCCTTAAGCAGGTTTACAAGTCATTGGATTTGTCTTTCAGTAGTAAACAGGCAGCTCTTCTTAGCAGATATGATAATCAGGCTCCTCTGATAATTTCAGGCTAGACCAATAGCTTTTTTCTCAGCTCTGCAGTGTCTAGTTTTATGTACAATCAGGGCGACCATCCTGTGTGCTGGTGTTTCCCTTTTACCTGTGATCTGCAGCAAGTTTGTGTTCCAGGTCTACTGTACTAACAGTAAAACTGGACATACAACTTAAAGGAGAAGGAAAAGTGAAACCACTGTGGGCTGCCAAATTGTTACCCTCTAGTGATTCCAGTCACTTAACTGCTTTATTGGGCTAGCTTGGTTATGTTTACTGAGCACAACACTTTCAGGCTTCCCTGTTGGGCTTGGGTGAGTGCATGTGCAGTACAGAAGCAGACCCAGAAGGATTAAAGAAAATAAAAGCGTTATGCTCAACAAACAGAATGCTGTACTTAATACTAGTGCAATTTTTGAAGAAGAAAATTGGTTTGGGGTATCAGATAAGCAACTAGAAGCTACCACCCACCAGTGACTTTATCTGTCCTACTTCTTTTAGGTATGTTCATTTGGCAGGTCACTAAAGAAGCAGATCTTTAACTGATTTGGCCATCAACATGCTGAGCCCAGTTGGGATGATCTGATCATTTGGCCCCTGAGCCAAAGTTCAAATCATAAAAGGAGAGGATTCCAGTAACTCACCAATGTGGTCCTCATACAATAATATTTTGAAACCTGCGCAATAGATATTTGGTCATTTTCAGTTTAGAATTTTTATTAATATATTATATATTTATTAATATTTATTAATAAATCTGTTATTACCAAAATTTGAAAATATCCTATTGAGGGATGATCTGTTAACTAGCTGCAAAGTTAGCAGTTTTAAGCAGAAATCACCATAGTGTTAACACGTGTGTTTTTGTGCAAGTGTCATCATGTACAAAATAGGGGTAAACCAGTTTAAAACACATTTCTGAGCCGCGAGGCATAATTTCATATCTAAGGATTAAACTATATATTTATGGTTTTTTCGTGTAACGTATGAAGGTGCAAAAACTGGATTCATAGTTGTTCTATAAATTGGACATGAATGATAAAATAATATCCTAAAACCACAGTGGATGCTTTTGTGTGTATCTGTGCTAGTGATGAGTAATGTGTGAAAGTTATAGGGAAATCATTGTAAACTCTACTAGGATGCTGTGTAGTATTTTGGTATATCATAAATAAGGCATAATAAAAGCAATGTGAACATTAAAAATAAAAATAGCATGTTGGATAGAGGCAAGCTAACCTATTTCACTGAGGAGAATAAAGTACTAGCTCATGACTGGGTGATTAAATTATTGTTTCATGTCAGCCTTTAATATTGTGTGGCTCTTGGTTTGGATCATAACACCTGGGGAGTCTGGAATCAAAACAACCCAGGGTGCAAATGATTTTGCTAATTTGCTGCTTAGATTTGTTATCTTAAAATTGTATCTATAAATACAAATACTTGAAATGAAATGCAAAACTATGCAGTGTTTTATCAACCTTATATCCTTGGAAAATACATTGATTACATTTCACTGTCAAATGGATTATGAGCATCTCTTGTCATTTTTAGGTTCCACATGAATAAAGTGCAACATTATTGCCTGTAATCAAACTTTAGAAGGATGGATACAGTGTTGTTTAGATTTTTTTCAAAGCTAGACAAAAATTATTTATTGCCTTTGATGATGATCGTATATAACCAAAACGAGTCAAGTGTAAACAGAGGTGTCAGGATTCTCATAGGGGCATCCTAATGGATCAGTTGGGCTGCTGGAACTGAGATCTTGGATTGTGAATACAATAATGCTGTAAGCCTTGTTAGTAAGCTATGGAATGTTGTTGCAGATTAAAAATCCTTAGGAGGAGCAACACTGCTTTATGTCTCCTTAATTTTAATTCTGGGTAAGCAATGGATTTTAATTTGTTTAAATAAATGTGATTTCTTAAATATAAATGCATGAGTATATATGTTTTTTTTTATTTATTTAATCCACTCTTTGGGTAAAACTACATGGCGCAATCCGATGCAACAAAATGCTGGCGTCAAGTCAGATGCACTGAAGATAAGGTAAGAAATAGAAATGTTGAATGCAGACTACATACAGCATTCCTACAACTTACCTTTTCTTCATCGCATTTGACTTGATGCCAGCATTTTGTTGTTTTGCTTCGGATTACGCCAAAATCATCCATGTAGTTCAACCCTTTAATGGAAAAAATCTACCAAGAAGCAGCAATAACAAAGGGGGATACAGTTTATATTATCTTGGCATGTTATTGCAGAACGTCTCCGAAACAATGTAGGATGAGCTGTAATCTATCTGCGGGTTGTCTCAGGTGTCTGTCTGAAATGTTAGGTGGCAGGTTGAAATCTAATTAGCATTATCCATATAGCTATTTATAGACATATAAAGCAACCCCAAATCTTTGTATTGTTTCCAGATGAACAATGAAACTAAAGTTTTGTGATATGCCAGAATGTGGATGTAGGCACTGAAACCCCAGATAAGTACAGCACAGTGAAAATTTAACTGCTTTGTTTAATGATAATAGGAAATTATATGTACTCATCTCGAGATATGAAATATGATGACATTTGTGAAACATCATTAAAATACCTATGCCACAACTTGCACGCAATTTACAATAGCAGGCACTTTTTTGTGTAGTTTGTTGTTGCCTACAATGTCCTTGGGATTTTGAGGGAAAAATACTGAGCAGTAGGTAAAGAAAATGGCTATTCATATCTGAAATATGCACATTATATAGAGCACTGCTTTAGTAATTGTGCCCTCTAATGTGTTAATTATGCTGCTATGGATATTAAAGAAACACAAAGTTAAAAAAAAATCTGGGCTGTTGCTTTTACCCTCTATGCAACATTCTTTTTACAGAATTCCATAGTAATGTCACAGTGAAATTATTATTAGTAAATTGTACAGAAATGAGAACAACTATTAAGAGGCATAGATAAAGGGGCTTGCCCCGAAACTTTGCATGAAAAACAAAATTGTTTAAATACATGTTTTTAAATGCTACTCAGAAAAAATAATAATAATCTCCTAAATGTCATAAAAAAGTATTTTGGTTTTTGCTAGGTCTTTTATATTTTGCAGTTTCTACTGACTACAGTTCATCTAGAAAAGGAATGAGCTGGGATTTGCAAATGTCTGCATTAAAAAAATAAGCACTTTACATATGCAGTGTTTAAAATGTTTAAGCTAATAAATATTTAAAAGTACTGCCTTGAGTCAATGGTATATGTTAATTACATTTTTCCTATTTTGAGGTTTCCTCTCTGGGTTTAACAAATGTACTCACTAAAAAGAAAGCTGCAATTCAAATGCATTTTAAAGAAAAATGTGATCTTACAGAACTAAGTGTAAGATTTATCAATGGTTAGATTAGAAAGAATAACTTACATTTGCCTCACATATTTTCACAAGTTAAAATATAACTTTGTCCAATTTAACCTTTTTACATTCTCGAAATTAACAAAATTGTTAATTCCTGTATATTTCCACCAAAATTGTTAAGATGCTTTTTATTTTGCTAACTTTTTCAGCAGACAGTGTTCACGACTAAAAGTTTTTATTCCACTGTTTGCTAATGCGGACATCTTACAAACATGCACAGAATTGTATCAGGAAATCTATTCATAAAATGTAATTTACAACTGCAAGTGAGTGCAGCGATCAAAGTGAAATATTAGATGTTTTCTATGTTTCCTTACCGATAATGCAGAGTTTTCTTATAAATGGCATCAATAAGCACAACATTTGCATAATTTTTTGTTGCATTTGTAAATCATCCTTCTAAAATGAAAAAAAAGAAAGAGCATTATAAAAAACAGACTTTATGGCGACTTTACAAATCAGTAACATCATGTTATTTTGTTTGTTAAAGTTGACCTGTCATCCAGACATAAAAAGCTGTATAATAAAATTAAACATGAAATCCAAATTAGTTTTTTTATTAAAGCATTCATAGCTTTTGTAAATTCATTTAAAATCGCAGCTGTCAATCAAATATTGCCCGCCCCTCCTCTATACCTTGGGCATAGAGGTGGGGCAGGCAATTACTTTCACTTTCCATTAAGCACTTCCTAGATGTCACTGCACTGCACTCCCCACAGTCCCCCACTCTCTTTGTGTAACCAGTGCATGGGGATGGACATCAAGTCCCCTGTTCTGATGCACTAAGAAGATTTTGAGATGATACAAGACTTGCCTTAATAACAGTGTCCACAAAATGGCTCCTGCCTGCTTGTTATAATTATGAATTCCCAGACTGAAGGAAACAATATTTAAATAATTTATACAGTGTAGTTAAAGTTTATGTTGCTTGACTAACGTGATAAAATAGAATTTGTAATCATTTTTTCAGGTGACAGGTCCCCTTTAACTAAAGAGATTTATAAATTAGTAACTGTTTTTTTTTTTAAACCACCTAAAAAGATAAAACCAAAACCAGCCTTTCTAGCTGTACACTCAAACCTATGCTTGAAATTCCACTGACCAGCCATAATTTGCAGAGCAAAACATTGTGGCTATGAAATGCTTAAGACCTAATTATTTGTGTATGTGTGTGCTATTGCAATTTTTGTTTGTCATATGCTTTAAGGACACTTTATAACCACCTGGGCCTGCATTATGCTGACATGGAGTGCTTCAGCCACGCCAGAAAATGTTTCTCAGAGAGAATGAATATATGCAGAGGCACACAATTCTCTGTTAGAAAAATGTGTTACTGCAAAATCTGGGAGCAGTGGACACATAACCAGTATGAAAGATAGCCATATGGAAGCTGCAGATATGTATAGTAAGGTATTCAAATGATATTCGTTATGTATGTTATTACATTTAAAGAGCCTGTTATTGTATTTTAGGTATGAGGAATATTTCACATTCTGTTCATCGTTTACTGGAAATAAAGTTTAGAAATGGTTAGCCTTTAGATCTGCATGTCTTTCTTCAGGTATGGGGCCAGGATACTAGAAGAAGCAGGAAATTGCATTACCAGTTTTAGAACATCTCCCCATATGATCCAGAAAGATGACCCTTTGTATCTGGGGCTCGCCAAGCTTTGAAATGCTTCTTAATAAAAGTTGTTTTATTGTTGTTTCTCTAGCGTAAAGCCATACTGGTAGGTAGCCGCATTGTATAGATACTGCCAGTACAGCATGGTGGAGTATTGATTAAGCTATCAGCCAGGAATTGAATTAATAAAATAAATACATTTTGTGCTTTGTGTGCATCTCAAATGTTCTTTTCTTATTTAGGAACTCTGGGTGCAAGAAATGCACAAGGACAGCGTCTAGGCAACTTGGCCTTTGAATACAGCCAACTGAGAAACTATAAGATGGCGAAATTCTGCTACCAACAGGCCATGCATGCAGATAAAGAGATATTAGCAAAAAAACATTTGTAACTTATTTTGTGTTTCAACCATTTGAATGCTTAATTAATTTTATTCTGATTCTGTTTAATATTAGCTTAGTCTGGCAACCAGCTATTAGTTCACTATGGGGCAGATTTTACAAGGGTCGAATTTCGATGGTTAAAAACCCTCGAATTCGACCCTCAAAAATCAAATTCATAGGATTTTACCGCTATTCGATCTATCGAATGATCAAATAGCAATCATCCAATTTCATGAAAAAATCGTACTAAAATCCGATTTCATGAAAAAAATTGTACAAATTCACCCGATTTCACTACAAAATCGTACGAATCGTATGAATTGTACTGTTCGTACGATTTTTTTGAAAAATCTGATGATTTCTATTTGATGAAAAAAAACTTAGAAAAAGCCTAAGGGAGCTTCCCATAGGCAAATATAGAAACTCGGTAGGTTTAATCTGGCAAAGCAGGAAATCAAAAAGTTTTTTAAAGGGCAAGTACGTCAACCAACCATCGAATGGTCGAACGATTTTCTTATTCGAATCGTACAATTTATTTGCAAATTCGATGGTTGAATTAGCTTAAAAAAATTTTGAATCCTTCACCCGAGTAAATCTACCCCTGTGTGCCCTTATCCTTTAGATAGCACTGATTTTAGCAACATCATCATTAGTTGTACTATAAAAAGCATGGAGTACAAAGGTACAAATTTATCATTCTAGCATATCCAAATGATAAAACATAACAAACAACATATACATATATATATAGAATGGCATGCATGACAACTACTCTATGCATAGGCTTATACTGTATTAGGAAGCATTTCCATTAAACTGTCCTCTGATCCCATTGAATCACAATCAATCTGTCCAGCAAGAAAATGCAGTAGGACATGAGGCCACAATATCCTCCAACTTCCATTCAGATCTATTCATTTGGGCCAGTTGGCAGATCAGTGGTATGTGGTTGATTACTTTATTGACACCAACTTTGGGAGATGTATAGAAACACATTTAGATATGGTAAATGTGGATCTCTAGATGTTTAGCATTTAATCCACAAAAAACAATATTAAAGGACATCTTTTGGTCCCATGTTTTCATATTTTTCCATGAGGTTTCCTGCATTTATAGCACATGATTTATTTTTCTGGGTTAATGCCATCTAGATCTAGCACAAACGCTTTTTACTTTCTCAAAAGTGTTGTGGTATTCAGCACACTGTCAAAAATGTGTTCTTGACATTTAGATAAGTTTGATTTTATGAGACAGTAACGTCTTTCACTAGCTGCAACATAAATGAATATCAAAATGGCAGACTTCCAGTCAAATATTTGCAGATCAAAATGACCACATAACTATCTGTGAAAATAACTAGGTTCCAAAGGCACATGCCAGATGTTTTGACCAGTCAAGCTTTAGTAATTATAGATATTACTCTTTGTTGTCATGGAGAACATGTGAAGCTGTATTATTTTCACAGCAGTCTATGTGGAGTAAAATATATGTATGGTATAACTAAACAAAAAAAACTAAACAAAATTCATAATATTCAACTCTTGGTTATTGCTGTTCTTGATATTAGAGATAAAAGCGGGACATGTTACTCGCTACAGGTAGCTGAACTACAACTCCTGTCAGTCCCTAGCAACCAAACAGGAGTTCCTGGTTTCAGATAAATCTATCATAAGAGAAAACAGAAGACGTATTTATAATACTGCATTTCTGACTAATTTTTCCTGTAAATTCAATTTGTCATACATCAAAAGCATGTTGGAGAAACGGAAACTGTCTTGAAATCGCCCTCAGTTACATATGATTACCCTAAGGCCTTTGTTACACATTGAAATTATACAATGCAACTTGTGGCTGACCTGTTTTTCTGTGGGGGCATAAGATAATACTTGACTCACAGAAAACATGCCCCCTGCTTAAAGAACAAGTAAACGTTTTTTTTTTCTATCTCTAAATTTGCTCTAAACAGCCCCTCAAATTAATGTACCTTAGTCCCTGCTGCAAGTCTGCTCTGGTTTCTGTGTTATCAGCAGCTTGTTTCACCTTCTTCCTGGTGCAGAGTGAAGCCCAGCCCCTTAGCTTTCTGAGCTGACCTTATATCTTGGACTAGTCCAGAAGATCATTTGCATACTATGACATAGCAGAGAGCAGTGTGTGTAGCAGCTTTTGCTTGGGGAAACTAGCTTACTAATGAAACACTGGCTCCCTCTTCCTCTCTATTGTGGAACAGCAGCAAATGGACTGCTCAGTAAACTAAGGGGCTGGGCTTCACTCTGCACCAGGAAGAAGGTGAAACAAGCTGCTGATAACACAGAAACCAGAGCAGGAATATGAATCATAAGACAATGGCAAAGCAGCAGGAATGCCCTTAACCAAAATGTCTGCACAAGCAGGCCAGTAAGCTTTGTTCTTATTGGTTCAGGAAAGTAACTGAAAGTATTGCTTCACAGAATGGTTATTTTATCTGTTTTGTGAAACAAAACTTTCATTCTGTCGAAAGATTCAATCCTGTACTATAAAATCTTGCTTTCTGTCACAAATAACTATTTTGTCATTCAAATCTAGCTTGGCATGCACTAGTTAGTAACACTATTATATATTCTGTCCAAGTTTTTTTTTACATAATTCATTCTGTAAGTAACTTTGCATATAAGTGTGTCTGTTACATGGAGGTTATAAATTTGTGAGACAGATTGATTGTTAAAATGTATAGAATGGCGTTTGTAATATAATGACATCCTTTTGTGCATTAATCATATTTTGTTCTCATTCTTTAATAGAAATAAGTCTTTTGTATATTTTTTATTTGTATATATGGTCAGAAATAGTAATATAACACGAGAGACATTCCTTCTGTGTATCAGGGATAGTTTTGTATACAGAATGTATTTGGGACAAACGGCACCCCATAGTTTTTCACATTCCTATGGTTCAATTTCCTTGATTTTGGGGTTTGTTCTGTATAAAATACACTTTTTATCCACTGTGTACAGTCCTCTCTCCTCTTTGTTCTTTATCATCTATATTATCACTATTCAGTTCATCTTTCCCTCATCCTCCTGCAATGCTAGTCATCCTGTAAACTGCACTGTTTACACCTCCTTACTCCTTAGCGTTTGGAGTGGATGTGTTCTCTTCTTTTCCCTTCTTCCCATCTGCAACGAGGCACCACTATTGGTTTAGACCAAGGGCTACACTAACTCCTCAGTTGAGGTTGGCCATTTCTTACATAATTGCAATTTGTAATTGAAATACACAATTCTTATGCTCTATTTATATCTATGTAAGATCTATGAAATATCTATGTAAGGAAAATGAAAAGTATTAGCTGAGAACAGTGCATCACTATAAATGGCTCAGTATTGTTATTTCTCTGCATCAAGATTCTCCTAGCTGGCCTTGAAGTTTTATATCCATAGTGGTAGGATTGTTAAAACACAAAATTAAATTGTTATATTTGATATCCCTGAGTGCATAAGCTTTGTTCATAACAGATTTGTGTATTTTACCATCTTATCTGGATGATAACAGGCCTACTGTGGTGGGAATTCTTTTAAGCAGGAAACCATGCTCATTGTCATTTCAGATAAATCATACTTAAGAGGATTGTTCTGAATTAAAAGCATCAGCATGCTATCGGTGTTTGCCGTGTTGTCAAAGGATATGCTAAGTCAGCCAGCTGAAAATAAGAGTATCTCAGCAGTGGCACTTACTTTGGCACTCTCAGATGTATGGATAAAAGTGGGCTATCAGGTCTTTGACAATAAAAAACACTCAGATACCAAGACCTAGCAGAAAGGCATGTAGATTATTACAGGACCATACATTGCAGTGACTCACCAAGAACCAATTCAGCAAAGGTATACAACAAATAGCTAAAAATAAACACCTCTCTGCCCCAGTAGAAGTGACAGTGTGAATTATTTTCACCATCTCGCATAAGCATAGCTTTTATTTCCTTCTGACTTCTTAGATCAAATGTAAATATTGTTGTTCAATTCTTTACATCTATGGGTGCTATAGCAGTTTATTTTCACTTGCCTCTTATATGCTGCCCTTCCTTTAAATAGGGTGAGTGGAGTAAGGTGTCACAGATTATTTGCTCTGTTGTAAAACTAAAAAAAATCCTCCCATAGCACCTTTACCTTAAATAATTTATCAGTTAGCTACACTCTTCTCCCAACATGAAACAATGCATGATTCTGTATGTGACTCAATGTGGTGCTCCATCCAGAAACTCTGCTGCCTCCAGTCTCAACAATCCATGTAGATACGAAAAATCAGACGGCACACAATCCAGTATTTGTGTTAAATCATGCTTGGGGTGTATTTGACATCTCCATACCGAGAATGAGTTAGCACAATTGCTAGAGTGTGTGCCATCTGATTTTTTGTAAATACACTCTTCTCCCAATTCTTTTCCATTCTAAAGTCTGACATTACCCTTAGGTGAAAGAATTCTGGGAAGGCTAGACTCACTCCTGAAATTATCTTTACATGGAATACCCTATAGACCAACTGGGTTCCCCACCCTAAGCTTCCCAGAATAACTTCACAGGTCCTAACACTTTAGCTAGTTCTGCATTAGTGCTGATATTGATAGGTTGTGACAGGTTGAAATATTGATTCTCCCACAGTTTATCAAGACAGATACTTTATCTCTGCTTCAGTCTAGCTAATGGGCTTCATTCAAGCACAACAATGACACCTCTGCTTGTGCTGGTAATAGTCCAGAATGCTAAAGTAACAAAAATGACTGAGCAATAATGACTGAGATATAATTGGCTATAATAGAGGGTGTCACTACTTAAATTATCATAATATGAAGCAAAAAAACACCATATGAGAAGAGTCTTTGGGTTTTTAATGCGTTTTACCTGCAAGTGTTGGCACTGTTGACAAATAAACATCCCCATTTTATTTATATTCAATAGTATCGATTCAGTACATTATCTTTTGTCTTTCTGGGGATAAAGTCCTATTGTGTTTTTTGCTTCATAATAGACCAGCATCCTTCTGGTGGTCCTGATCATATCACTAAATAGTACTACTGTACAATGAATAAAAGGCATGCTATTCTTACCAAGTCATTTCACTCCCTACACTTTATATAAAATGCTACTTTTATATCATCTTTAGACTGTGTCACCTACTATGTTCCTAGGTTAAACCTCAGTTGTGAAATACATTTTATAAATGTCCCTAGAAAGCATACTGGATAAGATTCTCTTTGAGACTCTATGGAATAAAATGTTATTGTGTAAGCCACCAAAGATATCTTCTAACTTTCAGAGGAGCCTAATATTACTTGATTTCATATTAGTAAAGGAAATGTCTTACCTTTAACTAGCTAAGCAGTGCCAAATGTTGCAGTTACCATTTATGTCCAGAATGTATGAAGCAATAAATTATCTGTATCAAACAGAATGACAGGTCTTATTTATGATACAATCATAGAAGTATTTCACTGGAGAGCAAGGTGATTACTGAATTAGCGGTCCAGTCTACCTTAAGCAGTTAAAAGGCAATTCACATCACATGTTGTCATCAATACAAACTTATTAAAGATGCAGAATGTAAGCATCTTGAGTGTTAAGCCATGGCACAGAAATAAACATAAAAAGATGTATTATCCAAGTAAAACTAAATCCCTTTGTAAAACGAAGTAAGAGAATTCTTAATTAATCAGATGTAATTTGAGACTAGGACTGGCCAGATATGGGATGACTTTGACGTAGTTGGCCAGCTTAAATATATTGCAATATATGGACAAGCAATCCCTGATTTGTTTAAAGGTTAAGGCATTTTTTAGTAGCTGTATGCACAGATTGTATCAATGTCTTAAATATATTGATAATGGGTTGAGTGCAGAGGACCTCTTGTATTTTTCTCTCTCTCTCTCTCAGCGCGAAGTGTCTAACGCTAGCGCTAATTAGTCAGCATGACATCAATTCGCAACTTCGTCGATTCACAGTGACCCTGGCGAAAATTCGCTAGCGAAGGACATTGACTTGCGCAACTTCACACCCTTACGCCAGGTGAAGTTGCGCAGCGACGTAACTATGCTAATTCACTAAGATGGCCATTTTATTGAACTTAACCTCTTACGCTAGATGTTACTTCGCCAGGTCAGACCTGGCGAAGTTCGATACAATAGATAGGAGTTTGAAAAAAAAAAAACTAGAAATTTTTTCTAAGTCCCAAAAAACGCTGGTGTCTTTTACCTTTTGTATGGTGATAGTCTGAAAAAGAGCAATTTTTTTTAGGGTTACCATCATTACCCCCCTACATTTCCTAACATATGGCAACTCAACTATACAGGGGGCACATGTTTAGGGCAATAGGACAACTTTATTTTATTTTTTAAAGGTTTCCTGGGCTTGTGTAGTGGAATGTAGTCACTGTAACATATACTTCTATTATACTTTGAAATTCGTGCCGTATGCAAATTAGGCATCGCTAGCGTAAATGTGCTTTGCCTGGCGAACTAACACTAGCACAACTACGCTACCGTTCGCCGACCTGAGTGTAACTTCGCACTTTATTAGCGCTTGCGAAAATTCACCTGGCCAGGTGCGGAGAACATTACTGAAGGCAACGCTAGTGCATTTTCGCCGCTTAGTGAATTTGCCCCTCTGTCTCTCTCTCTCTCTCTCTCTCTCTCTCTCTCTCTCTCTCTCTCTCTCTCTCTCTCTCTCTCTCTCTCTCTCTCTCTCTCTCTCTCTCTCTCTCTCTCTATATATATATATATATATATATAGCCACTAATGTTTTTGCAATTGTTTATAAAATCTCTGAACCAGATCCTAATATGAGATGGTTGCATAGTTTTTTAATACAATATGTGTATTTCCAGCTGCTAGGAGGGATAGGGTTAAAGAAGTTGCTACCATACTATGAAGATGTACAGATCTCAAATTTTTCTCACATTCCCATGGCCCTTTAATCCTGAAAATGTTTGGATACTTTATCTAAAATTTAATTTACTTTCTAAGGTTGATAGAAACCAAAATTCAATACCTGTCTTTATATAATGAATGGTGTTGCACATGAAGCCAGAAGGTAGAAAACCCAAAAGCAAGGCTTCAAAAGCGTTAAGTAAAAAAAAAAAAAACACACACACAAAAACACAAAATTGGCTTTAAGTCCCCAAACCTGGCACACCTGGAAAACTGACTTTGCATACAGCCTTATATGCAGTCATAAAATAAACTCTTGCAGCCAAGTTTGCTTAGAGTGCCATGTTTACACCATTTCAGCACATACCAGCTGTAGAAAGACATTCAGCTTTCACCACCCCCTCACAGCATTATATTTTTGATTGGGCAAAATATGTTTATGTTTTATAACTGTTAATAATAATATTTAATATTTGTGTTTATAAACTCTCAGAATTGAGACCACATCATATATGCTGGAAATTTTTGTTTTATTGGAAATTACAACTTTGTAAGATGTAACAAAGTAATACAAACTGTTAATTTCATGGGTTCCGAGACTAAGAAGAAAGTAATAAAACTAAATATGAGTGCTGTTTCTATCCTGTACATTCTAAGGGCTCTTACACAGAAAGCGTCTGCTCCTGCGCTCCCTTGCGGCTGAATGCATAAAACCAGAACCCAGGGGAGCGCAGCTTCAGACGCTCGTGTGTAAGAGCTTTAAACACGAATTGGAATTGTCCTCACAGGATATACATGAATGTAAATTCATCATTTTAATTGCTGAAACTCTCACACTGGCTTTCACTTATTAAATGGAATGTTTTTGCAATTCATACAGAAGTGAACCAAAACCACTGCATAAAGCTGAAAACAATTACTGCTGTGAGTGCAGTTAGTATGAGGTCCCACTATCAGCCAGTTATGGCTATATTTATAATATTGGCTCTGTTGGACAGCAGAAAACTCCCAAGACCAAAGGAATCCTTAGGATGTAAGTATAAGAATATACACAGAAGAACTGAAGACCCAGAAGCTTTGGAACATACAATAGATAAGGAATCCTATAATTGTACAAAAACAAGTAT